>JAANYP010005077.1:0-124559 GCA_020465985.1 Centrapalus pauciflorus
TTGAAACACCCATACAACTAATACGAGTATTTCGATACCATTATACATTAATTTATACAGAGTACTTGCGGAAATACGGTCAAATTAAAACTTTTAATACTTTAATAATCTTCAACGTGATTCCAAACACTTTGCATATAACACAACAGAGTGTCGGAAATCACGGAGTAGCGTAATTGGGGTCACAATGTTAAATCATCAATTTGATTACAAACGAATTAATAATCATTAACTAATTCGCGTAAGTCCAAAATGGAAGTCTGCTACTCCCACCCCAATCATCAACAAAATATGGAGCTCCTATCCGTGCTCGAATCAATGTCTAACAGTTTGGGCCAGCCGGGCCTTTGCCCTTAACAGATCCTGAAAAGAATAATCAACTAACGGGTAAACAACAAAGTTGTTTAGTGAGTTTCTAGATTAAAGTACCATGCGATATATGAATGATGCCATGCAATGCCATGAATTTAACTAACAATCTCAGGAGGCCAACTAATGGCTAATAAGCTACCACATTGCGGTTACCACACACAAGCTTACCGTACAATGGGTTTACAATCTACTGCTCGATTACCACAGACACAGGCTTATCGATATGCAGTTTACAGTGATGCCATACGATTACCACACACAGGCTTATCGTTTTACAGGCAATAATGGTTACCACACACAGGCTTACCATTATGATTCCGCTAGGTTACCACACTCAGGCTTACCGTCTCAGCGGAGAGGTCAAATGAATGATCAACAACTTATCAACCGAATGATAATATGACAACAATAATGTATGTGATGGCAAAGCATGTAAATGACAAGAATGATACGAAAGCAATAACATACAATTCATGATATGCATATAAATACATTAATGCTAGAACTCACAGTGGTGTACAACAAGCTCTCGGTCTCAGTACCGAGTTATAATCGTCAAAGTATGAGTAATAGTCTCCAAGTGACTTAACCCGTCAAACCCCTACAGATAGGTTCATCATATAATATTTATAAGTCTCACAGCTTATAATTTCTTAACTTTGATCCGGATACATTAGTCGTAAGACTTAACTAATTTCGGCATTAAACCTCAATAATTATTTTGGTCTAATTATCCTCTTTAATAGATGTCATAGACTATTATGACAAAAGATCTCATAGAATAAAAATAATTAAAATTACAATTTCGGTCCAAGGCCATCCGAAATTCGGACCATGGTCATCCGAAATTCGGGCCATTCTAGATCCATACTTAGCAAATTTTTCAGAATATTTCAAGGCTGAACTGCACCTTCTACCATACGGATTTAATGTCAAAAATACTAAAACTTCTCTATATTTATTATAAAGAGTTGTAAAATTATTCCCAACATATATATATATATATATATATATATATATATATATATATATATATATATATATATATATATATATATATATATATAGAGAGAGAGAGAGAGAGAGAGAGAGAGAGAGAGGTGGGTTCAATGGAGAACCTCCATGCATCGAAGAATCTTGAAGAACCTCCATGCACCACCACAAATGCATCACAATTTCCCCGTAATGCATCATTATTTCCACGTGATGCATCAAATTTGTGACGCCCTTGATAAATTAATGATATAATTGTAATCACCAGGATCGACTAACAACCCAATGAGTATCATAATAATTGAAATTGAATACTTAAATTAGAATTAAGCAAATCCACACTAAAGCAATGAAAGTAAATGTCTACAGTGTTTAAGTCTAGCTATTACATCATCATAATTGTTTAAAAGTAGTAAATCCCAGCCCAAAGCTATTACATTCAAGTACCAATAGCTACTAAGGTCTCCGGGATAATGATTTGATTGCTTAAGATGAAGGTCCAGCTACACTCTTGCCTTTGCCTGTAAACAATGTGAGTCAACAGTAAGCTAAATGCTTAGTGAGATAACAGATTATACATACAACAAATATTTATTTACATGCAATGCTTAACCATGGGCAGTGTAAGCCCCATGTATGTGAAAACGGCAGTGAAAGCCTCAATGTGTGAGTAAACCATGCAGTGCTAGCATGGGGTGGCAGTTCAATATGCTGATCGGGGATGTGCCGAACCTGATGGGATAACGAGTGGGATGATCAGTCCCCGACAGTGGCCTGCTGTCAGCCCCAGTCCAGGTCGCATCAGATTATGAAGTAATGATCATGCAGTGCAAGCATGATGTATATAGATGCACTTTCAAATGAACGCTGGCTACATGTGTGTTACATGTCAAGTACGAGTGTGCATCATAACAACAAAGTAATCTTGAGTGCCAAATGATGTATATGAACATTATGAACATGCCATTGAATGTATAAACACGTATGTAAAAACAATAAATGTTCGAATGATAATCTGCAACTCACAGTGATTGGTTTTGTGACTTGATCCTGAATCAATGTGTGTTTTGATAACACCACAATGATCTGTAAAGTAGGTGTAATAGTGATGTAATGTCAGTAATTGCTTAAAAATTGTATTCTTGAAATTTAAATGAAATTCTAACTGAATTCGGACCACATCCGAATTCGGATGGTCCGAAATCCGGATGGTCCGAATTGGGTGAGGTCCGAAGTTGGTCCTTGGTCCGGATTGGGACATGTCCGAAACTAGGGTGATGATCCGAATTGGTATGTACCCGAAATGGGGAGGGTCCGAAGTCACTGTTGGTCCGAACTGGGTACGGATCCGAATTCGGATGGATCCGGACCGAGTTCATACTTGGTGAAATTTCCAATATTTTCCAGATTTACGTTTTTGACCATTTTTGCATGTTTGAGTATCTAAAATTGCGGATATGAACTTAAATACCCTATTTCAACTTATATCATGTCATATTGTACCAAAATAATCCATTTATGTCCATTTTTCTTATGAGTCTCGATGAACACACACACTAAAACACACACTAATTTCAGAAATCATACTTAGGAGTGGAATTTGAATCTGAAATTTGGTATACTACTACATACATACTCGATTTACACATTGCAACAACAATATACAACATGCAATAACTTTTGACATCAAAATCCTATGATTCGGATTTCACAAAAACCGAACCAAAAATCATCAAAAATTGCAAGTTTGGATGAATGTTACCTCAAATCGTTTGTTGCAATGCTTATAGTTCCTTATTTGCTATCTGAATCCAACTTTTTGCACTTGAAATTACTGATTCTTGTGTGTTCCTTAGATGAAGCCGAGAGAAAGAGTGAGAGTGAGAGAAATCGGTAGAGAGAGAGAGTAGTGAGAGAGTGAGTGTGTGGAAATGAAAGGGTTTTTCCCTTTTTATTTCTATTTTGCCCCATATGCACATCATACCCCTCAACTTCGAATTTTCTTACTTAACTGATAATATGATCAAAATTTGCTTAAATTGACATAACAGTTCATTAATACAATTAATTGAGTCTCAATAATTGTAAATTACACATAATTGAAAATTGGGATGTTACAGCATGGGCTCCACCACGCCTATACTTCGTCCGCGAAGTCATGCTGCGCTAAACAAACTTGGGTACTTAGTCTTCATGTCTTCTTCCGATTCCCAAGTATGATTAGCTCCCCGATGATGCATCCACTTGACCAGCACCATCCTGATTTCCTTGTTACGTAGTTTCTTGACTTTTGTCTCCAAAATGCACTCCGGTTCATCAACGAACCTTTGCCGTTCATCAACCTTAATATCCGAGTGATCAGTCCATGGTTCCCTGCCGGGCACCAGACTCTTTCTTAAGTATCCTACGTGGAAGACTGGGTGAACTCCTGATAACTCTTCCGGCAAGTCCAAGTGATAGGACTGATTCCCAACTCTTTCTAGTATTTTGAAGGGTCCTATGAATCGAGGCGATAGCTTTCCTCGCTTTACGAATCTTGTAACTCCCTTCATCGGGGAAACCTTCAAGTAGACCCAATCATCTATTTGAAATTCTATCGCTTTGTGTCGGCGATCATGATAATTCTTTTGCCGATCTTGTGCCGTTTTCATGTACTGCCGAATGAGTTGTATCTTTTCATTGGTTTCTTGCAGCAAAGCAGGACCGGCTATTGGAGTTTCTCCTGTTTCCCTCCAACAGGTTGGAGTCCTACATTTTCTGCCATATAGAGACTCGAACGGTGCCATCTTGATAGTGGAATGGTAACTATTGTTGTAGGAGAATTCAACCAATGGGAGGTGATCGTCCCAGTTACCACCCAAATCCATGACACAGGCTCTGAGCATGTCTTCGAGGGTTAAAATTGTTCTTTCACTTTGACCATCAGATTGAGGTCTATATGCAGTACTCATTGCGATACGAGTACCAAGACCCTGTTGTAGAGCAGCCCAGAAGTTGGAAGTGAATCTACTATCTCGGTCGGAGACAATAGACTTAGGCACACCATGCCTAATAACGATTTCGTTTACGTAGACCTGGGCAAGTCGGTCCAGTGAATAGGTTTCTCGGATTGGAATGAAGTGAGCAGATTTTGTCAATCGGTCAACAATGACCCAAATGGCGTCATGTTGACGACGAGTCTTAGGTAGCTTGGTTACGAAATCCATAGTAATATGGTCCCACTTCCATTCTGGGATAGAAAGAGGTTGCATACTACCATAGGGTTGTTGGTGCTCTGCTTTGACTAAACGACAAGTTCTGCACTTCTCTACATATTGACCAACGTCCCTTTTCAACCCTGGCCACCAGAAATCGGCCTTCAGGTCGTTGTACATTTTTGTGCTGCCAGGATGAATTGAGAATTTGGATTGGTGAGCTTCTTCAAGTATCACTTCCCGCATGTTCCCGAACTTAGGAACCCACACTCTGCCATACACACCCTTTAGTCCAGTTCCATCATCTTGCATTAATGGCAACTGAATTCTGATATCTTCGTCTTTAACATTCCCTTCTTTTAGGGCCTGTAACTGAGCAGCCCTAACATCATCTATAATAGTTGAGGTCAAAATTGTAGAAGTCAAGGCATAGCAATATGCCTTGCAGTATGCTTTTCGACTTAGAGCATCGGCCACTACGTTGGCCTTTCCTGGATGATAGAGAATCTCACAGTCGTAATCTTTTATCAGCTCCATTGACCTTCTTTGCCTCATATTCAAGTCCTTCTGACTGAATATATATTTTAAACTCTTGTGATCAGTGTAGAGCTGACACTTGGTTCCGTACAAATAGTGTCTCCATAACTTGAGAGTGAAAGTCACAGCAGTTAGCTCCAGATCATGAGTAGAGTAGTCTTTCTCATGCGGTTTGAGTTGTCTAGAAGCATAAGCTATGACGTTTCCTCTTTGCATTAGAACAGCACCTAAACCCGTGCCTGATGCATCTGTATAGACAACAAAGTCTTCGTTCCCTTCAGGCAGGGCTAACACAGGTGCTTCACTTAGCAGATTCTTCAAGTTGTCAAAGGCCGTTTGTTGTTCTTCTTTCCAAAAGAAGGTCGCGTTCTTGCGAGTAAGCTTTGTTAGCGGAACGGCGATCTTTGAGAAGTCTTTGATGAATCGGCGGTAGTAACCAGCCAATCCCAGAAAACTCCGAATCTCTGAGGCGTTGCGGGGTGATTCCCAGTTCTGGATAGCTTCGATCTTTGCAGGATCAACAGCAATCCCAGCACCAGATATCACGTGCCCCAAGAATTGGATCTGAATTGAATATTGAGTAAGTACAAGCTAACAACGAGTTTATGATTAAGTATGAGGATCATGAAATTGTTTGGAATGTTGAGACGTACCTGCCTCAACCAGAATTCACACTTCGAGAATTTGGCATAAAGTCGCTCTTTGCGCAGCAACTCTAGCAATTCTCGCAGATGTGCTGCATGATCCTCTTCGGTTTTTGAATAAATGAGAATGTCATCGATGAACACGATGACCGATTTGTCGAGCATTTGTCGGCAGACTCGATTCATGAGATCCATGAAAGCAGCCGGCGCATTTGTAAGACCGAATGACATTACCAGAAACTCGTAGTGTCCGTAACGAGTTCTGAAAGCCGTCTTTGGAATATCATCCGGGTGTACTTTGAGTTGGTGATAACCCGAACGAAGATCAATCTTCGAGAAGTAGCTTGCGCCTTGTAACTGGTCGAAGAGATCATCAATCCGGGGCAACGGGTATTTGTTTTTGATTGTGACTTTGTTGAGTTCCCGGTAGTCGATGCACATACGTAATGTGCCATCCTTCTTTTTGACAAACAGAACAGGAGCACCCCAAGGAGATGAACTTGGGCGGATGAAACCCTTGTCGAGCAACTCCTGTAACTGCTTCATCATTTCCTGCATTTCTGCAGGAGCTAGACGGTACGGAGCCTTTGCTATTGGAGCAGCTCCGGGAATGAGGTCAATGCGGAATTCCACTTGGCGATCAGGTGGCAATCCCGAGATATCTTCTGGAAAGACATCAGGAAATTCGGAAACGACGGAAACGGTAGAAGGAGATTGAACTTCAGCCTTTGCATCGACAGCGTAGGCTAAGTATGCAGAACAACCCTTGGTGACGTGCTTTCGGGCTTTTGCAATTGAAATAAGGCATAAGTCGCCTTTGTGTCTGTCACCATAAATGCATATGTCTCGGCCCTCGGGAGTGGTAATCTTAATCAATCTTTTCTTGCAAACTATCTGTGCCTCATTATGAACCAACCAATCCATACCTACTATTACATCAAACTCCCCGAACTCCATAGGGATTAAATCTATGTTGAACACTACATCCTCTACCAACAATGTGCAATTCCTATACACTTTATCTGCTTTTACTAACATGTTGCTAGCAGTCTCTATGTCAAGTACAAATTGCAGTTTGGAAGTTGGCATGTTAAATTGACGAGCAAATGAAGTGGAGACAAACGAACGATTTGCTCCGGAATCAAACAATACACGTGCAGGAATGGAATTTACATAAAACGTACCAGTGACCACCTCCGGGTCATCTTTTGCTTCTTCAGCTGTGATTTGGAACGCCCTTGTTGGAGCCCTTTGAGATTGATCCCTGCGAGCCGTGGAAGCTACAGAAGATCTTGCTGTTGATTGTGGAGCATTCTGATCTCGTGGGGGTTTCGGGCAGTCCCTTGAGAAATGGCCAAGTCTGTGGCAGTTGTAGCATGCATCATCTTTTCGTGGACAATGCTCCCAGTGATGGCCTTTTTGCCCACAGCAGAAACAATACATGTCTTGAGTCTTGCACTCCCCAGAGTGCGCCTTTCTGCATCGTCTGCAGTCCCTCATTTCTGAACTGACCGAGAAGGCCCTTCCCTTCTTGGGTGATGATGATTGTTGATGAGATTGGGGAGAGAATCGGGAGGATCCAGACTCCCGCTGCCTTTTTGGCGGCGACGGTTGAGTCGGTGATGCGGCAGCTGAACCGATGACATAACCGGATAACAGGACAATCTGCTCCACATTCCGAGCAGCCTCGAGTAATCCAGCAAACGTTGTATACCGAACCCCACTCATGGTTCGGCGAATCTCATAATCTAGTCCGGCCTCAAACCGGGCTATCTTCCTCTCTTCTGTGTCTACTTGATGGGGTGCGAACAGACTCAATCGAGTGAACTCAACGGCATATTGTGTAACCGTTTTCGTTCCTTGAGTCAGATTCAGGAACTTCGCCTCTAGACGACGCTTCTCATCAGTAGGACAGTATTGCTGGGAGAATACTTCCTTGAACTCGTTCCAAGACATGTGTGACACTACCTCCATTGGCAGCACATGTGTCATTGCATCCCACCACATAACAGCGTCCCTTGCAAACATAGCGGTTGCAAAGCGGACCATGTCTTTATCAGCACAGTCGCTGATTCTGAAAGTTCTCTCCGTGGTGGTGATCCATTCCAATGCTGTAACAGCATCTCCGGTTCCATCAAAAGTAACAGCCCCGTTACTTTTGAAATCCTTAAACCTACAGCCCCTTGATCTGTTGGAAGACCCAGTGTCTTGTCTTTCCTCTTGATCGTCCTGTTGTTGATGTTCTTTATTCTTTCTCTTATCGGCTTTTCGCTTCGCTTCGGCCTCATCTCTGGCCCTTAATTGATCAGCAAATGACTGAGCCTGCTCAGCCATTCGTTTGGATTGTAGCTCATTATTCTGTTCCATAAGAGCTTGCATCATCTGGAACATTTGCTGAGGAGTCATATCGTCTCCTGACATGTTCTGAAATATAACAACTTATATTTAGAACATTTATTTGTAAGTCCTAAGTGTACAGTTACCCTTTGTGTTTCCCCGTGTGCATGTCAATCCTATCTTAGTTCAGATCATTACTTAGAAGTTCATTCTAATATCATAACCTAAGTTTGAGTCCAAGTCCCCGCGGACACTTGAAACCTCAAACTAATTCTCTGATACCAAACTGTGACGCCCTTGATAAATTAATGATATAATTGTAATCACCAGGATCGACTAACAACCCAATGAGTATCATAATAATTGAAATTGAATACTTAAATTAGAATTAAGCAAATCCACACTAAAGCAATGAAAGTAAATGTCTACAGTGTTTAAGTCTAGCTATTACATCATCATAATTGTTTAAAAGTAGTAAATCCCAGCCCAAAGCTATTACATTCAAGTACCAATAGCTACTAAGGTCTCCGGGATAATGATTTGATTGCTTAAGATGAAGGTCCAGCTACACTCTTGCCTTTGCCTGTAAACAATGTGAGTCAACAGTAAGCTAAATGCTTAGTGAGATAACAGATTATACATACAACAAATATTTATTTACATGCAATGCTTAACCATGGGCAGTGTAAGCCCCATGTATGTGAAAACGGCAGTGAAAGCCTCAATGTGTGAGTAAACCATGCAGTGCTAGCATGGGGTGGCAGTTCAATATGCTGATCGGGGATGTGCCGAACCTGATGGGATACGAGTGGGATGATCAGTCCCCGACAGTGGCCTGCTGTCAGCCCCAGTCCAGGTCGCATCAGATTATGAAGTAATGATCATGCAGTGCAAGCATGATGTATATAGATGCACTTTCAAATGAACGCTGGCTACATGTGTGTTACATGTCAAGTACGAGTGTGCATCATAACAACAAAGTAATCTTGAGTGCCAAATGATGTATATGAACATTATGAACATGCCATTGAATGTATAAACACGTATGTAAAAACAATAAATGTTCGAATGATAATCTGCAACTCACAGTGATTGGTTTTGTGACTTGATCCTGAATCAATGTGTGTTTTGATAACACCACAATGATCTGTAAAGTAGGTGTAATAGTGATGTAATGTCAGTAATTGCTTAAAAATTGTATTCTTGAAATTTAAATGAAATTCTAACTGAATTCGGACCACATCCGAATTCGGATGGTCCGAAATCCGGATGGTCCGAATTGGGTGAGGTCCGAAGTTGGTCCTTGGTCCGGATTGGGACATGTCCGAAACTAGGGTGATGATCCGAATTGGTATGTACCCGAAATGGGGAGGGTCCGAAGTCACTGTTGGTCCGAACTGGGTACGGATCCGAATTCGGATGGATCCGGACCGAGTTCATACTTGGTGAAATTTCCAATATTTTCCAGATTTACGTTTTTGACCATTTTTGCATGTTTGAGTATCTAAAATTGCGGATATGAACTTAAATACCCTATTTCAACTTATATCATGTCATATTGTACCAAAATAATCCATTTATGTCCATTTTTCTTATGAGTCTCGATGAACACACACACTAAAACACACACTAATTTCAGAAATCATACTTAGGAGTGGAATTTGAATCTGAAATTTGGTATACTACTACATACATACTCGATTTACACATTGCAACAACAATATACAACATGCAATAACTTTTGACATCAAAATCCTATGATTCGGATTTCACAAAAACCGAACCAAAAATCATCAAAAATTGCAAGTTTGGATGAATGTTACCTCAAATCGTTTGTTGCAATGCTTATAGTTCCTTATTTGCTATCTGAATCCAACTTTTTGCACTTGAAATTACTGATTCTTGTGTGTTCCTTAGATGAAGCCGAGAGAAAGAGTGAGAGAGAGAGAAATCGGTAGAGAGAGAGAGTAGTGAGAGAGTGAGTGGGTGGAAATGAAAGGGTTTTTCCCTTTTTATTTCTATTTTGCCCCATATGCACATCATACCCCTCAACTTCGAATTTTCTTACTTAACTGATAATATGATCAAAATTTGCTTAAATTGACATAACAGTTCATTAATACAATTAATTGAGTCTCAATAATTGTAAATTACACATAATTGAAAATTGGGATGTTACAAAATTCTCGAGTGATGCATCGATTTTTACATTATTTCCACTTGATTTATCAAATTCCCACGTGATGCATCGATTTCTACGTGATGCATTTCAGTTTTTCTAGCGATGCATTGTGGTTCTTCAAGGTTCTTCGATGCATAAGGTTCTCCATTGAACCCACCCCTATATATATATATAAACACATTTTAACCACCAAAACATCATTTTTCATCTTTTTAAATTACATAGGGTTCATATGAACTCAAACTTGGGGTTTTCGAGATAAACCCACCAAAATACATAAAAACTTGCATAATATACTTTTAAAGGATGGATCTAACATATTCCATCATTTTCTTTCAACATCTAAAGATTTCTAAGATATCTCCATGAAAACCTATCAAAATACATAGAAACTTGCATAATATACTTTCAAGGAATGGATCTAACATATTCCATCATTATTTTTCAAGATCTAAAGATTTCTAAGATATCTCCATAAAAACTCATTTTAACCATCAAAATATCATTTTGACTCTTTTGCATCATAAAGAGTTCATATGAACTCCAACTTGGGTTTTGAGAGAAACCCATCAAAATACATAAAAACTTGCATAATATACTTTTTAAATAATGGATCTAACATATTTCATCATTTTCTTTCAAGATCTAGCCTTTTCTAAGAGATATCCATAAAAACTCATTTGAGTTCTCATCTTCATATGAAGATGGTGGAGAGAAGAAAAAGAGTAAGAGATTTACAAAAATAAGAGTAGGAGATTTACAAAAATAAGAGTTGGTACCTCTTGGATCTTCAAAATCGTTAGAAGCTCCCCAACAAATTTGATTTTCTTTCTTCTTCTTCTATTTTCTCTCTATCTTTTCTTTTTGAATAGATTTAAATGGATGAACACACACACTTTGAGTGTGTGTGTTCGACGTGATTTATAAGCAAAAAGGGGAGATTTAATTTTTCCTTTTTCTTTTAACCCTTTTACTTTTCAATAATTACCATTTAAACACTACAATTATTTCCATTTCTTTTAAGGTCCTTTCTTCATAAATCAATACTTTATTTGTTATAATTTACACAACCATTTATTTATATGTCTCAATATTAATTAATATTCCGAATTTGTATTTCTTCGTAATAAATATTAATTATCAATTTTATTAAATAATCGGGTCGTTACATTACTAGTGTGGTCGCATTTGCTAAATGTTAGCATATTTTACATAAACTTTGAGTGATAGTTTTTTTAGGGTCTATTATGAAACAAAACCAACATTTTTTTAAGTTTTTTGCGATTTCGTCCCTCCATGTTTTTTTTTGGTTGATAGTGAAAAAACCCTTTAAACTTTTCTCATTTTTACGATTAAGTCCCTAAACTTTTTTTTCCGATTGTTTAATTCCCTAAACTTTTTTTGTATTATTCAAAATTATATATTTTTGACCGGCTACCGGATGAGTAGGTAAAACAAAACCAATAAAACAAAAAGTTTAGGGACTTAATCGCTAAAACATGTAAAGATAGTGAGTTTTTTTGAATAAGACAAAATTAGTTAAGGGACTTAAACAATCAGAAAAAAAGTTTAGGGATTTAATCACAAAACTAAGAAAAATTTATGGGGTTTTTTTCAATATTAACCCTTTTTTCCATAAAAGTATTCAAGTTAATTCTTTCTTTTTGGTTTTGTGAAATTTAGACACTAAAACCCGATTTTTCAGTTTTTTAAAACCTGGTTTAATAATTATAACCGGGTTCTAAAGTCCAAATTTCATAAAACCAAAAAGAAAAAAAATAACTTGAGAACTTTTATGAAAAAAAAAACAACATGGAGAGACGAAACAAAAAAAAAATATTAAAACATGTTGGTTTTTTTCTACAATAAATCCTTTTTTTAATTTACACTTTTATATTTTATGTACTACTCTACGTAAATTATGAATGATGATAAAAGCCTCGGGACACAGGCATTTTGGAATTTATGACGTGCTGCTTAACGAACTGAAGTTGCACACATGGATTTGGCGCCAAAATTGCTCTTTTTGAAGAATCACAAAAGAAAATTTTCGCCAGATTAGGGTTTATCCTGTCAATTCTCTTGTGATATAACTCTCTCACACAAGAACAGAGTCAGATTTTCAAGCGTCTTGTAAGATCTTGCAATCTCACACGACGAGTTTTTCAAACCTTTTTACATCAATGAGGATTGAGGAAGTAGGGTTCAAAAACCAGGAAGAAATTGAAAAGAAAAGTATGGATGAGGTTTCACAGTCATGCATCAGCCACAAGATGTCACTAGTGATAGAGAGAGAAAGTCGGAGAATAATGAAAGTGTAGAACCAAATTCCAATTGTGAATTTAGAGAATATGAGACGGATGGAACGACATCAGTAGAGGTAATTAATGGTGAATTTGGGATTGAATCAGAGTAGTTGTCAGGCAGAGCGATTGAAGGAGAAAATGTGGTGCCAAACCAAATATCGGGGCAACAAAGTCCTCTTCATGGTGGCTTGATAGAGAATTTACAAAATGTAAGGAGTTCAAGCAATCTTGAAGGTGATCGAATAGGTGGGGGCGTGGTACTGTTGGGTATGATGAAAATGTGTTGGATCAGGCAATTGATGGAACACCATTGATGTCGCAATCTGAGTCAGGGATGGTTCAAATGGACAATCACAGAGGTGTCATTGGTCCTCTAATGCCTCTATTTTACGAAATCTTGATTCTGTTCCACTCTACTGATAACACGGGTTATGTTAATCCAACTTTCTTTATGCCTAGAAGTAGTGCTTATGTACACTCATCGATGGTGCATTCCGAAGCAGTGATGGTCCAGCATTACAGTCTGGCTTTTGGGACACAAATGGTCCAAATGGGTGATTACAGCAGTTTACCAATTCCTTCCTTTTCCAGGATCTTTCCTTCTTTTCACTATTTCAGCATCATAGGCTTTCCTCCCTTTGCACCTTTTAATCCAGCTTTATTTATGCCAAGAAATAGTGCTCATGTAAACAATACACGAATGTTGTCAGCCCCTAATATGACTGGTCGATCTAGTAATCAGTGTCGTAGGAGAAGGAGACAGGTTAGTGATAGAAATGGAGCTATGTATCGTGACTTTCTATCATCATTGATGGTTTTCGAATTGATGGTTAGTGATAGAAATGTCAGCCCCTAATTGACTCATCCATCGTCACTTTCGTTTTCATGATAGCATTCTGGCACATCGTTTTCATCACAAACTCCCTTTTGTTGAGGCGTTTTGTGCTCGCTGTTAGGTTTTTCATCATCTCCAGTCTTTCTATCATCATTGATGGTTTTCGAATTTATAGTTTTTTCCTCTCTTGATTTTCCCGTCCCCTATTAGTACCAACCTATCTGCATTGATCATGAGACATAGCTCCATTTCTATCACTAATGTGTCTCCTTCTCCTACGACGCTGATTACTAGACCGACCAGTCATATTAGGGGCTGATAACATTCGTGTATTGTTTACATGAGCACTATTTCTTGGCATAAAGAAAGCTGGATTAAAAGGTGCAAAGGGAGGAAAGCATATGATGCTGAAATAGTGGAAGGAAGGAAAGATCCAGGAAAAGGAAGGAATTGGTAAACTGCTGTAATCACCCATTTGGACCATTTGTGTCCCAAAAGCCAGACTGTAATGTTGTACCATCACTGCTTCGGAATGCACGATCGATGAGTGTACATAAGCACTATTTCTAGGCATAAAGAAAGTTGGATTAACATAACCTGTGTTATCAGTATAGTGGAACGAAATCAAGATTTGGTAAAAAGGAGGCATTAGAGGACGAATGACACCTCTGTGATTGTCCATTTGAACCATCCCTGACTCAGAATGCGACATCAATGGTGTTCCATCAATTGCCTGATTCAACACATTTTCATCATACCCAATAGTACCACGCCCCCCACCTATTCGATCACCTTCAAGATTGCTTGAACTCCTTACATTTTCTAAATTCTCTATCGAGCCACCATGAAGAGGACTTTGTTGCCCCAATATTTGGTTTGGCACCACATTTTCTCCTTCAATCGCTCTGCCTAACAACTGCTCTTATTCAATCCCAAATTCTCCATTAATTACCTCTACTGATGTCATTCCATCCGTCTCATATTCTCTAAATTCACCATTGGAATTTGGTTCTACACTTTCATTATTCTCCGACTTTCTCTCTCCACCACCAGTGACATATTGTGGCTGATGCATCGACTGTGAAACCTCATCCATACTTTTCTCTGCAATTTCTTCCTGGTCCAGAACTTCTAACCAAAATAGTCTCACTTTATGTTACCACATTTACGTGATTGTCATCATTTACGCGATCTGTACTTTTTATTAGTATTTTAATGTATTACGTTACAAAAGGTAATTGGTAACGTAAAGTAGTGGTACTTTACGTTACCAAATTTAAATGTTGCTTATTCTCAATAAAAAATAGGTGGCTTGCCATTCCATATTATCTATGTATGACTATTCTGTAAAAACATATTGCAAATAATTTGTAAAACATCACCCACTTTAAACACTAATGTGTAATCCAAGCAAATGAAAAAAGAATGGTCCTGTTAAAGCATGTGAAGTATATTGAGTTTTCTGTTAGCAGTAATCGTAATATTTTATGTGATTGTAGCATTGATGTGCTTCATTTTTACTACTAAAGATAACACCTATCCTGAATTCCTGATATCTGATAGATACACATTGCACCATGGATGTTCGAGAGAAATCAAGATTCACATTGCTCGAATCATCTAAACATAAGAGGTTCCCATCTATGTTATGATGCTTATCGATTCTTTCGGGATTGATACGTCTGGCACTCCAAGAATTAGAAAGTAATTACCTTTTCATTTAGGTGTTATTTGTTTTTTAAGAGATTCAATGTCTGAAGTCATTTTCATGTCATCACGTGAAGATACAAGTGCTCTAAAAGAGCTTATTGCAAAAAGCAAATAAGACATTAGAGTCATAGCGAAGATGAAAATGGAGAAAATAATATGCTTACACGTGGATAAATTCGTGTTTAATAATATAATTCTATTATCTCCATACTTTTTCCAATTTCGATGGTGATACGTATACATATATGCATTCTTCTTATTGTTTCAGAATCAAGGGCTCAACTATCTCTAAAAGCACTCAGGTCGTCAGGCGTCCATGGAATCGTAGTTGAGGTTTGGTCGAGGATTGTAGAACGATCTTTTCCCCATTCATATATAGTTGGTCTCTATATGAAGAACTTTTCAATCTAGTATCTGAAATGAGGCTAAAGTTACAACTTACAAGTTGTTTTGTCCTTTCACTCAAATGTTCATGTATCTTCACAAATACAAGGTGTTAGCCTACCGCTGTGGATCATTCTTTGAGAGAAAGAAGGGGGGAGGGGGAAGAGGTACAAGGGGTATTAAGAGCAGGGTGTTTGTTTCCAGATTATCCAATTTCCGGTTACATGAATTTTACTATCTGAAAATACGTATCCGATTATTGGATAATCCGAATTTTCAGATCTCGGATTATCCGAAATTAAACTTTTTAATTAAACTTTAAATTATAAAATGAATTCAATTATACAAAATACTAATCTATATTCCTATTAACATACAAAAAAGTAATTGTGTCACAAACGAAAATATATATTACTTTTCAAACTTAAAACAACAAAGAAACACGTCAAAAGAGACTAAATGTATTTAACGAGTTATAACTAAGTTAAAACTACATTATCTGCTAAAAACTAAAGAACATAACTATGTTAGTCAAATAATGTTTCACAAAAAAGTTCAGAAAAATAGAAAAAAAATTTTAAAAAAATTGGATTTCAAATTTTCGGATGCTCTAAGAATCTGTATCCGAAAATGTGAAATTATGCAAAACCCATATCCGAAATTTCGGATCAGGTGTTTGGATTTTCAAATTGAACTCTCGGATTCAGATAATTTTTAAACACCTCTAATTAAGAGAGATGCTTAAACACTTGAAACACACATAATACTTGAAAATTGTCATGATTTAGTGAGCTATTGTATTCATGGATTTAGGTTTCGAAAGTAAAACCACATGGTATTTTTTGTTGTCTTAATGATTATTTGCATGTTATATATACAAGTTATTATCATATTTGATTAGGCATCATACACAAACAAGGCATTTTTCAACTTCTTTATATGTGCCACGGCCTACGGACCTAGGTCCTAGAGAGAAGGGTCAAGCGACAAGCAATCTAATAATTTTTTTAATTGATGTTTCAAATAAAAATCAGATGATCAAGAATGTAATATACAATTTACATTTTGACAATAAATGTATCACAAAAATTTTGGGCTTAAAAAGATCATGAAGTTCTATTTTTACTAGAAAATTATATGAAATTTAATTTTTTAGGCTGAGTAAGGATCATAAAATAATTTACCTTTTTAATTAGTTACTGATACCATTTGTTGTCAAAATCAAATTTATTACTTCTTTATCGGTCGAAAAAATTTCACTTTTATTGTAAAATTTTAAATTTTATGTTATATTTCTTGTTCATTTGTTCTTAAATATATATATTTAGAACATTTTTATTCCTATACTTTTAGTAAGTTATCATTCTATCCTAGCCAACTTTATAAAATTTTAGGTCAAACATTCATTGAACATATGAACCTTAAAATATAGTCCAAACCCAATAGTTCAATACTTGTTTAAAATTTTAATTAAAATTAACAATTGAAAACTTGATGTCCATTTAAGAAGATACCTTTTCGATTTTGATTTAATCATTTTATCTACTAATTAAATAAATAACTGATATATAGAGGGTGTTTGATTTTGCGTTATGAACGAGATTATTAGCTTATAACGTTATAATAACATAAATAATTAGTTTAAAGTTTGTGGATTGCATAAGTGATTATTTGCGTTTAGAGTTAATCCTACACTTAATATGTAGTTGATCATTTTACAAGTAAAAACATAAATTCAAATACTTTAAAAAACTGATTATTTGATAATTATGATAGCAAACAGCAGAAACTAAAACAAACATTACATTTCCAATAACACTTTTTGTTACAGTTATTATCTGATTATTAGTTTCTGAAACGATACATCACTTTTTAAACGCAAATCCAAACACTATCGTAGTTTTTTTTAAATATTTTATTATTGTTAATATTTGGCATTTGGCTTTTGTTAATTGTTGTGGACCTTTGGAATGACTGATGATATGGTTGAGAGTTGAGACCATGACCTCAACAATTTCTCATTTTTTGATATTTGTTTCTTCTTCTTCCTTTTTTCTCTCTGTAATTGTAATAAACCACCAGAATGGCCATGTCTATGTCCATGGCCAACACCCTCTCATCAACAACCACCCCTTTCACCCTCTCATCTTCATCCCGTAAAACCCTACCTCTTTATTCAACTTCATTCCTCTCTCTCAATCTCAAAACCCCTTCTTCTTCTTCATTCCTCTCTCTCAACCACCGCCGTGGACGGACCACCCTCATCATCACCAATTCCAAAGGCAGTGACTCCGCCGACGGACCTGACCGCTTGATTTCAGCTGTATGTTACTTCTACCCTTTCTTCGATGGAATCCAATACGGAAAATACGTAATCACTCAATTCTCATTCCTCCAAACCCTAATCCAACCTCTTGTACCTGCTATTAGGGTTTTCAAAAGCTTCCCTTTTAATGGCTTCTTGGTGTTTATAACACTTTACTTCGTTGTTGTTAGAAACCCTAATTTCAGTAGGTACGTGAGGTTTAACACTATGCAGGCTATTGTTCTTGATGTGCTGTTGATTTTCCCTGATCTTTTGGAAAGGACTTATAATCCGAGTGATGGAATTGGATTAGATCTGTTGATGAGTTTGGATAGCACTGTCTTCTTGTTTCTCTTGGTGTCTTTGATTTATGGTTCATCTTCTTGCGTTTTGGGCCAGGTTCCTAGATTGCCAATTGTTGCAGAAGCTGCAGACAGGCAAGTTATGTAATGTAAACATACATGGATTCTTTCTTCCTTATTGAATTTGTAATAAACATTGTGTTAGTTTTGCTTTTCTGAATCTGCATCACATTCAATCATTGATTCTTTGTTCCCATAACTAGTAGGCAATCGAAGTGAGTTCTTATAGAGTAATTCAAGCTCAACCTTTTTGAGTTGAAATAGATCCAAACATAGAACGAATTAGAGCTTGGGTGTATTGTAACAAGTATATTCATTATGTACTTCAACTTCAAGGCCACCTTTTTAGGCTCGAGCTCGAACCAAGCTTGTTTTATCAACATAGTCTTAATAGGTATTTTGAGCTCTTAAATCAAGCTTGTTTTATAGTGTATAATTTGATTGAAAATTCTAGCTATTCCAACGGAAATCTTTCTCAAGCCGATCCTAGAAGCCTGTACGTAGTGGACTACATCATATTATCAAGTAGAATTCTATTTTACGCTAATGTCACCTTGAGTTTGGCTCGTTTACAGGTCTGTTTTATGCTTAGAAATGGTGTTACAAAGAGCAGTTCTAATCGGTGAATAAGAAAAGGTATCATAACCAAACAACGTATAGTAATAACTCATTTCATTCCAATGATATAAACAAACACGACAAGGAACCGTAATGATTCATTCCATTACATTGTTTCTATTACCTTGTTCATTTTCATTCATTTATCAGTGTATTACGTCCAACTAAACGGATCCAGGTTTTGGAAAGAACATTAGTAGAAACTTTCCTGCTAGTTTTACTCTTGTTAAAGAAAATACTCGAGAAATTTTAAAATAATACTACAGTATTAGGTTCTCTTGCTCATTTTTTTCAAGTCTTTCCAAAAATTGAAAAGTTTTTCCTTGTTTCAAAGTTGGTATATTTGAATCTTGATTCTATAGTGATGGGAGTTTTGATGCTCAAACCATGGTATATGTCTATTAGCTTTAGATTACAGGATTCACCTCCTGTATATTAACCATGGAAACAATCCATAGGTGAATTATACTTTTCATAGGTGCATACAGGGATGGACCTATACATGTTTCAGGAGAAGCACGTGTAACGAGTCTCCTAGTTCATAATCTCGTTTCGTAGTATAAATTTTTTTAAAATTTCGTTTGTGCAACTAGTATTTTTTTGAGAGTGCAACTTGTGTTTGACAAAAAATTATTGTAAAATTTGTAATCTCAAATCAAACAAATAAGTCTATAGTATAAACGTTAGAATCAACCTGAAAATCAAGACAAAGTGAAAAATCAGAATTGTGACAACTTGTCAAAGCTATTCTGTTACTTGAAGACAAAGAAGATATTTGGTTTCTTATATCAAAATGACTTTATAAGGAGGTTAAAGTATATAAATTGACTTACTCCTTTATGATAAAGCTGGAGCAACATAAGACAAAAAAACAAGACAAAGATTCTGCAGTGTCAAGAAAAAAGTGACTTTTTAATCAAACGTGTTCTTCTGGATTTAAAACAAGACAGAGATTCTGCAGACATTCCTACATATGTCCTTATCCAATAAAGAAACTTCATTAGGATCTATTTGAGAAACTATATAAAGAAGCTTTTAAGGAGAGAGAAAGACAACACAAAGTGAAGAATATGTGAACCAATGCATGCACGTTCAACTTAAAATTGAAAGACAAAACAAAATGTGTCTAAGTTGTGTTCATTATCAATTCGAACATTTCTAGCCATGCATCATCGTTCGTCTTCGGGTTCTTCTGGATTTAAAACTGAACATCATCATGTTCATTTGAATTCAAACATTTTCGATCATGCATCATCTTTAATTATAAGCATGCATCTTCATCCGGATTCGAAACAATACATCCCCATGCTCATCTTTGTGTTAATCATCGGTTTATCATCATTTTTGGTCATATATGGTGGTGGTCGGCGATAGTAGTAGCTAAGAGAGGAAGAGAGGGAGGAGGCGGCGACAGATGGTGATGACCACGTCGTTCATCGTTTATCACCGTAAAAAACATTCAAAGCATCTTTGTTCATCAATAATTCAAAGATGCATAAAGATGTTATTGAACATGAATGCACCCATTGACGATGGTGGCGCTGGTTGGTGGTTCGATGGTGGTGTCGTGGTGGTGGTGGTCTGCATGAGGTGGGAGAGTCGAGACTGGGAGAGATGGGAGGAGACCAATATGTATGTATGTATGTGTGTATATGCATGTATGTACAATATTTATTTATTAAATTTAATAAATGATAGGCAAACGTACGAAGTAATTTTCCAATGAGGCAGTTGATGAATTGAAAATAAGAAGTGGTTGATTTCTTTTTGGAAATTTGTACAAATTTCAATAAATTAGAATAAAAAGAAAGTCCACATCAATGCCGCAATTGTCGTCATGTGGGTGCGGTGGTTTTATTATTTAATTAACTTTCTAAACTGAAATAAAAATCCACATTAACATTTATTGTATTTATAATTAAGAGGGTGTTTGGTGTTACATTATTAACGAAATTATTAGCTTATTACACTACTATAACGTAAATAAATGGTTTAAAGTGTTTGGATTGCATACGTTAATAAGTGATTATTTGCGTTTACAGTTATTTTCTACCGCACTTTTTCATAAGTTAAAAAATGTAGCTTATTTGCTTAATAGTGATTATTTGACCATTTTACAAGTTAAAACGCAAATTCAAACACTTTAAAAACTGATTATTTGATGATTACGATAGCAAACAGCAGAAACTAAACCAAACACTACATTTCCGGCAACATTTTTTGTTACACCTATTATCTGATTATTAATTTCCAAAATGCTACAACATATTTTCAAACGCAAATCCAAACACCCTCTAAATATGATAGAAATTTACAACACGGTCTGCTTTTACGTTGACGGGTTTTTCAAAATAAATAATTATCCTTTGATCGAATTTACAATACCCGAGTTTAGAAGTTATATATATTTAAATCTAGAAATATATTTTCCACCCAATACAATAAAACAAAATGGTTTGTGTTTGAATCTTTTCTTTACAATGATAAAAAGTTGTAGTTTTTCGTGTATCATGACACATTATTAATTTATTAATAGTTGTTGGTTATGATTAAAAAAATGTTTTTTTCATTGCATTGGTATGACAACCTAACAACTAAAGACTTTATATGAATTTCTCATCTTGACATTTTTCAGTCCAAACATGGTTTATCGTGGAGTTTGATAGAATCCAACATATTTGTTTCCCGACATTGCATTATGTTTGATAAATTTACAAGTTAGGATACACTTAAGTTGTTATCGAGTGTATATTGTATTAATTCATTATCAAAACTTAGAAAATGTAGAAAACAAAAGATTTCGTTTGCAAAATGCTAACAACATTAATATTGCGATTTTATGAATAGAAAATTATCTGCATAACTATAATTTTGAACAATAACTCTAAGAACGGCTTTGTCTAAATCCAAGCAAGCAAGTTCAACAATTTGTATATCTGTTGACAACTTATTTCAATATCAACTTCTCTAAAAACCAACTAAAATTATAATTGATCGATTAATAAATAGTTAGATGAATAATGTTGAAACCCTTTAATGCAAAAAAGTTACGTTGATATTGCTACTTCTTATACACGTATTTACTCAGACAAGTAATGATAATCATGATTCTTGTGGCTACATAACTATGTGATTGAAATCTTCGTTTGTTCACAAAACTAGTACTTCATTGTACCCCCATTGAGGAAAGATGTTATGGTTAGGGGATCACATGAATGAGAGATTGAAAGACGATAGTGTCGGCTCACAAATTTTTAGAGATAAGCGTCGATAATAGATTGAAAGATTAGAGAGTTTTGAGAAATGATTAGTAACGGCTCGCAATGCAGGGAGAGCGACAAGAGGCATGTGTGGACGTTAGGACTTATTTCTCACAATTAATCCTTTTAAGAAAAACATAGTGTGACAATTCTGGCTCATTCAAGCAAATTGGACGACAACCAAAAGACAAAAATCTAACATAATATTGAAATTTTTTTTCAAAAAAACAATTTGTTTAATATATCATATTCTATAATTTCAATTTTAAAAAAGATATATATTCTAATTTAGTTTTTTACTACGGGATGTTTTGATCATTCTGTCCATTTGACCTGTTGGGTCAAAAGTGACACCCCAGCACACCTTAACATTCTATGCTGTTTGTTTATTCTCTTTTATTGCTTGAATTATTATTACTAATTCACAGGTAGGAGGAATCTTTGGTTTTATAAAGAAAATGCAAATTATAAACACAACTGATTAAATCATCTTTTTAATAGTAATTAATTTTACGCTCTAATGTTACAACATTTTAAATTAAGTCAAAATATTTCTCGAACTGATAGTTAATTTTGCATAGTGCAACGTGACCAAGAACATATGGGTAAAAATGTAAATTTAAATAGTAGCCACATGCTAGATAAGTTGGTATTAATGAGAGATTTTAATTTCTAAGTATTAAAAGGTAGAAATATAATTTTATTTTATTAAAACCACACCTATTTTTATAAACTTCTTAGAGTAACTTAATGGGTAAAACCATACGATAGCAACCTACTTTTAAAAATAAATCGATATGGTACGTCTACTTTTTTAATTGTCTATATGGTACGTGTACTTTAAATTTCTGTATTGATACGGTCCTTCTACATAATAGAGTCTGATTTTTACATTCGAAACAGGGTTCTAATGGTATGAAAAAAATGGGTCTATTACTAATATGGTTATATCGGTATGAAAAATTGAAGTACTGGTACCATATCGATATTTAAAAAAGTAGACGTACCATATTAATAAATTTTCAAAAGTAGATTACTATTGTATGGCTTTCTTAATTTATACAGATAAAAGTTATGTCAAGCAAATAAATAAATAAATAAAAACTTAAATGTATAAATACCAAAAGTTTAAACTATCAAAAATCAAAATCCCCTTGAACTAACTGCCAAACATTCAAATATTCATCATTTATTAAAACCTCACTGTTGTTTATTTTGTTGTTGGTCTAGTTTTTATCTGTGTTTGTACCGTGAGTTTTTTGTTCGTAGGTATTGTTGGGTCTGGTTTAGTTTGTATTATTGTTTTCGTTTTAAATTTTGTAGAATGAATATTGAAAAACCTTGTACGTCTTCGTATCGTTTTTAATTTACCTGAAAAGAAAAAAAGGTAGACGTTAAAGTGTTAAACTATAGGGTGTTTGGTTTTGCGTTATGAACCAGATTATCAGCTTATTACGTTACAATAACGCAAATAATTAGTTTAAAGTGTTTGGATTGCATACGTTAATAAGTGATTATTTGCGTTTAGCGTTAATCTTACCACACTTTTTCATAAGCTAAAAATTGTAGTTTATTTGCTTCATAAGTGATTATTTGATCATTTTACAAGTAAAAACGCAAATCCAAACACTTTAAAAACTGATTATTTGATAATTATGATAGCAAACAGCAGAAGCTAAACCAAACATTACATTTCCTGCAGCACTTTTTGTTACAGCTATTATCTGATTATTAGTTTTCAAAACGCTACAGCACTTTTTCAAACGCAAATCCAAACACCCTCAATGTTACAATATTTTATGTAACCAACGGTAGTTCGTCTTCGTATTATTATATTTTGTGTTGAAAACAATAAAAATTGTTAGAATTCTTAAAATTTTAGTGGTTTGATATGTCGGTGGAAGCATCTAGTCCAAACGTATTACATCGTCTACCTACGTGGACTCAAGTCATTGGATGCTTAGCTGTATTCCTGATTTTTGTGTAATACCCTTGTCTTTTCTGAATGTTACAAAATGTACCCCAAACATCTCGATCCTCACAACACAAAGTCATGATAGTATCCCACACAAAAATCTTGTAAAATATAAATTAAAAAAAAAGAAAATTATTGGTTTCTTCCATAAATTTTGTTGTTTAGGAAAAGAAAATTAACTTTCATAATGATTATTGGTTGTTTATAATGATTATTGGTTGTTTAGGAAAAGAAAATTAAGTTTCTTCCATAAATTTTGTTGTAAAATATAAATAAAAAAAAGTTTTAATTCATGTTTTCTCTTCGAATATTTTTTAAGAAATGAAAATTTATATTTTACAATAAATTTCTAGAGGTGAAAACATTATAAAAAATTTGCATTATTTTCTAAAAGAGTTAATTGAGTCAAAATGTAACATACTATTATAGTTTTTTTTTTCAATTTTGGTAACATATTAATTATTTTTCTAATTAAGGTAACATATTTTCTAAATCATATCAATTAAGGTAACAATATCGGATTGAAAGGTAAAAATTAATGACATGAAAGTTTCATTATCCAGTCAGCATTTTTTTTAGAGAAATGATAGTTTAATTGTTATTTGATGCACTATTTTGTGCAATTTAAAAGTATTTTTTGATAATACCTTGTTATTTTAAGCAAATTTAAAAATAATTAACCAATATTAGAAATTAAAAAAACTCATGACCGGATACAGATGTTGTCATGTCAGTAATTTTGTACCTTTCAATCCGATATGGTTATCTTGATTGACTCGATTTGGAAAATATGTTACCTTAAATAGAAACAATTTTAATATGTTATCAAAATTGAAAAAACAGTGACAATAGATTACATTTTGACGTTATTAACTCTTTTCCAAAATTATATATATAAGTTTGATGTTTAAAAAAAATGTAATTTAGTAAATGAATTTTCATTTTCTCACTATATATAACCCTTGAAATTTGTAATATGTTATATAGATCCAAAGTATAAACTTTTGATGAACATGATACAATGCTATTAATCATAAAATGCATGTATATGAAATTTAGAGTAAAATAAATTGTATTTACACATGCAATGAGTACATTTGCAAATTATAAGGGTATAAAGTGTAAAATTTTAAGAATAAAAAGAAGGTGAAAGGAGACATGTGATGATCTGGAGAACAGACAAAGAGGTCTCAAAACACACCAGTGGCTTTATTGTAATTACTACCAAAAAAAGGTCCGTTAAATAACTCAAAAACTCTAAATCTTCTTCTCTAATCTCTGCTCTCCATTTCCACATCGCCTGCCTCATCTCTCTCTCTCTCTAGGGAAGTTAGTTACAATGCAGCTCCGTTCTATGGCGGCGGTCACGGCGGTGCTCATCTATATGCTACTGTTCTTACTGCCCGGAGCAACCGTTGAAGGCCACAACATCACCAGCATTCTTGCTAAGTTCCCGGAGTTTTCGACTTTCAACCATTACCTCACCATTACACACCTCGCTGATGAAATTAATAACCGACAGGCCATCACCGTGTGTGCGGTAACCAATGCCGGAATGTCAGATCTGCTAAGCAAACACCTCTCGGTGTATGCTATGAAGAACGTTTTATCTCTTCACGTTCTACTTGACTACTTTGGTGCGAAGAAACTCCACCAGATTACCAATGGAACCGCGCTCGCAGCGACAATGTTCCAAGCCACCGGCACCGCCTCTGGCTCCTCTGGATTTGTCAACATTACTGATTTGAAAGGCGGTAAGGTTGGATTTGGTAGTGAAGATAGCGGCAGAACCGATGCGACATTTGTTAAATCGTTACAGGAGATTCCTTATAACATCTCTATTATCCAAATCAGCAGTATGTTGCCGTCGGCGGAGGCTGAAGCTCCGACTCCTGAACCTGCCGCCGTCAACATTACTTCTCTGATGTCGGCGCATGGATGTAAGAATTTTGCTGAGGCTCTACAAGCTTCTGACGCCATGAACACTTACTCAGACAATGTGGATGGCGGATTGACGGTTTTCTGCCCTCTCGACGACGCTTTTAAGGGCTTTATGCCCAAATTCAAAAATTTGACGGTCGGGGGGAAGCAATCGCTTCTTGAATATCACGGTGTGCCGGTCTATCAATCGATGTCGATGTTGAAATCAAGCAATGGCCTGATGAACACACTAGCAACCGACGGTGCTAGCAAGTACGATATCACCGTACAAAACGACGGCCAGGACGTAACAATAAAAACAAGCATCGTGACGGCGAAAATCGTAGGTACACTGATTGATCAACAACCATTAGTCATTTTCACCATCGACAAGGTATTGATGCCCAAGGAGCTTTTCAAAGCAGCTCTTTCCCCTGCTCCCGCTCCGGCACCTGAAGCCGATGCACCAGCGAAATCACCAAAATCTTCGAAGAAGAAGAAGCACAAGTCTCCACCATCACCATCCCCATCGGATTCTCCGGCAGATTCTCCGGAGGGTGACGTAGCGGATCAGGCGGCGGATAGCAACAGTGCTTCGGAAATCAAGGGTTTCAGATTTGCTGCTGTGGCTTTGATTTTTTGGTTTGCCTCTCTAGTCATGTAAGCGCGTGACCTTCCCCTCTGTAGTGAAATTAATAATTCTGTCATTTACACTTGAAGAAGAAATTATATTTGCATTTCATTATGATGACATAATGAAATTTGAATATGAATTCAATGGTGCAAATAGTAATTTCCATAAATTATTTTGTAATCACAAGTGTATGCGTGTGTATGTTTTTTTTTTTTTAAAGTTAAACATGAGGTTTGTTTTAATGAGTATTGATTGTTCTTGATGATGATTTATTTATATTTTCTTTCTTTGTATCTGTGTTTTAAAATCGAGCGCCTCATTGTCGTTTCATTAAATTTGGCACAGAAAAGAAGAAAATGAGTCCCTCATTGATTAATTGTTAAAGTAATTCAAATTTGTAAAGAAGAGTGTGTATATTTTCTATATTTTTGGCATTCTAGAATTTAGTATTTTACATTTTCAGTTGTTAAAGTAGTATAAATGTGTTACTATATATGAATTATGATACAAAAACAAGTGCGCCTCGCGTACGTGATGCGCGTGCCTCACATCGCGCCTCATGCCTCGAGATTCAGAACCCTTTTCGTAACGGTGCGCCTCGGCGCTTTTTAAAACCAATCTTTGTATACATACATACACACACAATCAAAAGTGAGGATTTATGATTTTGTTCGATTGTAGGATTTGGATTATGAATTCAATGGTATTAAATTGGGTTTCTTTTTTTTATTTTATTTGTCTTTTCTTGTGATTAAAAGGCAGAAAAGCCAGCATTCATTCATTCATCAATCAAATCTCACGGTAATATAGATTCATAGATACATAGACATAAACGCTAGTGTTTGTTGACATGAAAAGTTATTAAATGATTTACTTCTTTTTGGGCATGAAATATCCATATCCTAACAACCTCTAACGTGTTCATATCAACCCATATTAAATGTTCAACCCTTTGATAAAAACATGGAAATTCTATATCCATCGTCTACGGGATGTTTGGTACGGTGAAATGGAATAGTTTAAAAATAAAGAAATTTACATTGTGTTTTTTAACCATGATATACTAGAAAAAAAATCAATTTCATTCTCTTTCCTATTCAATAGAGTATTTTCAATTCTCTGTTAAGACGTGAAGAATCAAATAAAGCATACAAATCAGAAGAGATAATGAAAATCAATTCTTTCCTAATGTAATTTCATTCTCATGATAAGAAAAAAAACAATATAATCCTTTTCATTTCCAAGAGATATGATTCGGTATCTGAATCGGTTGAAGGAGAGTGAGAGTTCGAAGTTGTCGGTAGATCAATATCCGGTGGTTGCTTTCCCTTAGTAATAGTTTTTATTTGAAATACGAGGCCGAGAACCCTATACGGGGCAGTTAGAGGAGCTGCTTCTCCTATTTATGCCCTACCTTTCCATTTCATCATATGAAACACACACTATCCTTATCTCTACTTTATTTTCACTTTATATCTCGTTTTAACAAAAGGATGTGTATTGCAAACCCTTTTAAAAATAGACAATATATTTCTTAGATAATGTTATGACAGAGTTTATATTTTGTGAATTGATAATTTCTATTTATATGTGTGGAGTAAAAGGTTTGAGGGGTATGCTAAGTATGTATAAAGTTCATCATGTGATCTCTTCCTCCTAACAAATATGTTCAAGTTGTATCAAACAATCAATGGTTTATTAGGGTTTATTATGAAAAACCAAGTTAGATCATAATTAGGGTTTATTATGAAAAACCAACATGTTTTCATACTTTTTGTGTTTTCGTTTCTTCATGTTTTTTTTTCATAAAAGTCCCTAACTTATTATTTTTTTTTTAATATTTAAATTTGGACATTAGAATCCGGTTATATTAGTAAACCGAGTTTTTAAAAACTGAAAAACCAGGTTCTAATGTCTAAATTTCACTGAACCAAAATAAGAAAATTAACTTGATGAATTTTTATGGAAAAAAAATTACATGGAGTACCGAAAACACAAAAAAAAAGGGAAAATTTCACAAAAAACATCAAACTACAAGTTTTTTTTACGATTAAGTCCCTCAATCAATTTTTTTGTCTGATAAGTCCCTTAACTAAATAAAAATCACGAATTTGGTGTTTTTTTCAAGAAAAGTTACCGGTAACCTGTTAAGCGGGTTGCAATTGCTTACGTGTATTTTATAAATCTATGATTTTTTTCGATTAAGTCCCCCAACTAAATAATTTTGTCTTATAAATCCATTAACTAAATTATTTTGTCTTATAAATCCCTCAACTAATTCTTTTGCCACATAAATCTCTTATCTTGATGAAACTCATGTTATTTGTTGTTTTATCAATTTAAGTTAATGTTCAATTGACATTCACGTAACACATATGTGGATGCAAAAAAAAAAAAAAAATCAAAATGATAAATCAAAACGATCATTTTTATTGTTTAAAGTTTAGTCGGGATGAACTAGTTAAATATATTTAAAAATTATGGTCTAGACAAACATAGGATCGAAATAATAATCATTTATGTTATTATATCAAACCAACTTATGTTATCCGGAATAACGGACTTTTAAAAAAATTTATTATTTTCAAAACCATCGTTGATTTGAAAAAATATTGTTTTCAAACCAACTTATTTTGGTCTAGACAAACATGGCATGCTCTGTCATCGTAATAACATCGTCGTTTTTAAAATTTTAAAAAAATTCGTTTTATTTCATCGAAAAGTTGAAAGGTTTAATTAGTTCGGGGTCTTATAGGGGAAAAAAATGAAATGGGGACTTAATCGAAAAATTTTTATACTTTGATGATTTTTGCAAAATAGGTTTAAGCATGTTAACCTGTTATAACAGGTTAATGGACCAATTTAAAAGGTTTAAGCAGTTTGGGAACTTATCAGAAATAAAAAATGAAATGGGGACTTAATCGAAAAATTTTTGTACTTTGATGGTTTTTTGCATAATTTTCCCAAAAAAAAAGTAAACATAATGTTAGTTTTTTTAAAGGTATAACTGCGTAAAAAAACCCCAAACTTGTCGTTTTTTGTGATTAAAACTCCAAACCATTTTTCGTTGCATAGATTACCTCGAACTAACTAAACATTCGTAAAATAAGGTTTTATCAATGGGTAACCGGTTTCAACCGGTTATTAATCCTACGTGGACTGGTAAATAACCAACGTGGAATAAATTTTAATTGTTGAAACTGGTTGTCAAGTATTACAAATCATTTAAACTCCCGTTAATAATTTTTATTGTATTTTTTAAACGGGAATACATCATCAACGAGGGTTTAATTGATGTGTAATACTTGGCAACCGGTTTCAACAATTAAAATTTATTTCACGTAAGTTATTTACCGGTCCACGTAGGATTTAAAAACCTGTTGAAACCGGTTACCCTTTCATAAAACCTTGATTTACTGATTTTTAGTTAGTTCATGGTTTTTTATGCAACAGAAAATGGTTTACGGTTTTAATCATAAAAAACTAACTGGTGGTTTTTTGCGTCATTATCCTTTTTTTAATAATGAACCCAAATAATTATTATCATTTTTGTCAACGGGTATTTCGTTTGCCGGAATTTTTTTTTTTTTTTTTTTTTTTTTTGTTTTGAATAGTTATTCCCTTTAAATAGAATATGATTGCATGTCTTTGTTGACATTGAAAATTATTAATATAATTTCAAAAAGGTCCTTTGACTTGAAAAATGATTTTTTAATAAAACAAATATGAATGTACTTTGTTCAGTGATATATTTTGATGTTGTACACTTGTACTCTTATTAAATCGTCTTATTACATTTTAAAAAAAAAACAAATTAGTTTTGATATGGACTGGAATTATATATAAAACGACCAAAACTTATAATTAGCAACTCCAAAGAAAATATAATTGAACATTGATTACAGTTTATAGATACTGAAGTTATTGACATGCTTGTTTGGTTGTTGTACACTTTATTTCCATTTATAGTTCCATTATCTGTATTATTTTTCTACTAAAAGGTGAATTATATTTTCGATTTTAATTTTAGGTATTTACCTTATGTTAACGCATAATAGAAATATAAAATTTCTTTTATTTAATGTCCAAACTATGTTGCAATTTGGTTATAAATAATGAAATCTATAGCTTAAATTAGGGGAGAAAAAAGAAAAGAAGAAGAAGAAGAAGGATGGTGCAATTTTTATTTGAAAAACAGGTGGATTGGCTACAATGTAAATTGAATAAGAAATAGGTTGGTATTTTATATAATTGACCTTATAAAACTTGAAAAGTTATTTTTTAAATAATTTTGATTGTTTTAAAAGGGTGCAATGTCTTTCTTTTTTCTAATAGCATATTTACATAAATAGTAAGCTTTTAAGACTGGTGGGATTGATACCGGTATGGGATACCAGGATGCCACATGGTAGCGGCACCGCCAGGGTACACCACCTCCCCATTCGGTACCGTCCAAAGACATAAATTCGGTATCATGGTGATGTTGTTTATTCTCTCGATACCGAACTAACGGCCCCTTCCATATCTCTCTCTCTCTCTCTCTCTCTCTCTCTCTATATATATATATATATATATATATATATATATATATATACATCATTTTCCTCTCCCTCTGTGTTCTATAGCGCAAGTTATATATATATCTAACTGGATACATTTCTACATGAAGTCCGGTTGAAAAACTGGACTTTATTTGTATGAAAAACCAAACTCTATGTAACAATATATAATATTGGAATTGAAAACTATAAACATGTATCATATGGATAAGAAAAAAATTCATGTACCATGTTGACACATTTGAAAACGGAGGTTGATATCATGTGACCTTAACCCTTCAGAAAATACTTTAAAGTTATGTCACAAAAACAACAGTAGATATATATTTCACTAATAGTGATCAATATATGTTGGAATCTTGTTAATTTCAATTTGAAATCGGCAACAAAACAAATTATTTATAAACTTTAACAAAGAAATATTACATAATCGTAATGTTTTGCATGTGTGTTGGGTTATGGTGTGTGTGTGTGGGTACACATGCCTATTCTTGCAAAATGAGGTGAAGGAAACGTGGGAATGAGCTTTTAGGTTGTACCAAGACGACCACACTCACATGTATCACCTGCTATCACATTCTTCTGATCCTTATGATGCTTTTTTCGAATGTTACATCTAGCATGTTTCAATATTTTTTTTAGACAAAGTACACAACAACAATAAAAGTTTTACAAGTTTGTAAATCATGCAATATATTGTTGTGAATGATGAAAAGTTGTTATGTACAAATCACTATCTAAATGACTAAAGAATTTAGTTCATTATTTGAGGATTCCTTTAATCACTAAACCACCCATTTGGGGTTTGAAAAAAAAGGGTAGTCCATCTCTGAAAACCCTACCGACTGGTCTCACGGTCAACGTGAAAGAGGTAAATCATATACGCATGGTTAAAAACATGTGCAAGGTTTGAACATTGCATCTCTTCTATGAATTTCATGTCCCTAACCGCTATACTACTGTCACAAAGACACCCATTTTGGGTTTGTAACATGTTATGATTGTTTTTGCAATACATATATTAAATAACATTGTTATTGTTATTATATCAACTTCATACCTATATATGAATCCCTTACTTATTTTAACAAATAAAGAGTGAAAAATCATCTTTTTAAGGTCAAACCCTCAAACCTTTTGTTTTGGTGCACATATTATTGCCAATCTAAACGCTATGAATACAAAGAATAAAGACCGGTACATGACCACAAGTAGAACGCTACAATTTATCCCATTTATGTGTTTTATGTTTTATGGCTAAAATACCTACAAAATAAAATTTGAAAAACGTGGTTAAAAATAGAGGTCAAGTGAATTAAAATTTATACGACATAATCAAAATGTTTACATCATGTTGACATGCGAACTTCTTTATTTAAAAAAAAGTTTTGGACCACTCTTTTTTTTTTTTCGGTTGGTCGTCTTGGGACCTCTACATTGGACAAATGAACCAAATTACTAAAACAATAAAAGGTATAATGATTTTATTTTTCCAATGACATATCAATAGTAAAAACCATTATTTCCGATGACAAATCTATATCTATTAATAAAAAGAAAACCTGTCGTGCCACGTATCATTTCCTCATCCCTCTTCATTTTTGATTTCCCGCTTTTTTTTTCATAATTAGATTTCTAATTTTACTAATTCATTATGAATAATATTTATGGAATCTAATTCAAATACTTTCATATTTAAATATTTAATACCTACAACTAAAAAAGAAAATATTTTAAATATTCTAATATTAATCTAAGTTTATTTGTAATACAAAAAAGTTCATATTTTGATGTTTTATATTTAATTAAAACATATAAATTTTTTAATCTTATATAATATTTTCTTGGTATAAAACATATATAACTGTACGTGACTTATTTTAATTAAAGGCTACTGTTTATGTTAGTTTTTATAAAATGGATTTAGCTTACATATCTTGGGTTTTTCTTATTCAGAAAAAATTAAATTTATTGTATTAATAATTAGATAAAACCATATTCTTATGAATTTTATATAAATCATGCACACAATTTTTATTTTTTTAGATTAAACTAATCTCACATTTGTATAAAAAAAATAAACTAATTTTGAGTTAAAAATTTATGGATAATTTTTTTCATGACATATTGATGGTATACAAAATATTATAGTTGAGAAAGATTATATATATATATATATTTAAGTTGAATTGAATTTTTGATAAACTAAATATATGCTTATATCACATGCATATAATATTTGTTTATAAGTTTATATTCTTAAAAAATAATAATTATATATATATATATATATATATATATATATATATATATATATATATATATATATATATATATATATGTGTGTGTGTGTGTGTGTGTGTGTGTAAAAGAAAATGTCTAGCATCACGTGTCATTTTTATGGTTAAAAAAAGTTTGGTTTCCCACCTAATTTTCCATATAGGATTCTTATTAATTAATTATCTAATTTATTTTAAAATTTAAATAAAAATAAATTAAGTACTACCTAATTTAAGTGCTATATATATAAAACAATCTTTTTAATTGATTTAAATAACTTTCAGATTTAACTACTAATGTTAGCTAACTATGCATTATTTTATATATTTTAAAAGTGAAAATAATGCAATATTGTAAATGAGTTGTTTTATAATTTTTTTTTAATCTTAAAAATTTTTAAATTGTATTCTATGTAAAAAGTAAATTTTTAGTTTTTTACTTATACATAAAAATCTAAAAATAAAAAGTTTTAAAAAGATGAGACACGATAAATACTATTCGTATATATTCAAAAATAGAAATTTTTAATTATTTTTAATAACAAAAGATAATACTATTTTCGTATTTTTTTTAGAAAAAAATAAACATTTTGATATGTAATTGACGTTTTATGTATCTATAAAGATTAACATAGAAGATAATTATAGTTTTTATGTTCTTTAAAAGGTAATTACACTTTATTATTTCTAAAATAAAATAGAAGATAATTATAGTTGATTATTTATAAATATCTATAAAGATTTATGTTCTTTAAATATTAATAAATAGCTAATATTTAAAATACATCCAAAATATATATTGTACATACTTATCTATATATCTAATAAGAAAAATGTATTATTTGTTTATAAACTTATTAATATATATTAAAAATAAATATATCATATAAAAAATATTAAATATTAAAAAAATAAACATAATACAGTATTATTAAGATCATATTTTATAACATTTTATTTATTATAAAATATACATAAACATTATGTTTTACATAAAATTAAAATTTCAAATTTTATCGATTAAATATATATAAATTTAGAAGTAAAAAATTTAAAAGAATGTTAAAAAACAACTATTGTTCATGAATATATAAAAAGATTTATGACGAATAATTGTACTTTTTACTTATTTTTTTTATAAGTATTAACATTATATGGTTTAATTTTAAGTTTACATACATTTTATTTAATTAGTTTTTTATTAAAAATTATTCACGTAATACGTGGGTTCATAAACTATTATATAATAAAGGAGTTAAGCTTGAAACAGATCTCGAGCCTTTAAAACCAAACTCGAGCTGAGTAGGATAAGCTTTTATACTTAGAGGGTGTCTGAATTTGCGTTTGAAAAAGTGTTGTAGCGTTTTGGAAACTAATAATTAGATAATAGCTGTAATAAAAAATATTGCTGGAAATGTAGTGTTTGGTTTAGCTTCTGCTGTTTATTATCATAACTATTAAATAATCAGCTTTTAAAGTATTTGGATTTGCATTTTAACTTGTAAAACGACCAAATAATCATTTATCAAGCAAATAAACGATATTTTTTAACTTATGTGAAAGTGTGGTAGGATCAACTCTAAGTTCAAATAATCAAATTATTAACGTATGCAATCCAAACACTTTAAACCAATTATTTGCGTCATTGTAACGTAATAAACTAATAATTCCGTTCACAACGCAAAACCAAACACCCTCTTAAAACACACGATGAGTTTGACATAAGCTCAAGCTCATGACTATTAAATGAGCTATATTCAAGTTCACCACAATTTGTTTACACCACTACTTGGTATGTAGATTCATTAAATTGAGCATGACATAAAAATGGATTTCTTGAATCTTATCCTACCAATCTTTTCTACGACCTATAATATTGAAATTTTAAAACACAATTGATCACCATTTCTTGCATTATTACTATATTTAGGCATTTTATGAAAGTAAAAGTATACCCACATTAGTAAAGAAGGTCTCAATGAGATAATTTTTGTATGATATGTTAGTGAATACTCAAATTAAAGGTATGAATAGCTTAATTTTATGTATGATATAAAACAAACCTTTTAGACAGTACTACTAATCTGTTATCTAATTACTGAACATTTTAAAAAAAAAAAATTAACAATATTGAGATTTATTAATAGAGAGATATGGATGAGGATTGAGGGTGGTAGCTAATTCTAAAAATAGAAAGCAAATTAAAGCACGTTATGTAAAAAAAGCCAGGCAGAGAGTAGCGTGGAGTGTACCGTCTCTCTCTCCACTTTATTCACAAATGGCGTGAGCATCCAGTTATACCACCGCCAAATCTATAATCAAATTTCCCAGCATCATTCACTTGTACCGTACCACTAAATACTCCTTAAACATATTTAGACTCTAAGCAACACAATATATAATACTAAATACATAAACTAAAACTTTTCTTTTTTGGGGATTCAGAAATTAATTATTAATAACACAAAATGCAGAAACAGCTAAGTGCAGATTACTTGAACCCTAGAACTAGAAGTGAATGTAGAAAAACAACATTAAAATTAGAGGATGTAAACAATAGATGAGGGATGCAGAATCTAAAGGCTGATAAATATCTGTGTTGGGAGGAGGGTTGACACAGTTTTGCATAGATGGTTGACAGTTCCCAGGAGGTAATGGTGGTGGCGGTGCCGCTCCGTATAGAGGTCCGCTGGTCAATGGTGGTGGTGGTGGTGGCTCACATGAAGGCCCAACAGGTGGGGATGGGGCTTCATACACAGGCTTACTTGGTGGTGGTGGTGGTGGTGGTGGTGGCTCACATGAAGGCCCAACAGGTGGGGATGGGGCTTCATACACAGGCTCACTTGGTGGTGGTGGTGGTGTTCCGTATATTGGTCGGGAAGACGGTGGAGGCAATGGAGGAGTTGTTTGGCAGGGATCCTCACAATGGAGTGGCAAAGAAACATCACCGGAAATCTTAGTCACTTCCGACCGCAAGAAACTTGAGTTGAAAAGAAGCAACAGAAGTCCAGTAAAGAAGGAGAAACGCGACCACAACATTTCTCCGATGACAATAATGATCAAACTAACAAGATTATGGAAGTGGAGGGAATTAACTTATTCGGTCGCATATGCAACTTCAAGAGTATGAACCACCGATATGATTATAATAAATAACATAGAAAATGACACTTGGAAATGGTGGTTTGCAGCCACGTACGAAGTTTTGCTTACAAGGTTTGACCTCAGCTACAAACTGAGGTCTACAATTTGAACACAATAATGGTAATTCATCAAGAGTTACAAAATCATCATGATCTCAGCTGAATATACAATTTTAATGGATGCCATTAATTTAAAAGCTTCGGAAAAGATGTAAACGAGGATTACACTACAAATCAAAGTTGGAATGATTTACTGAAGGGTTGCCGTACATGGATAATTATTGCATTATAGTTTCATCAAGTAAAAATGCTAAAACAACCAAAAATAATAATTGAAAAGATATTCGGAAAACACAAATATATGTGACTGAATAATGGAGATTTGAGTTACGTACCTGAATCTGATGTTGCAGATCCTGTTGATCTACTACATCTTCGATTCTCTCAAACTCTAATGAAATGAATGCAAATAATTGTACCCAATCCCCGTTAATGAGTTCAATTGAACCGAATGATTGACAACAACCCAAATTGTCAAATTTTAACAGGATAATTTAAATCAAGACTTACTTTTTGATTCCAAATTCAGCAGAGACGACTGACTACATTCAAATCCGCATAACAAACATGAAATTTGATACAAGAATGATTACAATATAACGAACGTTACCCACAAAAGTAATAATAATAACAATGATAAACTACAAATGATCCACACTTGATCCTTTAGGATCGTTTATTGTCTTTTTTTATTAGACCACAATTGTCCAAATAAATGTAACTCGGAATATTACTGAAATCTGATTTTACTGGGAGAGGTGAAAAACCAGAGTAGTCCTTCTCAACCTTCGCTATGCATAAGTCAGTAATGTACTTCCTTAAACCTTGTTCTTGAGCACAAGGTTGAGCTGCATATTCCTTCAATGGCATCCACTGGGGAAAAGATTTTATTAGTTTGTGTTTTCACTTGTACTTGAAAACTATTATGTTCTTCAACAACGAACATCAAGTATCTTTGCTAATACCAAAATATTTGACAAATGCATATGTGGCTTCCCTAAATCATATCTAAAAGAGGTGGCAAATGTGAAGGAGAGGGGTGTCAATTAACGAGTCAAAACGGGTCAATTTTAATGCAAGTAAGGTTGGGTAGACCTCCCATCCGCCGACACTTCTAGACAATATTTTTTATATTACATATAATTAGTGTACTAAATACAAAAGAAAAACTTAATCATCTAATTTTGTTTTAAAAAACGATTAAAAGGTTGTAAGCATTTGGATCTAAATTGGGGTTCGAAGTTCGAACTGTTTCATCTATAGCCACGTTATAACATTTTGCCCATTAAAGGCTCTACAGTCATATCAAATGTTGACCCATTTTTCAGGTAAATGGATTATAATTGCCAGACTTTATTATTCAGTCATATCAAATTATCAATAAAAGCTCTACAGGTGCATAACACTAACCTGCAGACTGCAGTATATAATTGCCTTTATGCTTTTATTATCAGTGAATTCAGTTTTTCCCCTTGGTGTCTTACGAAGAAGCATGCCCCAAATTATTGCATTTCTTGCAACGTGAAGTTTTCATATAACAATGGTGGATACAAGGTAGGTTGACTGAAAGATGAAACTTTGAGATGACCTTGTATTCAGGTGAGCTTGGCAGTGTCCATGCCGTTTCAAACTAATTCCATACCCCATTCACAAATGTCGGCAACATAAGAGAGGTAGATCCAATTTAGACAAAGGGGGGAAATAACAAAAATTCAGTCATTGTTTTCTAGAGGGTCAAATTTCAATTATTTATGTGAAAATGGGTCATCATTTATCGATAAAAGATCACAAAAATTAGCTAAAAATGAAATGGGGTGATATGCTTGATCAGTTTACATCATTAAATGTCACTTAACAGCCTAACTCATACACAAGTGTTTACAACCTCCTAAATAATTTTTGTTAGAATTTAGTTCATATATTTCATAATAGTTATTGGAATCATCTGTAATGTAGTAATATGTGAAATAAAATAAATGGACAAAAAGTGTGGCAAGTAGACCAACCCGGTTTGACCCGTTACCTAACCAACCTGCCCATTTTGCCACTTATATTATTTGACATTCAATAGTCATTAATGATCTTAATAATACAAAATTACTTGATTCAGTACCTGAGCTGCTTCAATTTCAGTTTCTTGAACTTGGATGTCAAAGGATAGCGGGCGCATCATGCACACGAAGAATAATTCTGATTTCCCAAAGAATACATTGTGCTCTTGTCTGCCATTTAGATCAATTTGTAAAGCGTACGCATAAAGATACCTAGGTGTGCATGCCTACGCACACCTATAAACATATATATAGGTTCAAGTTCATATAAGAATCCTTATATTCTGTAACAGGGTGAAAAACACTCTTAAATTTGTGCATTTGCTAAAATTTGTGAATTTAATGTTCAAATGTGTGCATCTAATGTATAAATTAATGAACATTATCACATGTAAATTAGTATGAGATTACTAAATATTTAAGAGTAACAATGTTTTTTATGTTATAAATTTAGTTTTCAAATTTGTGAATTCGATGTACAAATTTATGCATTTGAGATTGGTTTTCCATATATAGATTTAGGTTCAAGTGAGTACTACCTATAATACAGCGCACCCGAAGGTACCTCTCATAAAATTATATTTTTTGAAATTTTTTCCATAAACATGTTTTAATTAACATTACACAGATGATATATAAATTTCACGCAAATTCGAACAAGTGCATGAAATCACGCATCACATAAATGCACGTTCATATATATCCAATTTTATGTAAATGTACGTTCACATCATTTTTTAGAAACTAGGAGATGTGAATGTATGTGAAATTTACATATGATCTTCATAATGTTAATTAAAACATGTTTATAAAAAAAAATAAAAAAAAAAAACTTTTTTAAAGGTGGTACCTTCTGGTGCGCTGCATAATGAGTGGTACTCTCTCGAACCGTATTCTATATATATATATATATATATATATATATATATATATATATATATATATATATAGAGAGAGAGAGAGAGAGAGAGAGAGAGAGAGAATGGTTGGGTTCCGGTAAGAACCCTCAATTTTGTGAGAACCACATCTAAATGCACAAATTTGTACATCAAATTCACAAATTTAATAATTAAATTTATAACATGAAAACATTATTACTCTTAAAGGTTACTAATATCATAATCTCATACTAAATATACATTTAAAATTTAAATTTGTTTATTTATACTCTAAATGCACAAATTTAGACATGAAATGCACAACCTTTATCAAATCATAAATTTATACATCAAATGCACAAATTTAACCTTCAATGAACAAATTTGTACATAAAATACATAAATTTTATTTCCACTATTCACATGGAAGGGAAAAAGTACCACTGAACACAAACTTAATCTATCTTTTTTAGCTGGAAAAAAAAAATTTATGTGTCAAAAGCACAACTTTTGGCATCAAATGCACAAATTTTAGAGTGGTTCTCAAGAAATATAAAGGTTATGTACATAAACAGGATAAGAAAGTACCACTGCATTCAGATAATACCTCGAGGTACCAGTCTAAACTTTTTTTATTTTTTATTTCATATTTATGTATATATTAATATTATACACACACACAGATATATATATATATATAATATATATAATTTTATTTGGTTTTGAGTTTAGTAAGTCTATCAAATGACTCTCGGAATGAATGAATACCTACATACATATATGTATATATATATATATATATATATATATGTGTGTGTGTGTGTGTGTGTGTGTATAGAGAGAGAGAGGGGTTCAATGGAAAACCACCATGCACCTGAAAACTTGTGAAAACCGCACTGCACCACCACAAATGCATCAAAATCCCGCGTGATGCATCAAATTTCCCGCGTGATGCATCAAGATCTCGCGTGATGCATCACCTTATTTACGATCATGCCACCGCGTTTTTCATGAAATGCACCAAATCGGACGGTATGCGTAGGTTTCCATGGTTTTCAGGTGCATAGTGGTTTTCCATTGAACCCACCCCTATATATATATATACACACACACACACACATTCATAGGAGTGCTCCATTTATTTACGTTGTCATTTGAATATTTGATAGAATTACAAAACTTATAATCATGTGAATTTTGTATGTAGAGGTATATAATGCTAATATATACATGAACCATGAATATGAAAAAATATTCAAAAAAATCGTTTAGACTGGTACCTCAAGGTACCTTGTGAAAACAATTATACTTTCATGAACCATATCTAATGTATTTAAAAGCTACAATATCTAATAAATTCAACAATGCAAGTGTTAGTACTAAACTTTTAGAAAATTCTAGTTTTCTAAACTTGTTATCTTCATGCAGTCCTATAGTAGGTTTCAGTGTTACACATGTATGGAAGTTCCTAGGTTTTTTTTCCTTTTACGTAATCAGCAGCAACAATGTGATTCAGAATATAAGAATCAATAAATTATTGTGTATACCTGAATGCTAGTACTTCGACAAACTCTGTATCAATCTGAGAAAGGTAAATCATCAGTAGTGTAAAAATTGAAATTATCACATATTTGAATATAGAAGTACTAATCAAAAGTCACATAAGATCAAAATGTGTATTAGAGGCTTAACACTTACTCCTGTCTCCTCCTTCACTTCTCGAACCACCCCTTCAAAAATATCCTCACCCTGTAGAATGGATTCTCGTCAGTTTATTGGAGAAAAGCTACATACATAGGTAATATGAGATCTTCCATCTAGACATACACCTCATAAATAATTCCGGTAGAGATCTTCCAAACTCCCCGTAACATCCCCATCTTCTCCTGGACAACAAGCATCTATAATCGCAAAACAGCAAATGTAGTCTCAGAGACAACCCATGTAGTCAACTGATCTGAAATATCTAATTATACATTTCTGAGTTGAACTGGGATCTTTTTTAGTTGCATGTTGAACAAACAAGAATCTTATTAGAATTTAGAAATGGACATGACTAGTATTAAAAGAGGGTTAACTGTATTCCTTTCTTGGTCATTCATGATTCTCAGAACTCATCAACAAGTTTTGAGCCTCTGCAGCCACAACCCTTTATGCCAACAAGTAAAAAGGCTCTCGCCAGGGAAGGATGGTTCTCCTAGCTTAGATATGGAATAGATTGAATTACAAAATGGTCACTGGATTAGTTACTGGCCAGCATTTCTGTCCCCTTGAGTCCGTCTATCTAACAGCTCCCCGATTAAGTCTGTGTCTATCTAACAGCTGTTTAAGTTTCCAAGTGCTAGTTAAAAAAGGGCATTTAGTCAAGACATTCAAAGGAGAGAGAACCCACTCTTTCTGCCTCTCAAATCTCAATATCTCTATTTTATTCCAGCTCCCTTTCTCTTCTCCCCTCCTTCCTCCCTTTCTCTTTACTCTTCAAATTGGTTCTGAGAAAATAAAAGGCTTCATATTTCTTACACCATCCACACATATATTGTATAAAATAGACACACAAAGATGCACTTACACACCAAGAACACATGTACATATAATGTTAAGCGGCAACCTACTTTGCTTCTCATAAGTCTTCTTGTTGATGTCCCCACACACAATATTTCAACTTTTCAAGATATATGTGTGGTATGTATGTGCGTGTGCATATTTTTGTGTAGGTAGATATAAAGGTGTATGTGTGTTGCCTATTTCTGTGTTAATGTGTATGTTTGTGAGTGTGTATTTTTAAGCATGTAGGTTAGAGTACCTATGTGGACGTGGGCACGGGACCATTTGCGTTCTTGTGGGTATGCATATATGTATGGGTTAAGTATCATTTTGACCTTCCAACTTTCAGATTTGTCTCATTTAGCCACTTTAACTTTTTGTCCTGATTTAGCCACTAAACTTTAGTTTAGTGCTTTACTTTGAGTAAAATAAATAAAACCAATGGCTAAATCGATACAAAATATAATACTTTAGTGGCCAAATTGGGACAAATTTTAGTGGTTAAATCGGTATAGAAAACTTTTAGTAGCTAAATATGTATATAAAAAATAATTTAATAGTTAAATCGAGACAAAAAAAAATAGTACAGTTGTTAAATCGGAAAAAATCTAGAAGTTGGAATGTCAAAATAGTAGTTAACCTATTTGTATCAGTTTGTCATCTGTGTACAGATATGGCCATGTACTTAGGTGTGTCTTTGTATATGTGGGCATGCATGTGCACGCGACCAAGAAGGTAATTATGTGGTTGTGCTTATTTTTTTGAGTGGCATGTTCATTTGTGCATGTATCCATGTGTGTTTGTAGGTGTGTACATTTATGTATGTGTGTGTGGGTATGCTTGTGGGTGTATATCTATGTTGATTTAGTTCTGAACTGTGTTTATGGTTTTTCTTTTGGTTCTTGGTAAAGTTGTTAACCAAATGAGAGAGGATGATACAGGAATTTTTTTTTTAAATTTTTTTACGCAACTTGCTAAAATTGATTAAATAAAACTCCCAAATAAACTTGTGTTTAAAGACTTTAGCTTTAAAAACAAAAACACCCTTCATTAGAATGTAATGGTCAAATGAACCAACTAATGGAACTTATAAATGGCCATTACGGCCACGGACTTGACAGGAAATAAACAGACTAATGGGTAACCTTTTCTCTCGAAGACACTGAAAGTGAACATTGTCAATTAGTTCAGTGATAATTCTTTGTGTTCAGTAAGAATTATAATGTGCTATCAGGCAAGCAACTAAGAGATTCCTATGAGGAATATGGAGTGAGCTACAGAATAAGGTGATGTTTGTTTACCTCTTAATGGAACCATTAAGAGGTCATTTAACCTTGAATGAGCCTCTTAATGGTTCCATTAAGAAATGAACAAACAACCTCTAAGTTAGATAACATCCAATAATCATGAGCTGAATAAAAGTCTCACAACAAAATAAAAGAAGTGCATGGAGCAGTTAGCTTCAGAAATACAATAAGTGACTGTTAAACCAATACAATAGCAACACATACAAATGCACACAATATACCAGTCAAGACTTCTCAGATATAACACCAAAATATCATGACTGTTTATGGAAATTGTCATATACCTCTCCATCATCATTTAAGACAATAGCTCCAACTCGTGCTATGTGCGAAGCATTTGCAGGGATGGGATTTATAGTATCAGGAATCCAGTAGAGGAGCATCAAGTAATTGGGTTCAGCATGGTGGTAACGGAAACCCTCCTGCCATTAACATCCATTTCATGAAGAGAAAAATTTTATCAACTTCATGAGATGCACACACAAATTAACAAAGGGATAATGGTGTCAAAAGGTGATATATTGTCACTTTTGTTCTATTTGGGTAACATTTTTTTTCTAATTATGCCATTATATTAAGGGTAAACTGCCCAAAAGGTAACATAAAATACAAATTTTGACAATAAAGGTAACGTGAAATTTTTTAGGCCAAGAAAATTTTATAAAATTCAATGTTGATTAAAAAAAGGGCATCGATAACCAATTAAGATAAAATTCAAAATTCATGATCCTTTTCGGCCTAAAAATTTAAAATTCATGTCCTTTCTCGGAAAATGTAGTATTTCATGATCCTTTCTCGACCTAAAACAGATCTAAAAATCATATACACAAATTGAAATTTCAAATATAGAAACCATCATGGATAAAAATCGATCTCTCCAAAGAAAGAAGAGTTATAAAGTTCGTTGCTTTTTTCTTAAAATTATAGCATCCACATCAACAAGCCATTGTCACCTCACTTGTCAAATTAGACGATTTAAGTCAAAATAGTCAAATGTTACCTTAATTGTTGTGTTTTCATTAATATAATGGCATTATTAGAATATACATATATATATATATATATATATATATATATATATATATATATATATATATATATATATATATATATATATATATATATATATATATACATACATACATACATACATACATACATACATACATACATACACACACACACACACACCCAATAGAGCAAAAGTGACAGTATGTTACCTTTTGATGCAATTAACCCATTAACAAACTCATCACAATATTCAGAGTTCAGACCATACAATATTATCAATTTCTACCCATAATTATATTATGTAACAGTCACCAGACACAAGCATGAGATACATACCTTAACTGCAGCATCAACAAGATTTGATAGTCCAATAGGCAGTTTAATCCAAACACCCTTCTTGCCCTTTCAAAACCATCTCGAAATTAGAACACAGTAATGGAAGTCAATAACCTCTAAAACATATAATAAACGGAAGTTTCATGTATCATTGTAGAAAAAACCTCCAATTTCCATCGAGACATTGAAGTTTTAAGCAGTCCTCTAAAGACATCAGGGTCCATATGGTCCTTCATATCTACCACAACACCTCCAAACTCATCATTAGTTGCAGGGAGTTGTTGGACATTTTCAACTCCATTCTCAATAGTCATGTGGTCCATCAAACCATAGTGATGTATCAATTGCTGGTTCAGTCCAAGTTTCAATGAATAGCTAGCACCAAATCCAACAACTAAATAACTACAAGTCAATTTAATTTGAATGCCAAAAAACTATAAACATGAATGCTCACTCAAAAACAAATAACTTGTTTGTATGTAACAACTGTTACCAATCTGAGACTTCTTATATAAAGAGCAATCTTTGAGGTATCTAGACCAGGTAACTCCTTTAGTTTAGGAAATAGTTTCAACAAATCTAGCATTATAGAGACCCAAACCATGATTCATGAATGCAAGAAATACACTTCACCAAAAACTTTTTGATTTAAATCTATTCTTCAATATGATAACTCTGATTTTGTATATGCATCCGTAAGTACCTTAAATAAGAACAGATCTACATGAATCCTCGCACTCAAATATATGTCTAATTCCAAACATGTATCTGCAACTTCTTTTTAGCAAGAACAGGCCTATACTTATAGAAAACTGAGAAAAATAATTCAATGGCTAACCATCCAGGCATTTATACTTAAAGGAAGGTGTAATTCAAATGCTATTGATTGAACTAATAATGACTCTTTTCCACCAACAATAAACATATCATCAAACACTTGAGTGTATATAAAATTCTCAGGATAACTCTACTACTTAACAAGTTGTTTTTTTTTTTTTCCTTAAAACCGACATAATCACAAATCATCAAAGTGCTTGGTCAGGTTGCTTCACCATTAGCAGTTCAAATTACACAAAATTGACCCAAACGAAATCGTAATTACACAACAGGGTTGAGTGTTTAACCAATCAGCTCCTGCCCTAACTGTACTGACACACATACATAGAGCGTCAATTTAATATAAGAATCAGTTATTAATACATGCAACTAATTTTATAGATGCATTTTAATCGAAAATGGAGTTGAAAATGTCCGACAACTCCTTCCAAACGAATAGTATAAACACAAAGAACAACGAGAGAAAAAGGTCAAAAACGTACCCAGTCGGAATGCAGAAATGGATGGTTTATGTTTAGCGAAATGAAAACTGCGACCACAAAAATGTCATCGATATTATTATTGGGTGTCATGACATATGTTGGAATGTAGGATTACCACCTATTTATGCAACAAAGGTTTTTTTTAAGGGAATATTTGTGTAAAAAACTAATTAAAACTTTTAACCACTAATTATTACACAAAAATCTTCCGATCGGCAAAATATTACTGGATTGGGATAACACAGTTGTAACTAGGGGTGTTCAAACAAAATTGCAAAAGTGAGAAACCAAACCGAACCGCTTGATCCGAATCTGAGGCATCACTAGGTGGTTTGGGTCCGTTTAGTTACCGAAAATTTCTAAAATTTTCATCTCACTTTTCAATAAAAATGAAAATTTGTTTACTTTACAACAATTTCATAAATTTTCATTTCACTTTTTAAAATACCACTTTTCATATTCTCTCTTACTTTTCTATTATCTACCATATATTTCTTTATAATACTCTCTTTCTCTCTCTTACTTTTCTGTCATCTATCTTATTTTTCTTATTTTATAATCACTCATCTTATTTTTTCTTAAAACTAAAACTTTATAATCTATACAAGTTTTTATGTTTTATAGAAACCCTTGTTTTTTTTTCCTAAAAACTATAACTTGAAAATGAAAATTGAAAATTGTCTAATTTTCGTTAACTAAACGCAACCTTAAAGTGAACGGTATACTGAAGCCGAGAGGGCTTCGACCTTGCCAAATTCGGCAAGAAGCCGGCGGCTACACCGCACCCGGTCCTCGGCCCCCTCCGGCCTTCTTACCACTAAACAAAGTCGTTGCTTTTCATTTTTGTTTTTTCTTTATGCTTTAACCCCACCCATACACACGGAATATATATGTGTGTGTGTCTATATATACATATATATATTTATCCTCTATAACTAATACATTCACTACATTTATTTACACACTATTTTTACAGCTACAACATATCTCTAAAGTAATTTTTTAGTATTTAGTTTCGTAATTTTTTAATTTTTAGTTTTTAGTTTTGTAATTTTATTATGTAATAGTTTTTAAATATTTATGATTATTTTAGTTATAATTGTTTTGTTAATTAAAATGAATTTATTTTAAAAAAATTTAGAAAGATGGAAATGTTTCAGAAGATGTGTATTTCCAAGTTAGAAATGTGTGGAATTATGAAGAGAGAAAAGTTGATGTAGCGCTGAGGTGTACAGAAGGATGAGTTTGGGAAAGATATGTATACCCTTCACCCTTAGGTTTTCATTTTTAGAAAACCGTGGATAACCGAACCGATTATATATATATATATATATATATATATATATATATATATATATATAGGGGTGGGTTCAATGGAGAACCTTATGCATCGAAGAACCTTGGAGAACCACAATGCATCACTAGAAAAACTGAAATGCATCACGTAGAAATCGATGCATCACGCGGGAATTTGATACATCAAGTGGAAATAATGTAAAAGTCGATGCATCACTCGAAAATTTGATGCATCACGTGAAAATAATAATGCATTACGGGGGAATTGTGATGCATTTGTGGTGATGCATGGAGGTTATTCAAGGTTCTTCAATGCATGGAGGTTCTCCATTGAATATATATATATATATATATACACACACACACACACACACACACACATACAAGTTAGGAGCTTTTATTTATAATTTCATTTAGACATTATAATACATTAAATTTTAGATTTTCAAATGATTTTATAATTTTAATTGTTTCATTAAATAAATTTAGTGTAACTTTTAATATTTATAATCAAATAGTTTACTAGGACTTTGAAATTAAAAATAATTTGTGCTTAAAAAAACTATATATCTATAATTGCGTTATCATTACACAATAATCTACTATCATTCTTAATAATCAAAACCAAGTTACAGTAACATTTTTTTTATGGTCATATTAAAAAACCTATCATTTTTGACAACTTTATATGTTGGCTTTTCAACGTTATTGTTTATTATTTCATTCATCAAGTTATTTGTTTCTTATTAAAAATATAAAAAGATCGTTATCTATAACATCTCAATCAAGTTAGAAAAACGACGTACGTTTCATTTATGGGTGACAATTTCAACCCAACAGATCAAACGGACAGAACAATCAAAGCGGCACGTGATAAAAAAACTAAGGCCGAACGTAATTTGTAAAAATAAAATAAAATTTTAGAAGATGATATATTAAACCAATTGGTTTTTGAAAGAAAGTTCAAAATAATGTTAAAATTTTATCTTTTAGTCGTCGACTCGTTTGCTTGAAAGAACCAGAATTGTCACCCCTAATTTTATTTTAAATTTTAATCTTGAAAAACAATCATTTACGTTTTAAATATTTTATCAATTTGGTCTTAGATTTTTTTCCTATGCTAAGCTCCCTAATCTTCTCAGGTTTGGATCATCAAGCTGATGTGTTTTACTATATTCAATCTCTCCTTCTTGTTAGTTATTGATGCGATGCAAGTATTTCAAAATCTCTTGGGTGAGTGGTGTTGCAACCCAAAAAATGTAACTTTCTAATATCTGTGAATGTTGCTAAAGTTCACAGAGCTTCTGGTGTTTGTGTTGGGTCGATTGTTCATAGGTTTTTAGTATCATTTCTCTTTCAAAAACAATCTCGAATTTTTCATTTTCATTCTAATGCCAGTTCACTTCTCTAAGTTTGCAACTGTGGTTCTGCATGGGTGTCTAGATTAACGGCGAATTGAGCATCCTATTGATTTTTTTTATTTATATTCTCCTTGGACAACGATGGGATGTTAAGCATTCATCTGGTTCGTTTCTTGTTTTTATGTTATTCTTGTGGTTGGAAACATGTTCGTTTTTTGTGTGTCTTTAGATGGGACATTGAGCATTCATTCTGGTTCGTGTTTCTACTTTTAGTCTTTCATCTTGTTCCCAGTTTGATTTTTTCTATTTGCATAATCTTTTTAGGTGTAATTTTAGGGGGTGTTTGGTTCGCGGATTTCCTGGGATTTACTAGGATTTGCATTTAAAATCATGTGTTTGGTTCACAGATTTTAATAAGGATTTAAAATCGCAGGATTTCTTATATTCCCTCCCTTTTTTGTTATTTAAAAACCCAGCACTCCCTCTAGGATTTTAAATCTCAGTTACATTGCATTCTTCAGATTAGCAAATTTTTCCTATAAGATAATGAAGATTCTTTGACAAAATTCTGACAAATGCAAATGTTGCACAATGCAAATTATTTGACAAAATGCAAATCCCAGAGGAAAAAAAACATGCGAACCAAACGTCTCGTTAGTGTTTTAATGAAATTCTTGCTTTTCAAAATTTTAGTTTAAAAGTTGAAATGTGAAAAGAGCACAAGATAAATAACTTAGGAGCTTTACTTTATAACAATATTATATTTTAAAAGTTTGTTAATTAGTTAGTTAGGGTCTCAAATGGTATACTCGAGGCTGATAATGGGTCAAAAACATGCAACCGACTTCACATTTATTAAACTTCCTTTACCTGCTTTTATTTTTAAACCGCTCAAGCCTAACTATTATGCTTGTATGTGTGTGTAAATTAACTACAAAAAGAAAAAGAAAAGGGAAACAACATAGTGTTAGAAAAATGTGTAATTTCTATGGTTTTGGACAAAAGTTAATTATATATGAAATTAATATGTGATTAATAATTAATGGGTTTTTGTTCTACTAGAAGAAAGCTTAATAATGATATAACAAACGTCTAAAACAGAGCTAAGATGAATGAGATATCAATACTCAAAGATTGGTGTTTGATGTGGAAAAATGTAAGTTGAAAGAGTGAGAACTTGTCCCACATAGAAAGAAGGATCAAACCATATGTGATTTATAAGGAGGAGCCTTGACAAATATGAAACGTTTTTTTATATGTTTTGATTCAAATTAGTTAGTTTAAACAAATTTAAGATGAATTTTTGGAAAGAAAAAAAAAAAACAGGAAAGAACGGAGTAACCAGTCAAATTCTGTTGACGAGCTAATTCTACTTGTATGCACTTGCATAGGCTGGCCAGACGCCTGCATAGGTTACACCTGCATGGAATTGGCTAGACATCCGCTTAGACTGTCTAACTTTGGTTTCATGTAAAATCCAATTTTAAGCTCCATTTTCGTTTATGCTTTTAGTAACATCATAACAGAAGTCTAAGTGAGTTGCTAAATCTTTTTATGATGCCTAACTAGTTTATTACCCGCGTATTACGCAGATATTTTCAAAATACATAAAATATAATAAATTAAAAGGTAAAACTATAAATATTATCTTTAAACAAAAGTATATAATAGCGATATTATTATTTGTTATGACCTATTAATTTTATATATTTTTAAATATATATGAGTATTTTATATACTTTTTAAAACTTTTATCATATTATATTATAATAAATAAGTTAGTAGAATATCAGATGTTGTTAGATTTGATTTGAATTTATTAGACTTGATTTAAAAGTAGATTATATTAGATTTGGATAGATATAGTTAAAAAAAATTTATTGTTTTTAAAAACTATATATGTCACTTGTCGATTCATGGTGATGACACGTGACTTCACAAGGAATGAGTATAGTTAGTCTTTTATTAGTATTTATATAATTGATTAGTCATACGTGATATTTTATGTATGATCAACTCTATTTATTACTTCATCATATATGATATGGAACATATATATTAATCGCATATCCACTTATCATCTGGAGAATCATGTTTAAGTGGAAACGTGTGGTATCATTAGTTTAGAGTCAGTTGAGTTGCTCTCAACTTGATTATTATAGTGGCTACTCCAGGTTACTACTAATGGAGCTATTGTAGTCACGATAATGTGTCGTTGATCCCCATGGAGCATTTACTCACCTTAAATTGTGATTTTGTGGTTGCGTATATATCAATGATATGACTAAAGACTAATCTAGTAGTAAACTTGTTGATTTCTATACCGAGAAGTCACTAGTGCTTGCTGATCTAACTAATATTAGAGGAAATATAGAATCAAGTAGTACAGGAGCGGACGAGAAGAAATAGGAGACACCCGTATTGACTTATAATTATTTATACTGATATTTTGCATGACTTATTGAGATAAACAGTTAACGTAAACCATGACCAAATGATAAATAGAACTAATATGTACTAACTTTCGAGGTTTCGTGTAAAATTCCTAACTTATTGTGGAAATCAACTGTGATATAACGACATGACATTGTGGTTAATATACATACGATTGTATATCACGTTGTTATAATTGAAATTTCAATGGAAAAACTTTTAATTATTATCCTTTAAAATTCAGGTTTTGTATCAACCTTTATACTCCCTGTTTGAGTTAATAAGAAATAAAAATCAAAACTCTTATTCATTTGTATAATTTTTAGGCGTAATTAAATAGCGATGGAATGATTTATGTGGATGTGAATTAGATAAAAGTTGAAAAAAAATTGTTTATAGGGATAACAGGTTAGATGTAATATTAAAAATAAATTGGAAGTAGTTATGTTAATTGACTGGAAAAATATGTTATATCTATCTATATCTATTAATAAAAGAAAACGTCTAGCGATACGTGTCGCTTCATCATCTGATCAAAATTTCATTTTCTCGCTCAATTTTCTATATATAACTCCCTTAGTTAATTATGTAATTTATATTTACAAATTAAGTAAAACTACAATCAAGTATTACCTAATTTAACTCCAATAAATAAAAAATAATTTTTTAAATGATTTTAATATCTTTCATATAACTTCTATTTAGCTAACTAGACACTATTTCGTACATTTAAAAGTTAAATAATGTAGTATTGCTAATGAAATGTTCTAAAATTTCTTTTATAAAACTATTCAAATTGTGTTTTATATAAACTAATTTTTTTTTTAAATTTTTATTAGTTAAATATAAATAATTTAAAAAGTAAAGAGTTTTATAACGATAACACATATTAGTATTATTGATACTACAATAAAAAAAATTTAATTATGTTCATAACGAAAAATAATAGTGTTTTTTGTAACTTTTTTGGTGGAAAAAACAAACATTTTAATATGTAATTTACATTTTATATAGATTTTTAGCAAACAATTAATTTATAAATTAAACATCCACGTAATACGTGGGTTAACAACTAGTTAATATATAATAGTAATTGAGACATATATCAAATAGTCGGTCGTCTTCAATTTAATTAGAAATTGATAATTTGATTATTGAGGAAAAACTTGTAATATATTGCTGGTGGGTAGAGACTAGAGAGGAAGAGGACATGGACAAAAAACCATGGGCCTCTGCATATTGACTGTTGACTAATATTGAGCGTTGACTAAGACTTGCCTTATTTAAACATAATACATATCCGATATGTATCTTAATCTAACAAAGCCATTTAACTAATAGGTAATAATTATTGATATGACAATTTTTTTATCTGGTATAATGCTCAATGTTTTCTTTTGCAATGCATCGTGGTCTTCCACTGTTTTCCGATAAACACGTGTTCTCCACTGGAACTCATTATATATATATATATATATATATATATATATATATATATATATATATATATATATATTTAGGGGTGGGTTCAATGGAAAACCACTATGCACGTGAAAACTATGGAAACCTACGCATACCGTCCGATTTGGTGCATTTCATGAAAAAAGCGGTGACATGATCGTAAATAAGGTGATGCATCACGTGAGATTTTGATGCATCACGCAGGAAATTCGATGCATCACGTAGGATTTTGATGCATCACGCGGGGAATTTGATGCATTTGTGGTGGTGCAGTGCGGTTTTCACAAGTTTTCAGGTGCATGATTGTTTGCCATTGAACTCCCCTCTATATATATATATATATATATATATATATATATATATATATATATATATATATATATATATATATATATATATATATATATATATATATATATGAGTATATTACAGAAATGGTCCTTGTGGTTTGTTCAAAATTATGGATACAGTCCCTCAACTTTCAAAGTTGCAGTGACGGTCCCTCAAACCACTTTTTACTTGCAGAATTGGTCCTTCTGATTCTAAATTTTCTAAAAATGACGAATTTGCCCTTCTTTCAATTACAAGTTTGGTAATTTCAACTTTGGTCCTTTTCTTAATTTTTCATTTTTGGTTATAAATTTGAAATATTAGTTAAATAAATTATGATTTGATTCATTATTAATTATATTATTATTATTATCATTAATTGTACCTATTTATTTTGTAAAATAAATCTATATTTCTTTACTAAAAATTATTTTTATTTATATACTTAATTAGTTAAGTTATGAATCTTTTTATGTATTCAATTTATTTATTAAGATTTTATTTATTTATATTTTATTGGTTAAACTATTTGTATAATTTTTATTATTTATACTTTCCATCAAACTATTTCATTACTTTTAATAAATTTTTAATTTGTGTAAATTTTGATTTAAAATTACTAATTCATTACGTTTGATTTAAGTTTGCTAATTATTATTTTTTTATTTAAATATTTTGTTACGCTAATAAGTTTTTATTTAAATTTATTATTTTATTTGTTTGGATTTAAATATTTTGTTATGTCAGTACGTTTTGATTTCAATTTATTATTTTATTTGTTTTGATTTAAAATTTTGCTACGTTCATACTTAAGTGAAAATTAAAATATTTAAGTGAAACAAATAATACATATTAATGTATAAACTTGTAAATAAAAAAGATTAAAAAACTATATTGAAATCAAAGCGTATAGGAATAACAAAATATTAAAAATAAAAAAACTAAATTTAAATCAAAACGTATTAACGTAACAAAACATATTATTTTCAATAAAATAAACTAAAAGATAAATATTATTCATTATTTCTAATATCTATAAAGATTAATAAATATAAAATATAAATACGATATATTATTTTTTACATCTTTAATTATTAATAAATAGATAAGATTTAAATCTACATTCAAATTATATCTTATATGTACTTTATCTATAAAACTAATTAAAAAAATACTATGTTTATTTATGAAATGTTTTTAATATATATTAGTAATTTAATAACTTTTAAGGCATTTTTTTAAAACCAAACAAATAAAATAATAAATTTAAATAAAAAAATATTAGTGTAACAAATATTTGTAAACTTAAATCAAAACATAATGAATTAGTAAATTTAAACCAAAATTTACATAAATTCAAAATTTATCAACGTAATGAAATAGTTTGATGGAAAAGTATAAATGATAAAATTATACAAATAGTTTAACCAATAAAAGATATATATATAAAACTTTAATAAACAAATTGAATACATAAAAAGATGCGTAACTTGACTAATTAAGTATATAAATAAAAATAATTTTTAGTAAAGAAATATAGTTTTATTTTACGAAATAAATAGGTATAAATGATAATAATAATGATGATGATGATGATGATGATGATGATGATGATGATGATGATGATAATAATAATAAAATTAATAATGAATTAAATCATAAATTATTAAATTATTATTTCAAATTTAAAACCAAAAATGAAAAAATTAAGAAAAGGAACCAAAATTGAAATTACCAAACTTGTAATTAAAAGAAGGGCAAAAACGTCATTTTTAAAAAATTTAGAAACAGGAGGATCAATTCTGCAAGTAAAAAGTGGTTTGAGTGACCGCCACTGCAAGTTTGGAAGTTGAGGGACCGTTTCCATAATTTTGAACAAACCATAGGGACCATTTCTGTAATTTACTCTCTCTCTCTCTCTCTCTCTATATATATATATATATATATATATATATATATATATATATATATATATATATATATATATATATATATATATATATATATATATATATATATATATATATATATGTATATGTATATGTATATGTATACATATATATGTATATGTATATGTATACATATATATGTATATGTATATGTATACATATATATGTATATGTATATGTATACATATATATGTATATGTATATGTATACATATATATGTATCTGTATATGTATACATATATATGTATCTGTATATGTATACATATATATGTATATGTATATGTATACATATATATGTATCTGTATATGTATACATATATATGTATCTGTATATGTATACATATATATGTATGTATGTATGTATGTATGTACGTATGTATGGAGAGAGAGAGAGAGAGGGATTCAATGGAGAACTTCATATATATATATATATATATATATATAGGGTCGAGTGTAACATTCTCGGATTTATTTTATTGTATTTTGGTTAATTAAGTGGAAAAATATATATTTAAGTTGAAATTGAGCGATTATTATGTATTTTGGATATTTAGAAAGTTTGTTGCTATTTTAAGAAAAAAAAAATTGAACTCGGAATCATTGTTATGGAGTATTAAGAAATTTTAAGAGTAAAACAGTATTTTATGGAACCAGTTAAGTCGAGGGGTGAAAAGTGCAAAATGGTGAAAATGGGAATAAAATGGTCAAAAACCTCTCATTTTCTCTAGTTCACTCTCTCTCTAAGAAATTTTCTCTCTACATCTCTCTAAGATATCTCACAAACCGACCGTCCGATTATCAAGAATTATACGTCAACGGAAAGATCTCGAGGAGTACTACAACAATCTGCAATTGGATTTCTGATTTCGTACGAATTGAGGTAAGAATCGACTCTTTTAAGTTTGTTGTCTCGGTTTTGAAGAACTAGAATTTCGAATCTGTCATTTTATGTAAATTGGAGCTTGTTTTGCTTGAAATATTGCAAGAATATGATAGTATATGCATAATAGAATCGAAACTAGACATCATACATGATATATCAGTGATTTTAGGCCTTAGAATGAAGGATTTAAGTTATAAGGATGAACAAACTCGAAAATACCAAGAACAGAGTCGAAATGCAAGAACAAACTCGATTTTGGTACTAGATTCGGGTGTGTTTTCGAGTCTAACACCAGATTCGAATTGGGGGGTTCGAATCTATCCCCAGATTCGAAGGGGGTTCGAATCTATGCAATATGATTCGAATCTAATGATCAGATTCGAAGGTAGGGCCATTAGGTTCGAGTTTAATGCCTAAAATTGAGAAATCTACTCTCTAAACTCGTGTATTTTGAATGAAACTCATAAACAACACATAAAATGACAAGGGTTACTCAAAGGACAAGGTATGAACTTGAAATGGGTCCAACTTAATTATGGTTTGAATTTAGACATGAACCCGAGATGGGGGAAAATATTGCAAAATTTACAAAACATGGTCTTATGAATTTAAACGGTTTTTGACTCGTGATATTGTTATAATTAATATAACAGGTCCCTTGTGGTGTTGTTTAACCCACAGTGGGGTACTTGGTGGATCCGGTTGAAAGCCTGCGGAGAAATAATATTGGTTAACATATAATTACGCACCCACTGTGAGTACATATGATTTCGCATGTTTATATCTGCTTTATGATTGCTATTGCCTGCTGAGACATGTTGCTTCATTTTTCGTTTGGAATTCTACTAACTTGCGTAGATTTAGATGCACATTCTTATTTGATGCATGTCCGTTCGTTTGTTGTGCATCTAACGATGGACCGGTGGGTCGCATCTGTTACTCTGATGTTACTGCTCTATATGACGCTGGAGCTGATCCCTCCAGGTCCGGTAGGCAGCATGTCATCCCCGATGTTATGTCTGTCTCAGTTAGTATGTTTGAAAGGCCGAGCTTTGGGCTCGTAAGAGCGACGGCTCATGTGTGTCGTACTTTGTGTACGTGGAGAGTGCACGACGTGTGTCGTCGGTGCTACTCTTGTGGGCATCATAAGGATTTATAAAATGTGTAAATCTGTGTATTCACTAAGCATTTGCTTACCCCTCAGTTGTCTTTATTTTTACAGGAAAGGGTAAATCAGCTGCCGGACCTTCTAGTTAGGTCATTTGGGAAGATTCGGAAGACTTGGTACTATTTCATCGGTAATTTATGTTATGAGACATTGTTGTAATATATTCTGGATGATTGTAATAATTGTAATGGGTGTGTAGACTTAGACTTAGTACCCTATAGCACTGTAGGGTGTTTGACACTGTTGCACTACTTTACTTATATATTAATATGCTTCCGCACTTAATTTAGGTTATCAGATCATTATGTTATTGCATGTTGATGATTAATCCTGGGTGTATTGTAATTGGTGGTTGTTGTGGCAAGGGTGTCATGCATATCGTTCATCTCTTCCAAAATCAAAATACATCAAAATACAAACATGAATCGTTCATACAAATATAAATCATGCATATCGTTCATCTCTTCCAAAATCAAGAGGGGGCTAAGAGAGAGAGAGAGAGATAGAGAGAAAGAGGGAGTGGTTTTAGGAAAGAAGTTGATGATAATTTTCTTACCAAATTTAGCTATTAATTATCTTAAAAATATTTAAATTCAAAATAATTTCCATACATTTAATATCCCTTAAATGCCCTTTGTGCACTCTTGGTAGATAGTCCGATGCACAAAAGTTCTCAATGGTGCCTCGATGTACAAAAGTTCTCAATCGAACCACAATCTATATATATATATATATATATATATATATATATATATATATATATATATATATATATATATATATATATATATATATATATATGTTCAAGGTAGAACTATTATCTATCAGTAAGACCGCTAAAACCAAAATTAAAACTTTTCCTAAACATTTTTTTTATCTTTTTTATTTTTTTGTTTAAATAAACATAATAAGACTATTTAAAAAACATTCACATGGTTTCGAGTTTCGTAAGGCCTTTAAAATAACATGTGATGTATTGTGAACGTGAATGAACGTTATTTGATGTGAATATATGTCTTAACGTATCTTCACAACTCGAAACTATGTGAATTTTTAAATATGGACTTTTAATTTAATTAAATATATGATATAAATAATTTTAGCTTTGGTTCTATGGTTCTCTCGATAGATATGGTTCGTTTATGCGTTATACGAACGAACATAATCAAATAAACTCATGTTCGTTAATTTGTTCGGCTAAAGTTTAGCAAACGAACATGAACATGTCTACTTTCGGTTCGTCTCTACAACCCTATAATCAATAATGATAATGGATAAATATAGATCTGCACATGTGGTTGCCCAACGAGTAATTATGTCAATAGTAGTGGGCTGCACTGGCACTCCGTACATAACATGGGGTTGTGGTTGTTGTGGTCCAATTGAACTTATCGTATAATCGTAGGATTCACTTCATAATTTCCGGAACTAGCTTAAAGAATTTAGTGACAGCATTAGTATTAGCAAACAATACATCAAGTATAATTGTATAAAGCAAGAAAAACAATGTAATCTGTATGGCGGATTTAACGCTTGATCTCTAGGATTATTTTATTTAAGCAAGAAAATGTGATCATATAATGTAATGTTTACAATAGACAGCGACTCGTTAGGATTATTGATTATAGTCTAGATCTTTTTTGTTGAAATAAATGTAACTCGGTGTATCGCTAAAAAATGAAGTCACCGGGTGTTGAGAAAATCCAGAGTAATTCCTCTCTACCTTTGCTATGCATAACTCCGTAATGTACCTCGTTAGACTTTCTTTCTTAGCTACAGGTTGAGCTGCAAATTCCTCCAATGCCATCCACTGCACAAAGAACAAAAAGAAACTTTTTATCATTTTTTTCACTTCAGAAAAATCAAAGCCTATGCCACAAGCATAATTTATTTGCTTGCCTGACTTATTCTCTTTCGTAGGATTTCCAGGGTGAAAGTAAATGATTCCTATAATTATTTGTTGACTCGGATTGATGTAAGGTTTACAGCTGACAGGAAGGAATAGACAAGACAAATGCATGATGCTGACCAGCGGCCTTGATATGTTATCCAGACTCGAGTCATCCTATTATTCCGCAGTGGCGGATTTAATGAATAACAATAGGTGTCACTCGACACCTATAAATTTTCTAAATACTGAGATACGTATTTATCAAAAACTCGAGTGACACCTAAGATTTTTTTTTTTTAGTGACACCTACGAAAAATTTATAAAATTATAACATATGTATCTAATGTATATTTGTTGTTTTTATTACTTAAATTTATTAAGATAATACTGAATTTTAATTAAATTTTTTTTAAAAAAAAAAAGCCCAACAGAATATAAAAACAATAAAGAATGTTAATTAAGTTAGTCCCAAAAGACCAAAAGATTTTTAAAAAGCCCAAAAACAGTCCAAGCATTTGAAAGTTGAAACCCCTAAAATCTAAATCACTTTCTACTTTCATCCCACGCTTCAACCTTACTGAAATATTTACTTATTCTATATTTCAGGCAATTAGGTCAATGGACAAATTAAATGTTAAGTGTTTATTTTTTAAGTTTTTTAATCGGTTGTTAAATTTATTTGTTAATTCTTTAAAAAAATTTAGGGTAATAGACAAAATTTTTACAATATTTCAAAAGATAAGACTCAAAAGCAACAATTGCAAAATTTTAATACTAACTATACTTATTGTTTTTAAGTTTTAATGGTATTGTATTATGTACTTTTTTAATTAGAAAAATCTTGTTTTTGTTAATTTTGTGTTGGCAACTCGTTTCGGTGACTCGATCCGTGTTAGAAAATATTTCGAAAATCTAAGTATTAAATTACTTTAAAAAAGTGACACCGATAACGAAAATTTCTGGATCCGCCTCTAATATTTATTCGTCTCGTTTTTTACCTTGGGAAGTAAAATATTATGTTCCTACCTAATGAGTAGAGGTTTTATAATTTGGACTCAAAAATCAATTTGAGCTCCATACAGTCAAATGCTTATGGAGTGTTTTCAAGTGCTATGTATGTGCTAATAGGGCTGCAAAAAAGATGAGACGAACTCAAGCTCAACCAATGGTGTTTGGCTAAGCTTGAACTTGATTCCATAGAGTAATTTACTGAACATAGTTTTGATAAATGTCTTTGAGCTATTTAAGCTCCTGAATCAAGCTTGCTTTATCAAGCATAGTTCTGATCGATATTTTTGGTTGATCCGAACTCTCAAATCAAGCTCCAATCTTCCTCGAGTTGAACTCAGGCTTGTACCAAGATGTGCCTATGTTCAGCTGATTTTCGCTTGGTGTTTAGGCCTAAAGTTCAACTATTTTCATACTCTCTCTTCTCACACGCTGTTGGGAGGACAAAGTTAGAAAGGGTAGATCTGATATCTAACAAGAGTTGGTAAATAAAATAGTACATGTGTCATTTTCTTTGTGAAACTGCCTAGCTGATGATGATCTCAAGAAAAGAGTTAAATTACCGTAAATAATTAAAATAAGCCAATACCTGAGCAGCCTCAATTTCTAGTTCTTGAATCTGGATATCAAACGATAGTGGACGCATCATGCACACGAAGAATAAATCGGATTTTCCAAAGAATGCCTTGTGCCATTGCCTATAATTTTTATATATAAAGATAGCATATATAATAGCAGTTAGTATGTAATATCAATTTTCGTTAGTACCAAACTTATCAATAGTGTTACTGTTTCACAATAAGATTAAGGACTATGAGTTATGAGTTTACCCAAGTGCATGTCATCTTCAAGATTCACCTATTTTCTTTACAAGTATATGACTAACAAACTTATATATAATGACTACACCTATCTGTGTGAATCTTCACTCATAAGGATAGTACAAAACCCTAGCAACTTCTAGTATGTATTCAGAAATTTAAGTGTTCTACCGAACTTATGGAAAGTAATCTATGGGACCAGAAGTGTAACTTTTCTTAGGGATGTGTGATCTTAAAAATCCACCATTTTGTGTACAAACATTTGAGTCACGAACTATTTTATGATTACCCATTTAGTACTTGAAATAGACACTTGAATGCACACCCTTGCAAACATCAATCTGCATTCAGTCTATACCATGGAAAATGTGAAACCGATTGAAAATATTTTTTACTATCATGCATCTATCATCAATAATATCATTCAGGAGACAAGACTCAAAATTGATTGTGTGTACCTGAATGCTAGTACTTCGATGAATTCTGTATCTATCTGAAACAAGTTTAAAAAGCATCAAGTAAAAATCGATAGATCAAAGATATCTGGCATATGATCAGAGTGACATGATACCGATTTGCAGACAATAGGCTTAACACTTACTCCAGTCTCTTCTTTGACTTCTCTAATCACCCCTGCAGAAAGATCCTCGCCCTGTAGAATGAACTCTGATCAGTTTGTTGAGAAACCTATGTACCTGGTCTTGGCAAATAATGAACCTCATTTGAAACATATACCAGTTCAACAATTCCAGTAGGGATCTTCCAGATACCAGTTCCTCGTAATATCCCACTCTTCTCCTGGACAACAAGCATCTATAAACAAAAAAGGGCAAATGTAGTCTCAGAAACAGAAAACATCTAGTCAACTCACCTAAAACATCTAAATACACATATTTGGGATGAATGAGGATTTCTAGAGTTGGATGCAAGTCATAAAATAAGAATTTGAGGTTTGTTAAGCCAATAGATTTATCAAATAGTATTTACCTGTTCCAAAGCTAGTAAATGTGGCAAAAAAGAAAAAGAGAAGTGAATAGCCTCACTATTTCATGCATGGCGCCAGATGACATGTGTATTGTGTAGCATTAAACAATAATACAATCATGATATCAGGTTTAGTAGATAATGAAAACATTTGTATCCATGTGTATAATTATCATGGTTGCAGATACAATAAGAAGAAATATTGAGTTGGATAGGAAGTGCATTATATGTTTCCATACACAAAGGGAAGTAGGAAGATTCATCGTTGCTTATGTTGTGTCTCAGTTTCTATATAATGTGTGTGTGTGTGTGTGTGTGTGGGGGGGGGGGGGGGGGAGGAGTGTCACTAAATGTGTGTTGGGCAGTGGGAGCGCTGGGGTACGGGAGTAGATGTTACCAAGAGCTCTGAACCATAGAGTACATTTGGTACAAAGGAATCGATTACATGGAATCACTGACTCTTTAATCATGTAATAATAGGTCTAATTCTCAGTGGAATGGCACGGAGAACTTGGTTATAATGTAAATGTTCTTTTCATTCATAGTCAAAATGGACATAATCAAAAACATGGAAAGAAAATGGGTTTTCATTCTTTTTATGTATGCAATCTCTATTTATATTTCATTATTATTTGTCAAAAACGCTTTTAAACACACCAAATTTCCATTCTTCCGATTCCCTTTGTACAATTGTGCCCTTAATGGCTTAGTGCTATTATCCCCCCTTAACCATTGAGATGTTTATTCTGTAAAACAGCCCGACCTTTGACCAAATCAGAGGTCCAACCAATTCGGCCCATTCAAATGAATAAAAAAAAACACATATAAGAGGTTCATAGGAAGAAGATAAAAGTAGGGTTGGAATAATGGATAATGGTTATCATCATGGCATCACATTGTGCAGTTAAATCAACCTCTATTGAGTAGAGAAAGCGAGGGAGCTCAGGTATCGTCAGATATCATCCAACAAGCATGTGCACAAAACAAGTCTGCCCACTGAGGGAGGAATATTATCTTTCAGAATGCAGATAAGTGATGAATATAAAGCAATAAAATAAATTTTTAATATAGAAATGTGAAGAACAAGAAGAAAAATAGAGAGATATGGGGAACTATAGTAGTAAACCATAAAAGAAATCAATGGACATGTAAGTTTTCAGATATAATCATATAACACCAAAATACCATGATGGTTTATTTGGAGAAAATATGAGGGCCATTGATATATACCTCTCGTTTGTCATTCAAGACAACGGCACCAACACCTACTCTGTGAGAAGCATTTGCAGGGATGGTATTTATTGTTTTAGGAATCCACTTAACAAGCATGAGATAATCAGGTTCAGCATGGTGATAACAAAAACCCTCCTGCCAATAACACACAGCTTTCAGGAAGTGAAAGAACTATCAACTTCATAAAAATGCTAGATATAAGAAACTGATCATAATCTATTATCATGTATGCTATAATATGGAATCTTATCAGTTCCTACCCATACCTTTATCTAAAAGTAGCATGCATCCCCAGGGAAACATATTATAGTATAGGTATGAGAATAAGAGATACCTACCTTCACCGCAGTTTCTACAAGACAGGCAAGATGGATAGGTAGTTTAATCCATACACCCTTCTTGCCCTGTTAAAACCATCCCAAATTTTTTTAATAAAGAAATAGAAGTTAAAAATCATAGACAGAAGTTTCATGTATCACATACAAGAAAGCTTTCATTAGCTCCATCACCGGGCATAAATATAAAAAGTAGGGTTAATTACGAAAAAAAAGGTAATATGTTGTCATATTTTTTTTCTAATATGGTTGACATTATTTTTTTCATTAGGGGATTATACGAATGAAAACAAGTGATTCTTTTCATTAGGGGATTATAAGAATGAAAACAAGTGAATCAAGGTAACCTGCCTGATGATAAGGTAACTGGTAATCTTTAAAAAGTGGCACGTCAGGTTGACTAGTCAAATGACACATCGAAAAGGTTTGCTAACCAGACGAAAAAACTGTTAATTCAGCACAATTTATCTTCTATACCTATGATGTGTTTTTATTAGTATAATCCCCTAACTGAAGAAAAAATTAATATGTTGCCCAAAATAGAAAAAAGTTGACAATATGTTACCTTTTCCGTAATTAACCCTAAAAAGGTAAAAATTAAATAGTGAACTTTGCAGACTTCTATTCAGCAAGTCATAGATTTTAGCATTCAAAGGATCCATTCTAGTGGAAGCAACTTTGACCCAATTACTTATGAACGGGTCAATTAGGGTTATATTTTTATCTCTAACAAGTTCAGGTAAATTTAGAACTTTTAGTTAAATGAAAATGGTTTACATTGGGTTAAAGACCATATTTAATGCATACAACCTCCTAAATTGTATTACTCGAATAATTTATAGAATTGAATAATATAAATTTTTAAGTCATATTAATCACACTATGTATCTATAAAAAATTGACAAAAAGTGTTTTGGGTCAACCTCAATTCACCTATTTCAACACATGACCCAACCTGCCCACACGCTCCCCCCTCAAATCCATTCCTTATAATCATGTAAATAACATATGTAGCAAGAAATAGTATCATCTGAAGCAATGACTTGCCAATAAATTGCTTGAAACACACCCCAGCTTTGGACTTGTGCCGAAGATTTTAGTTGTGGCCTGTAGCCTTTCAAACCACCAATATGGGCCAAACTCCAAAGCACTCTCAGCCTCTCACTCACTGACTCAATAAAGTTGTCAATTTACATTATTGTGATATCCAAATGACTAACACCTTGAAAACAAAATTCAGACTTCACACTACTTTCATTTCTATTAAGATAGTTTTTGGATCCTTTGGTTTTTTAGTTTTGCTATGTCCGTTTAAAGTTAAACACATGAATAATCCATCACGAAGTTGATGCAGCTCCCATGTGAATCAAACTGAAGGCAAATAAGAATCCAACAATGTTTTTCCTACTTCAAAAGGGGTGAACTAAGCAGATAAGAATAACAAAAAGGGAAAGAATATACTTTAAAACACAGGATAGAACAGAACCTGTAATGTCCACTGTGACATTGAAGTTCTAAGCAGAGTCAAGAAGACATCAGGGTCCATATGCTCCTTTAGCTCTACCATTACCCCTCCATGGTCATCATTGGTTGCAGGAAGAAGTTGGACGTTTTCAACTCCATCTTCAACTGCCACTTGGTCCATCAAATGACAGTTGATGTAAAACTGCCGGTTTGATCCAAGGGCTAGACGGCTAGTGAACAACACAATAACCATATAACTCACCAAGTGTCAGCAATAGGCATATACAAAGATAAATAACTAAAACGGATCTTCTGAATTTGAATCATAAACAACTATAATTATGAAGTACCCACTCAATATATAAGTGTTTGAAGGTAATGTGTGACTCGTTGATACTTCTTACAGACTCTATTGTATGTGCAGAGCAGCTTGAAGTATGTACGCCAGGTGACACCCTTGATTTAGGAATTAGTTAAAAACAAACAAACACCTTAAAGTAAATTATATAGCAATCAACAGCCCCAATTCACGATGCAACTTGCAAGAAATAAGAAGTCAGTGACAGCCCACCTAGGGAAAAAAAATACCAGATCTAAATGTTTGGGGCTAAAGCCGTACAATAGCAGTATACTTTTTAAGGTGTATCGATATAGTACGTGTGCTTTTTATATTGTTAATATGATACCTTTACTTTTTCATGACCGATTATTTCGTTTAGCTTTACGCAGTTGTGGGAGAATCGTCGGTACGAACTTGTTCACCGTTAGATCTGTGTGAAATTGGAGGAGAAGCTTCGCAAACACATAGTTCTTCGATCTGGACGGTGGAGATCGTCATTGGAGATTTCTACAGAGGTCTCTAGGTGTTTGAAGTTGGTTGTGCTGTGTGAATTCTCCTACCAGGTTATCACATGGACGAGAGAGTGTATTTGATGCTTCAATTATGGAAACTTGAACATTAATAAAAAGAGAAATTCCACTCTGAACAGGTATGGTCAGTAACCGGTTACCAAAGGTATCATATTGGTATGAAAAAATGTAGTACACGTATCAAATTTGAACGATTCAGAAAGTACACGTGTAATATGAAAAATTAATATAGTATACGTACCATATCGATACATTTTAAAAAGTACACAACTATTCTACGGCTTTAACCCAAATGTTTGATATTGACTTCTTAGCTGCAATAAGAATTTGACTATAGGATTGCACCATAAATTTATGGATGAAATTTTATTTTCTCTAATAAGGACGTTTGACTCTGTATATATATTCCCAAGTACTTCTGACAATAACAGGGTATACGTGAATCCTTATTCCTTACTCCTTACTGGAAGTCTGGAACAGATATTTCACATTTCAACCATCAGTTAACCAGGTTTCTAAAAGATTCCTGAGAAAGTTGAGAGGTTCATTTTCACCAATTAATTGAAGGCCTGAGGTCTCTATGGACTACTACCATGAAAAATATAATAGTAGGTGAAATCAACATGCTATTGGTAGATATAAAAATGATACTTTTTCACAAAACAACAAAGTCAAACACTTGAGGATATATGTTGCTTTTGTACACAAAACACAGAGAACATCAAATTAAAAAATTCAGCAACCAACATAAGCAAGGGTTTTAACTTTTAAGTATGATTGTAGTCGCCACAATCAGAATTCACAAAACAACTGAGAATGAACCACTGGAGTGCTAATTCTCTCGATAACATAAACATGAGATTAAAAAATTAGTATTCAAAATGATACTGATTCAAATAGTGGGGGTTAGCTGCAAGAGTGCCATGTACAACGAAGGAGAATCACCATAACTCCTAACACTTAACATGTAACTTGTGCACGCTTTCCACCTTAACTATAAATGCAAAGTTACCAACAGAAATCGAACAACAAACAGACATCAACGATTTAAAGATATGCAAACGAAACAAATATAAATAATCAGATGCGAACTGAAACCATTAGAGTAGAGGCGACGATTACCTTTAAGACGAAGACGATAACAAGAAGGAGAAGAAAGTTGTAAATCGCAACGCAAAAGCAGACGATGAGGGTTACAATGTTAGTGGTAGTATTCAACTATTCATTGAGGAACTCGAAATGACGTGTCAGAGGCAGGCTGGTCCCACTTGATAACAGCCAATGAGATATGAAGATCAGGTTCCTCAGATTAAATCAACGGCCTATATTTACCGGCGTGTGCTCACGTGGAACACTGAAACCCCGCTTACGTGGAGGTATACCAGCGACAACGTCGTTAAATTACTTCCCGTGGTTTATTCTCAGCGAGTCTCAAACACCTTTATGAACAAGTATTGTGATACCGTACATTATGACATCAGAGGCCTCAGGGTGTAAGTTATGTAACTTTTAACGAATAAATTAATAGAATAATTTATATATTATAATAAATGAAAAAAATTATCACATGTAACCTTCTTAATACATTATTTTTTAATTAATTTTTTTCAAAAAAAAAAAAACAATAAAAAATAATTTAAATTTAATTAATTTAATTTAAACTTATGATTGAAAAACTTGTTATTTTTGTTTCCTAAACTAATTGAAACTATAATTAATACTTATTAAAAGTTTTCTAAATTCACAAGCTATAATAATTTTTTTTTTTAAATCAGTAAAATAATCATTCAAGTTTAAATACCCGAAAGAATAAATAATTTTAAAAACAATAATAAAATAATAAACTTTAAATTTAAATATAAAAAATTTAAATGATTAGTAGAATAATAAACTTTAAATTTAACCATCCAATAGAATAAGTACTTTTATGAAATAATAAATAAATACTTTAGCATATAATTAATTTGAAAAACTTTTTGTTATCAAATCTTTGTATGAAATAATAATTAAATACTTTAGACATCAACACAGACTTTTTCTCTCTCTCTCTTTTTAAGCTTTGAATGCATACCTAACTTGCATTCCACGTTAAAACTCAGATCGAACACTAGGATAGGCTTGGAATCAAGCTTCTAATAGGTTGTCTTGCACATGCAACACAATATTAACTTTCAATCAATCCAATTTGGTTCCTATGCGCCCAACTTACCTTAATTTTTTTCTTGGGAATTGTTATTGAACGCCTAAAATACAAGTATTTGTCAAGTTTTCAACTTTTTTTCACCCCTATTTGCTTTTTTGAACATTACGGTTGAGGAACCATGAGTAGAGAGAAGGAATAGAATATTATGAACTTACCCTTTGTTCTTGAATAAATTTAAACGGAAGAAAGGAAAATAAAGTAGAGAAAGAGTGAAGAAACAAATAAAAGTTGTGTTTTTTTTATTATTTTTAAAGAAGTAAAACAAGAGAAGAGAAAGGAAAGTACGCGACGTTTTTGTTTGTTCACTTTTGTCCGCTGATGATGATCCGGCTCCTGAAGACAAAATGAACACGTTAGTGATCTCGCTGGGAGGTGGTATTTGCGAAACCACTCCGATGCTTAAGTAAGAACGAGTGTTGTAATATGATAATGAAGAGCCAGGGAGAATCAAGTTGAGTATGAATGGATATCACCGATTTAAGTAAACCTTATAACGACTCTTTGTCTGCTTATTGTGGTAAGGCTTCTCCTGCCTTTCTGGTGGTCTTCTTTGCGTTCTGGTAAACCCCCAAATGTAGCTTTTCATTGGTTTCCTCTTTTTGTCTTATTAGATGACTTCCACTTTGGTATAAAACTTTTTGATGCGGACATCCTCTGCAGAGGCATGCTTCTATAGAGAATTAATTGTGTGATGTCTTTGTGCCTCGTTAATTCTCTTTGTCATTTTCGCTTATTTGATAATGACCAGATATTTTGTAATTCCTAGATAACGGTTAAATCATCGGTTTTCTTTCCAAAAGTTTTTTTCTCAAATACGAGAAGAAAATGAAGGAAAAAAAAGATTAATAAAAATTTGTCTATGTAAATTACAAAGAAACAAAATACAAAATTTCTTTCATTCTTCTTGATTCATGAACACAAACAAAATAATTATTTCATTTTCTCTTTCTTTCCTTCATATTTCTTTATCTTTTTTCTTTTCAAATACGAAAACAATCTTAGTTTATAAAATCAAATATGAGTAAAATCAAGTTGAAAACTTTGATTAAATCCAAACAAATAAGAGTTTACAACTTAATTATTAAAATTACAATCTAGCTTAGCAGTTAGAATGTTCAGGGCCGTCTCTAAGATTTCGGAGGCCCTGTGCAATAACTATAAAAGAGGCCCTACAAACTTAAAATTAATATTAACATTATCAACATTAGTCTTATTTTTAAAAAACTTATCAAGAGCCCCACTTTGAGACTTAACAAGCTCTTCAATTCGTTTTTTTCTTTTTACGTTTTCCATACCCAGACGTGTTTTCTCATCCTAGAAGACGTAAAAGTTTATAAAACGATTAGAAAATTGTTAAAAGATTGAAAAGATACAACTGATGATGACTTATTGGGCTTTAGATTTGTGTTGTAACTTATTGGGTTTTGGCTTCACAAACATTACACATAAACTTACCCTAAACATAAAAATTTTTGTGGCCCTTTGGATTTTGGGGCCCTGAGCAGAGGCCCATGTTGCCCTCCCTCGTCACCGGGCCTGAGAATGTTACATTATATTAATGAAACTATAAAATTAAAATAAAGTTATTAAACAAATAATAGGACTGTATAAGATGTAGTAATTTGTAAACGTAGAAAGAAAATCGCAAAATCATGTAATTTAATGCATACAAAACGTACAGCACATTAGAGAACGATAGGTTCCCTGTTTTCACCTGTGGGGTTCTCTTCTCTTCTCCTGTAGAGAGAGCTCATAACAAAGTGAATTACAGGGACAGTCTCTTCATCTTCCTTTTTTACTCCATTGATCAACACCCTTTTGGGGGGTTCGATCTCACTAAAACCATTAAACTCGCCATGTCTCTGGGTTATGCAGACAAGCTCTCTTACATTGAGGATGTTGGCAATGTCGGAATGACTGAAATTTTTGATCCACCTCATGTCTTACAGGAGAAGGTTTCATTATGTTCAATGCTATATGCCTGTTTTTATAACGTTTTTTTTTTTTGTTGTTGTTTAGCGCCCATCTTAGTTTGCTATCCTGATCATCTTAATTGATTGTTGTGCTTAACACTTGAGAGATTTGCTTAGGTTTATGTGCTTGAACTTCAGTGTGATGTTAATTGTTGAAGAAGATGAAAAAATCGGTGTGCATCGAAGTTTGAATTTAATTTCGCGTTGCTTCTAGAGGTCTGACTTAGGGTTACTAAAATTTAGTTCTAGAGAGTTCGGCATTGCTGTTTTCATCACTGAGTTTGGTTGGAATGGAATTTCTGATGGATCATTGATGTTTATGACGTCTATAGGTACAATGATTCAGTATCAGTTGCGTTTTTCAATTTTAAACTGAATGCACTTAAAATTTGGGTCTGAAAAATCTGATTTGATAGGTATCCATGGCACTTGGGATTTTAATTGTTATTACTAGATTGAGCATTATGATTGTCAAAGTAAAGAACATTGGTTAAGAACCACTTATAAGTCATCATCTATAATGTTATTAGAAGGTATGTGCTATTAATTTGGGGAAGGTATGGATGGTTCGTCGTGCATACACCTTTGTAGCAGGAAAAAAAATATAATATAAAAAAGCGTGATTTTAGTGAAGCATCGGTTTTTTGTTATTATACAGGATAACCTGGTCAAAAAATCTTGAACCTGCCACTGGTCTAGGGAATTTAACCAGAAGGAAATGGAAGTTCCCATATGTTGTGGAAACGCTTTATTGAACAAAACTTTATCTAATAGGCCTAATTTAAAAGATGGTACGAGGCCACCGAAGTAGAAGAATTTGTTCTGTACTTGACTGTTGCATTCTGGATGTTTTTTAAAGTGATAATGCCAGATTCTTTTAATGTGTTTTCTATATACATTCACATATTTGCTTTATTGTATTGGCAGATTGAACGGCTTACTAAAATTATTCGGAAGGTTTGCTCCCATGATTTTTATTCATTTGTGGTGACTGGTGATGACCAGCCTTTTAATCTCTCTTAACCAAATTTCTACCTCATTCTCAACTTACTCACAGAGCAAGCATTTAGTGGTGTTTACTGGAGCTGGGATATCAACTTCTTGTGGCATCCCTGATTTTCGTGGCCCCACAGGGATTTGGACACTTCAGGTATATTGTTACAAGCTGTTACTGCAGCAACTTTGTTATTTTTTAGTCACATCGTCAGCATGTAGCTTTTGTTTTGGTGGCAAATAATCAAAAATTTCTTCTGTTCTGTAAGTATTCTTGGGTTACAGCCTTATGGTTGGACCTGAAATCTGATTCATCAACACAACACTCTTTGTGAACTTAGCATGGTCTTGTTGAAAATTGGATTATTTTTACTTGGTTGGTTTTGTTAATCCATGTCTCTTTTAAATTGCAGCGGCGAGGCGATGCATTGCCGGAAGCATCACTCCCATTTCATCGGGCAATGCCAAGCATGACCCATATGGCTTTGGTAGAACTGGAGAGAGCCGGCATCCTTAAATTTGTTATTAGTCAAGTATGAATTCCATGCTTCCTTAACTAAGTACAATCTAATCTATTTGCCATATTATTATTATTATTTTGTAAAAACTTCATCAGGGATAACAGACTTCTAAGTTCTAACCCCATCAAATCCCTCTCCTTCCAAATGTGTTTTTTATGAACACCCGCTCCCTTCCTTTGTTTTCTTATGTGAGTTTTGAATGTATAAATAGCCTGGTCATCATGTTTGCTTCAACTGTGATTGTAGCTACTAATTAGGCAATAAGACTTCTAGTCTAACAATGCTGTGTCCACTTTCGATTTGTTCATACCAAGTTCAGTTACGATGTTAAGTTGAAGACACTGATTTTTTTTTTTAAACTTTGTACCATATAAAATCATACACCCTATTACAAATATAACATCATCCATTCTGACAAACCAAGTGTTATCAAGCATACCAACTTTATGCCTACTGCTGTTAAATCACAGAACATTGATGGCCTCCATCTTCGATCTGGAATACCAAGGGAAAAGCTGTCAGAATTGCATGGGAATTCCTTCATGGAAAGATGCACTTCATGTGGAATTGAGTAAGAGTTCATCACAACATGCTAATAAATTGTTTTATTGGTTTCCAATGTTTCTCTTGGTTTGTTTCACTTTATTGTGATTTGTGAGTTTTTCTTATAAACACGCGCTCAATTACGTGTATCAGCTATGCCTATAACAAGCTTTCACTTATTTTTAACCACATTCTTCATAAAATTCTGGGAACTGATTTCTCAGAAGCCATTTTTCATTTTGATCTGGGAAGGTACTTTCGAGACTTTGAAGTTGAATCTGTTGGACTGAAGGAGACATCACGAAGGTGCTCCAATGCAGATTGTGATGTTAAACTTAAGGACACTGTTCTAGATTGGGAGGTATTTTTTTCATGTAGCAACTAAAGGCATCATCTTATATGCTCACTGGCAATGATTGTAAAAATAGTTCATATGCAATCAATATCATCTGGATCAGAAACTTGACCATCACTATATTGCGATCAAGCCAGATAAAATATCTCATTCGATGAGTGCTTCATGTGTGTTCTTGCAGGATGCCTTGCCCCCTGAAGAGATGAATCCAGCAGAGGCGCACTGTGAAAAGGCTGATGTTGTATTATGTTTGGGGACAAGGTAATCATAGTGTTAAATACTTGTTGATACTAGATCTGTAACCTTTCTAACCTGTACTCCTGTAAGATAGGTATTTGTACTTGGAGTATGGCTGGTAGGGTGTAAAAATATGAATCCCTATGTATTTTCATATAAGCTGAGGAGCTGACAATTCAGTCACAAGGACATAACAATTAATTAGATGTCCCGCTTCCTGCTTCTCATTCTGAGAGCGTTAATATATTGGTAATTCTACTCTATGCAGTTTGCAGATTACTCCTGCATGCAATTTGCCTCTGAAATGTCTCCGTGGTGGTGGCAAGGTTGTTATTGTGAATCTTCAGGTATACCTTTATTCCACTTGGTAGTATCATGACTTTTGTTCTGATCTGGCCCCACACAAAACATCTTTTTTATTACAATTTTTATCATCTTTATTTTCTTATATTTTCATAATTTTTACAGAAAACTCCGAAAGACAAGAAAGCAAGTCTGGTCATCCATGGATTCGTAGACAAGGTGTCGTATGAAAAAAGCTCAGGACCCTTATGAAGAATACCATAGCTTACTTTCTTCTATGCTTTTGAGCATTAGCCCTCGCCAATGGATACCAAATCTGGCATGTTTTTTTTGGTGCAACATCATTCCCAATGCAATTTTACACCAAATTTGGTGTTAAGTTTTAATTTTCTTTAAAAACAAATATTTAATATAAAAAGTACTAACTAAGTTTTGCATAATTAGTCACTAATTTTGTCTTATTTTGATCTTTAGAATAAATTATTGTGAATATTCATTCGAATTTGGTGTAGTACATTGGACTATTGGAGCAACACCAAATTTGGGGTAATCATATTCTGATATCCTCCAGTGATTCCCCTTTTACACCAAATTTGGTGTAATCATTTTTGTGCATGCTAGAGATGTTCGGTGTATGAGTAATTATTACTCAAGTTCTGCTTATGATCATGTTCATTCTACGAACCATTACTTTTTATGGTTTATGATAGCTTTAGAAGTGTTGTCAGGTTCTTCCATGTAAGTATACCCTCTGATTCATGAATATCAACCACCACAGGTAATTGGCGGAATCATGGACCTTCTCAATATGCGGATTCGCCCATTTGTCAGAATAGATCTTCTCCAGACTGTTTTTACCCAAGCTTTGAGTTTAGGTTATTTCTCCTCGTTCTTTTTCTTTTATCGTGAAGAGTTACTTGTCTTCTTTCAAATTACCCATTAAAGTTTTTGGGGTTGTTATCAAACTTTTCTGTTCAAGGGCGTTTTATTTGACGAACCTGTATGTAGTCTTCACATCTTATCTAGTTTCTCATATCCAGTAATTTGCTCTACAGATCAGCAATATGTCAACTGGACGCTCCGGCTAGCAAGCATACATGACAAGAAGGCTCGGCTACCATTTATTAAATCTGTGGAGGTGAATCAATCCTAAAATTAATGATGTGTACTAATCCATCATGTAATTTCATTCTGAAGTTGTTCATTTGTCCCTACCTGCTCGATCAAACCTTTAGGGGGTGTTTGGTATGATGGAATAGAATGGAATCACATGAAGTTTACAAGCTTTTTTGTTATGTGACAAGAGCCTTGATTTTCAATGAGAGGGAGTAGAAGATGGAGTTTAGTATAAATTTCATTTCTCTCTTTTACTTATCAACATGGAGAGAATCAAAAAGATGGAAAAGGAATGAAGTTTTATGGGGTTTTTTTTTTAAAAAATCATTTTCATTGTCATATGCAACGTTCATTGGTTAAAATAGCTTATAGATTTCATTTTGTTCCCTTCCACAACACCAAACATCCCCTTAGATCAAATCCCCAATATAACTAAAAGCACGTGCACAGCGATATGGCAAAGGTGCATAGATTTCAAACATGACTGGCATTTTATAACTTGAATATCAAGCCCCTTTCCCTTGAAATCTTGCTAATTGTGGAATAAGGTATTAGCTACATATTTTCAAGAATTGACACCTAGGGTCTCACATATCCATGCAAACTTGTATCAAGGAGCTTGTACGCATTGAATATATCACATAGAAACTCCTCTCAGCCTCCTAACAGAATTACATGTAATTGTTCAACACATTGGATGTTCCGAGACTTGTGGGCATGTACTTGTTATCGTCTATAATCCAGCTTTGTAGGTCATTCTACATTAGTGGTGGAATCTGATATTTGATTATGTTCTTTTGATTTTGTTAATTTTACCCTGATTATCTAATCTATGCACATGAATTTGCATTTTAGGTTTCATTTTCAGACAACCAGACAATGAAAATGAAAGAGGTTGTTCTAGATAAGCATCCTTTTCTGCTTAAAAGGTAAAATTCGAGACGTTTGTGTTACAATATATTTATGTATATGCATAGAAACATGTTCAGGTCATGGGTAGGTTCAATTTGTATACGCTATTTTTCTCTTTTATCTCTTTCATGGTCCACTGGTCCCGTCTTCATTTTTCTTGTGCCGTTCACTTGGCTTACAGAATGAAAAAGTTTTAAAAGTCCAAAACTGATTGGGGCCTAATGTTAACCATCACATTATATGCAAACATCCATCATCTGATGCCATTGTTCCATGTTTACAAATTTGTCAAAATTCAGGAGAACCATTTGGAAAGCTGAACCATTTGATGTCATCTTGAAAGTTAACTTCAGCGACGGATGTGGGTGTGCATGCAGCCGAATAAAGATCCCTATTGATTTCCGCGTATGATGTTTCTTCATATTGTTCTGTGTAAATGCATGCTTTATTGCGTTTTCGACCCTCTTCATCCCATGAGAATTGCAACTTTTGTCTCAACACAGTTTCTTTAAAGTGCTTTCCTTTAAACTAAAATGGCAGCAAAATTAGGTATATCTTGTCTACCCAAATCAAGTTATGATGGCATCCTCGAAACTTAGATAGAAACAAAAAATATTGCAATCTCATGGCATGAAGCAAGTATTATTAATTTATTATTACTGTTATTATTGTGCTAGTTATAGAAAGTTTGTCAAATTCTGTGGCATATGCAGGCATCAGCAGACAGTTTGAAGCGTGATAAAGATCACGTCTTCCGCAAGCTAAAAGCTAAAGCTATAAACAGCTCGAGTTGTGGGCAGAATTCAATTATAGAGAAAAAAGCGATTATAGAGCCAAAGAGCGAGGTTATAGCCCGTGCCATTGTGACGAATATTCGATGGTATGATGAGAAGGCAGTCAAAACTTCTGGAGCTGGTTCGTTTAGCAACGGGTCATTGAAACGTAGAAAAGAAGGAAAGAATGAAACTGAAGTAGCTCGTAAGCACCTGAAAGGACACAATAGGAGATGAGCAACAGTTGATTCGACATTTGACACTGTACATACATACATATTCGGGTTTTTCTCTTTCGGTAGGATTGTTATGTAACGCAGCAATTGAGTGAATTTTGGTAGGTCAATGTCAGGTGACGGTACACTAATTTCACCACCCGTAACACGATTTGTTAGAGATAGACAATAATTTTCTTTATCGTAACCTTTTCTTTAGTACATAAGTTAGCAAAGAATTGATATTGCATTCCAAAATAATGTTCCAAATCTTTATAATAGTAACTTAAGGGTCTTTAAATTGGCAACATTTCAATTTTTTTTTTTTGAACGGCAAACTCCTACTCCTAAAGTACTCATTTGCTCAGGAGACGTTTGGTTCGTGGATTTTTCCGGGATTCACTGGGATTTGCATTTAAAATCCTGTGTTTGGTTCACAGATTTCAGTAAGGATTTAAAATTCCAGGAATTCATAAATCTCTTCTTTGTAATTAAAAAATCAGCCTCTAAATTCCAGTTACCTTACATTCTTCAAATCAGCCTCTAAATTCCAGTTACCTTACATTCTTCATATTAGCAAATTTTTTCTATAAGATAATGCAGATTCTTTGATAAAATCCTGACTAATGTAAATCTTTTGAAAAAAATTATAAATCCCAGAGAAAAAATATGCGAACCAAACGCCCCCTTACTTTCTCCACCTAAATTTCAACTTGCTTCCGACGGGAGTCGAACCCGTAACTCTCACTTATATATCACCTCCTCTCTTACCGAATGAATGAGCTAAATTTCAAATGGGTTTTACAGCAATTCAAATTCATTGCCATTGCAATTTTGCGTTCGGTTCAAATTACCAAAGGATTTCTAGCTCAAGATCTTTGACAGATTCCTACAAACTACGTTGCAAGTTTAGAGATTTGCAAAATGCCTGTTATTAATTTTTTTTTTTCTTTTTTGTTTCTAAAATGAATTTAAAAAAAAAGCTAATTTATTAAACTAAGAAATAGAAACAGCATTAAAGAGTCAAAAAAGGGAGAAACAAAAGTCTATAAGAATACTTTTTCCAACCCTCTTTCTGAATTACAGTTTCTAGTGCAAATTTGGTGGTGTATATATATAAAGAGCTCATAACAAAAAGTCTAATGGAACAGGCGTAAAGATTTCCACAACCAATCATATGCATTAAACTCTTGACAACCCGAGCTTCCGTTCAAACAGACGCGTGAGAAGGTACACCTGCAGCACGCTTGCACCGATAAGGGCTGCTGATTCGACGAGTGCTTTGTGCACCGCTCTCTTACTCATCCCTTCGTTTACTGCAAAAATCAAACACAGAGAATCAAAACAAGACTAAAAGGTCGTATACTTCCGTGGATGTTGCTTGGGTCCATGTGAACTGCATAGGGTGACCCTGGTGCACCGGTTCACATGTGTGATAGGCTACTTGTGCTGTGTGGCTCAAACCAATGGCATTCTATTCTATCAGGCCCAATGTTATTAAAATGCCTTAATTACGGACTAAGTCGAGAGGCGCAAAAAAGGCAAGGGCCCGAGAAAAGTGAACCAACTAAAATTTAGAAAATACTTTACATGACAATGTTACCATAAAGACAAAATAAAAGCATATTGTGTAGAATTATAGATATAATATCAAATACACTACCTCAATCCATAATTATTAGTAGTGACAAACAAAGTAAAATGTTACAAAAGATTGCATAAGGCAAAACAGAAGGCCGAAGTCAACCTTCTAATAGGCAACCTTTGATGTTTTCTGGGGGTATAATTGACTATGCAAACTATGTTTTATATCTTAAAAATCCAAATAGATGTTTATGAAACAAGGCCCTCGACTCGCCTAACTCGCCCAGGACTAGTCTTACAAGGCGCTCCTGAACATCTTAAAGGCGCCAAGCCTGAAATGGCCTGGCCTTAGTCGCAGAAGCGCGGACCTTTAATAACATTGATCAGGCCGAAATAGATAAAGTGCTCCCTGAACTAATATCCACCAACTGCATACTTAGATGGACAACTTTATAACTTTTCTCGATTTTAGAAACCAACTTTGAGATGAGCACTAAATAAAAAAATTTTTAAATTTCATTGCCCTTTTTAACAGACTTTGAAAACTTTTACCAGAATCGATGATAAAATCAACACTAAATAAAAATGCATCCTTGACACTTATTTGTAAGGATACTAAATCATATATCATCAACAAATATAAAAACCGAGTGATCATTTGATCTTATTTGCTTTCTACTGAAGGGTTAGAGATTATACTTATTGCCTGCCGATCTGTCTCGGCCTCGAGCCAATGCTGTTCAAACTGGATGTTATATAAAGCATCCTCTAGTTTAGATATCTGCTCCAAAATCGGTTTGAAATGATCTGCAGATGGAAAACACAATATATTAGTCATTGCATATAGTGACTGACTGTTTGTTGCAAACCAACCACCAATTATAGCAAAAATGCCCAGAAATCCACTTTTGTTTGCAAGAATGAACAAGTTTTTATTGGGCAAAGAAGGTGGAAATGAAAATGCAAGAAAAAGCATCATAGTTTGCAATTTTGTCCAAAATTGCCCAGTCTTATGTGTGTAGCTTTCTGTTTTGCATTTTCATAAGAAGAAATGTTTGATTGTAGCTAAAATGATGGTTCAACAAAATTCTATACTATAACTAAAAATGGTCAGCTGCCTCTTTACTTTTAGTCAAATCTTCAAGATACCCTTAACAAGCAGAGGCTGCATTTTCGACCCATTTACCCTAAAACATTGGTTTCTAATTTATCTTGAAAGTCATCCATACTCCAAAGTCTAGTCAAATGCTTACAAGTTACAACCTTCAAAGTTGCTTTATTTTGAAAAAGTTAGATCTTTATTTTAACAACATAGTTTTTCCAATCATATTTAATATATTAATTTCTTGTAAAATTCAAACAAATATGGATAAGCAGTTTTGGCCCTGCCAACCCAACTCAAACCAAACCAATTTGCTACGTTATCTAGCCCGATCGACCCACCCACACATATTTCCACCTCTATTAACACAATATGAAAATCTTGTGGGCGATAATTACGGCTCGTGGCAACTAAGTGACATTAACTAGTTATGGACTTCCTTGAACGAAAATTAATACAGATGTAACAAAATTCAGAGCTGAAATTAACAAAATCTAACCATCTTTCGCATGCTCAACATCGTTATAGAAGTGGCTTGAGTGGACATCAAAGTCTATAGTTTCATGGTACGGGGATTTGTTAGTGAAGCAGAACTGATAAAGGCCTTCATTATGAGCCACGAAATCAGACTTGTCGCTTGTTTTGTCTCGAAAATCTTGAACTTGTTCGCCCTTGGGACCTTTCACCTAAATATCACAACATGCCCACTAAAATATCATTTGGTAATCCAAATCCGGAACTCATAAAACACAGTGAAGGTAAAAGAATCATTAAACAAGTATTTCATGCAAGATCTGAGCGGATGCTCGTGAAAAAGTAGTCTAGTAACCAATGATCATTTAAATACGTAGCCTAGGTTCCTTATGCCTTTTTTGTATGAAAACTTTGCATTAAATAGCAACCTAAGAGCATCCAACTCTGGATTTAAGCAATTTATCTTTTTTTTTAAAATAGAAATGACCTACTTTGGATTTCTTTCATCATGGGAAAAAATGACTTGATTTTTGTAGTAATGACATCTAAACTCTAAAGCATGTTGATACATTGCAAATACAATATAAGGCCATTGCCTAAAATGAAAGTAGGTTGCTACTACTCTGTATAAAAAGAAGAAGATTTCCTAAACCAGGAATCAAACAAAAGTATGTTGCCCATTTGGCCATTTCCCTCAATGTTTGACTTTAATTTGTGAATCCCGTTATTTTTACCCTCATATGATTGATTCGGCCCTATTATATAAATCAAAATCACGGATGAAGCGGGAGTTAATACTTCAATGAAATGATAGTTTCTTCATGCCAAAGAAAGAGTCAAAATCACAACTTCCCAAATGTGAAAACCATATTGATCTTGCTACAATACAAACTTCAAAGGTTCTAAACTTTATATAAGTTATCATGTTTATCGCCGTCATGGTGTCATAAGATTACAAAGAAAATTTATAGAACCCACATCAAATTCGAAGTTGAATACAAGCCAATTTGGCTATTTTACATCACATAATCAACCGTTCGATTGAACAGAATGCATAATACGATTAAACACCATCTCATTTGCCTCAAACTCCGACTCGAGATCTTCTAGACTCGAAACTCGAAAGACACCCAATTTAAACCATTCTCTGCATTCCACTTCTCAATGCAATTCTTACCCATATTATATGACCCAAATTTTAATTCCCCTAATCAATAGGTAAAATGCAACTTCGAACCAATATTTAGTCAACCCCAAAATTTGACTTTCAAGTGACGAAATTGATACTTTAGGGCTTCTTTTAAGTGATGGAGAAACATCAATCATGACATCAAACAATCCAAAAAACAAAATCATGCAACTAGGAAACTAAAACATCCTTGTACTAATCAGATTCAACGAATTAGGTTTCGAATTTCAATGCTAAAACTCGACATATGATGTAATCAAGCGAAATAGTATAAAATTAAAGAGAGAAAGAGAAGCGTACCACAAGATCGACGCCATCTTCGGTATAATGCCAAGTACCTTCGGCTTTAATAACGACAAAAGAAAATCGAACGGTGGCACCGTACTCGGCTTTATGCGAAAAACACTCGTCCCTGTCTATAACAAACCTGATCCCCAACACTCCCCCGATGTTGGCCGTCAGAAGCAGCAACAGGACCGCCGACACCGTGGTTCTCATCTGAAAACAAAGGAAAACGATTGAGTTAAAACTGAGGATTTTAATTGAAAAGTGAAAGAAGAAAAGAAGTCTGTTTACCTCTGATTCGTTTCGGATTTTGGGGGATGGTACGATGGAGGAGGAAGACGTAGTAGTCAGAAAAACACGACCAAAGCTGGAACAAGTTTCACCCAACTCCAACAGGAGAGAAGTCGTAGAAGGCTTTGTTCTTATGTTTTTTAGTTACGGTTTTATTAATTATTATGATTATGATATGATGCTTTTCTGAACTCGGGCTTCAAAATGTTTGTATACGGCCCAACTGCTTTTTGTTTATTCGGAACTCTAAACTATTGTTTTGGGTGGACACAATGCGGTATCATATTTTGAACGATTCAGATTGCATACGTATACTATGAATAATTAAAAAAATACATGTATCATATTGATACACTTTAAAAAGTACACAATTATGATGCGACTTTAGCCTTTAAATTTTTTTTTTTGTCTTAATAATATATTATTACCTTTGGATTATCATCGTTTTAAAAATATCTATTTTATTTTTCCATTGATGTCGTTTTTTTTTATTTGTTCCCAATTTTTTTTATATATCTGAAATATTAAAAAAGTTTGTATGTTTTATAGATTTTCTGAAATTAAGTTTATTATTGTCAATAATGACAACAATAGAAAAAACTAAATACAACCAAATATGTAAAATGTAAAATAGTGCTAAATATAATAAGTTCACAAAATAACATAGTTAGGGGACAAAAGCCAAGAAAAAACTAATTTAAGTGACTAAAATAGACAATTCTAATACTTAATGATTTATAAATAACATTAAAATTAAAAATTTATCTAAACACCAGCTTTTATAAATTTATATTTTAGGCAAAAACAAAAAACAAATATTATAGTATAAACATGATTTAGTTGTAAAAATAATTTTTTTATGTGTTTTCAGAACACACAATTGAAAAAAATTCTAAGGAGACGTTTGACTCATAGAATGGAAATTGAAGTAACTGAAATTTCGTTTTCATTTATTTGAAATTTTGTAATTACAAAGATAAGAATTTAAAATTTATTTTTATTCCATTAAAATATTTAGTTATAAGAATTTGTCATTTCCTAAGTCCTAACCATAGATAAATAAATTTAGTACCTAAACATTTAGCTAACCTACATGATTTATTTGTGCCAAGTGCCAACCGTCCACGTGTTTTAATGAAACACAACATGGATTTGATTAACATTTTCTATAGCAATTCAAATATAACATAGAAATAATTAATCATAGTGATCTTAATAATTATTATATGACGATAACAAGGTATAAACTACACGGTTTTGTGTCTAAGATAAGTCTATCTGGAATTTTTTTTATGTATTCTATTACTGTTGTTGATCTTGGACTAATTTTGTCATAAATTTTGGTCTAATAAAAAGTAGTTGAAAACACCATAAGAGGATCGTTGTTAACAATTTTTTTAAAGATACTGTAGCAAAAGCTTTTCTCAGGCTTTAAATCATGCATTATTAAACTCTCGACATCCCGAGCTTTCGTTCAAACAAACGTTGGAGAAGGTACACTTGTAATATGCTCGCACCGATCAAAGCTACTGATTCCACTAGAGCCTTATGCATAGCTCTCTTGTTCATCCTTTCATTTACTACACATCAAACATATTTGATCAGGATTGAGAACGACATTGTTGTATGTCGTCGAACAAAAGAATTAATAAAAAACTAACAAAAGATAGCCAATCAAAAATAAAATTATAGTGATGATTTGATATATTTTGTTTTCCAAAAAAGAATAGAGATGATACGTATCATTTGTCGATCAGCTCCAGCCTCAAGCCAACGTTGTTCAAATTGAATGCTATATAAAGCATTCTCTAAAGTCGAAATTTGTTCTAGAACTGGTCCAAAGTGATCTACAAAATAAACAAGCATTCAAAGTGGTTAGTCACTCTATCAAATAAAAGTAGAGAAACAATTGATCAACTCAATATTGATACCAAATTGGCTCATAAGTTTATGGACTAGTGGAAAAAAAGCCTTGCGTAGAAAAAAGTACGTGGTCTAACTTAATAAAATATTAAGGGAGCATTTGGTTCGCATATTTTTTTTTCTCTAAAATATGTATTCTGTCAAAAAATTTGCATTATGCAACATTTTCATTTGTCAAGATTTTGTTAAAAAATCTGCATTATCTTTTAAAGAAAATATGCTAATCTAAAAAATGCAATGTAACTGGGATTTATGATTTTCAGAGGGACTAGAATGATGAAAAAACGACTGAAGATCTCACCATCTTTTGCGTGTTCGGTGTCGTTATAAAAGTTGCTAGAATGGACATTGAAATCTATGGTTGCCTGGTGCGGAGATTTGTTAGCGAAGCAGAACTGATAGATGCCTTCGTTATGCGCCACAAACTCGTAATTCACGCTAACTGTGCCTCGGTAATCGCTAATCTGTTCACCGTTAGGTCCCTTCACCTGATATAACGTCACTAAGATCCATCATTCAATTCCAATATTCAGTATTAATTAACAGTCGACAAAGAGAAATTAAACAAATACCACAAGATCGATGCCATATTCAACGTAACGCCAATCTTTGGGATCTTCGACCATGATAACAACAAACGAAAATCGAATCGTGGAACCATACTCGGCTTTATGCGAAAAACATTCTTTCAAGTCCATGATGAACCTGATCCCGAGCACACCGGCTACGTTTGCGGTCAGAACCACTAGTATCATCACAACCGTTGACAACATTTTCATCAACATCGGATGGATAGATTTTGTTTGTTTAGATTCGTAGGTTGGAATTAATGTAGGTATAGTCGAGGATGAAGCACAAGTCGGAAGACACAACCAATATCTCAACAATTTTCAACCAAACTTGAACATGATTTCGGAAGTTGTCCGTTGTTATTTTCGATCCATGATTTTAATTAATTACAAATTTCATCCTTAGACATCTTTGTAACTAGTAGATTTAGGCTAAAAAAATTTATTTGTTACAGTTGGAAGTAGGGGTGTTATACGTGGACCAAATACCCGAACCGAACCGGTATCGGTCCCGAATAGGACCGATTGTAAAGTAATGGTCCGGTCCTCGGGTTTAGATTTTAGCCAAATTCGGGTTCGATCCGATAACACCCCTAATCTTCAAAGTGGAGTTAGTTTTTGAGTTTTTATACACCAAATACCCGAACCGAACCGGTACCGGTCCCGAATAGGACCGATTGTAAAGTAATGGTCCGGTCCTCGGGTTTAGATTTTAGCCAAATTCGGGTTCGTCGGATTCGGTCCAGGTTTGGTCCCGATAACACCCCTAGTTGGAAGAATCCTTAGAACGGATTAGATCCTCATTCATAACGTCGTTTAAAACCGACGTTAACTTGGAGGCCACAGGCAGGGCCGGCCCCGAGGAAGGTCAACACGTGCAACCGTCCAGTGTTAATTTTCAAAAAATCTATATATAATTAGGTATATTAACGGTTAAACAATGTTATTGACTTACCAAAGTTTTTAGTTTATATTATATAACTGTAGTTTTTGTTTTTGATTTATAATAATTAAAAGTTTTTGGACTGTACTTGTAAATTATGAAAGAATTCATGGATGACATTTGTAATTTAGTCACCGTTTTATGATGCTCTAACCGAGTCGTGATTTTGCGGGTTGAGACATTATTATTAGGGTAATTTACAAATTTCGTCCCTGTGGTTTACTAGAAATTATGGATCATGTCCTTTAACTTTAAAAATTACACTGTCAGTCCTTGTGGTTGACGTTTTGTTACAAATTTCGTTCTTTAGCCATATAAAATGACCATCTTACCCTTACATGTTTCATAATTAGTATTAATATTGTATTTATTTTAATTCATATATTATAAAATAATAAACTAATTGAAATAAATTAAAAAATTCATATATTAATTTAATGTAAAATACATAAAAATATATAATAATAAATATTTATAAAAACATATAATTTATTTTCATTACTAACATAAAAAATAACGTTTTAAGTTTAGATTTTTTTTAAAATTTTTGTAAAAGTTTTTTAATTAATAAAATAAATTAAATCTATTAAGTACTCTTTTAACTTAAAAGATTCTTAACGAGGATTAAAACATCTATAAAACTATATAATTGTTAATATCATAATTTTGGTAATTAAAAGTTAAAAATAAAATAATTTATTAAATTTATGTTTTCTATTCGAAATTTCTAGAGAACATTATACGTTTTCGTGAACAATAAAATATATTTGAACTTTTCAAAAAAAAATTTCTATTTTTCTAGAATTTTTTTAAAACATTTACTTATAATTTTCAAAATCATTTAAATATTTTAAAAAAGTTTATTACTTTTAAAATTTTCATAAAAATTAAACGTTTAAAAATATTTTAAGTTATTAAAAAAAAGTTTCAAAATGTTCTAACTATAAAAAAATTTAAACGTTTTACTGAAAGTGTTAAAAAAATGTTTCTATAAAAAATTTTAAATAAGTGAATAATCATTGCATTTATTTTTGATTTAAAGAGAAAATTTTGCTTTTTTTTAAACATTCAAAATCTAAAAACGTTACTTTTTACTTTTTAAGTAACAGTAATAATAATTCATCATCATTTATTAATATTTTATTATACTATTTTATTTTTATATTAAATTAATTTTACTAAATTTTTTTATTTTTTTAGATTTTAAAATTATTTAATAATAAAATAAATAATAATAAAAACAACTTTATTGACAAATATTGAACATTAAGGGTAAAATGGTCATTTGAAATGGCCAAAGGATGAAATTCATAACAAAACTTTAACCACAAGTACTGTCAGTGTAATTTTTAAAGTTAAAGGACTCAATCCATGATTTATAGTAAACTACATGGACGAAATATGTCATTTACCCTTATTATTATTATTTTTAAATGAATTTGATATTCTTAATTTGTATCATTTAAAAATCTTATCAGGAATCCGTTAGTTTTTTTTGAACGGCTGGTGTGGTGGTTATCGCCTAGGACCAAGTGCCGACAGATCCCGGTTCGATCCCCACTACAATCTCCTAGTTAGATTAGTTCACCTGAAGGAAAAAACTTCAAATTCCGCCTCAAGTGAGGATCGAACCCGGGTAACAACCCTCCCCAAGCCCCTTATGAAAACTTGGTGGCCACTAGTGCAAGCCCTGATGGTTATCACAAATCCGTTAGTTGACATTTGGTTTATGAAATGGAATTCAATGGACTTCGAATTTAAATTTAGTTTGTTTATGATTTTTTATAACTAAGACAAATGTTAAATATTATCACATCAGATCTGATCTGATCTAATCGACTGATCTGATCGTATATATAAAGTTGTACTACACAAAAGAGAACAGTGTACAAACGAACAAAGCAAGCGAAACCGCTTTAATCGTGACGGAGCTCGGAATCTTCCCTTTATCTTTACGAACAAAAAGAGCCGAGTACATTGGCAGGTTGAGTACCACCAATACAACACAAAGTACGATATGTATTGCCATGGTCTCATTGTATGCTTTCCGGGCTCCCGTGTCCATCGACACTGATTTTATAATGAACCCGAGAAAGCACACGAGATTGACCATCGACAATGTCGCCACCGTTGTGGTCAACGGCGACGACACTCCGAATTCCATCATTTCTTTCTCGTATCTCGTCTGAACGTCATCATCCATTACCTTTGAGCTGATCACAAACGACAAATCGGATCCCAAGACGGTGTCGAGAAACGCAAAGAGGTATGAGCTTGTTCGCTTGTAAAGCCAGATTCGTCGGTCGTTCCACCACCCTTTTATGGTGCCACCGGACCAAAGAAATTCAAGGCAGTCGTACGTGAAAATAGAGACTATGAAGTATGCAAATGGGAGAAACCATACGCTCGATACCTGAATATTAACAAAGTTTATATCATGGCATCGTTTGAAAAACACATTTTAGAACCATATAATATATTGTTTTAATGACTCTAGCTAGATTTTTATAACAAATTTCATAGAAATTTTATGTATATTTAAAATAGGGTTAATTGTGACACAAAGTAATATACTGTTACAATTTTTTTTTCAATTTGAGTAACATACTAATTTTTTTTCCTCTAATTAAAGTAACATAGTTTTTAAATCAAGTCAATCAAGGTAACCATATTGGATTGAAAGGTAAAATATACTGACGTGACAATTTCTTTGTCAAGTCAGCATTTTTTTTTACAGAAATGACAGTTTAATTGTTATATGGTGCACTATTTTCTGCATTTTAAAAATATTTTTTTATAATACCTTTCTATTTTGAGCAAATTTAAAATAATTAAGCGATATTAGAAATTAAAAAAACTGATGACTAGATACAGAAACTGTCATGTCAGTAATTTTTACCTTTCAATCCGACATGATTATCTTGATTGAAATGATTTGGAAAGTATGTTACATCAAATAGAAAATTTTTTAGTATGTTACTCAAACTGAAAAAACAATTACAATAGATTACCTTTTGATGTAATCAACCCTTTAAAATACTCAAAAAGCTTATTTTCTAGTTATAATAATATAGGCGCAGACCCATCAAAATCCATAGGACTACTCTGAATAAGAGGTTGTTTGTTTAGTTTTTAATGAAATAATTAAGAAGTCATTTAAAGGTAAAATGATTTCTTAATGATTACATTAAAAGGTAGACAAAGAGTGCCTAGGCCAACGGTAAAACAAGAGGTACCTGAGGAAAAAGTGAAACGCCATTGAGAAGACAAAGTGATGGGACGACGGAGTAATAGAGGGTTGGCAAGGAGGAAGGGGACCATAAGCAATAGATCAAATAGCCCATCAGGAGACCCGGGTGAATTCTTCCGACTCCGTACCAAGCCGGGCTATACTTTGAGATCAAAATCAGTAGATCGCCCTCGGACCATCTTTTATGTTGCACAAGGATCTGATCAAGTGTAGTTCCCGCAACGCCTAGAAACGCCTTCCGTTTCGGATTGTAAAACACTGATTTCCAGCCTCGGCAGTGGATCGATAACCCCGTTATCACATCTTCAACTGGACACCCGTATTTCAATCCGATCTACGATACAATAACGCAATGCAATGTGTTAATTTCTTGAATTCAAGTAACGAAATGATACGGGCTTTTTGGCTGGGAACTAGTAAACCGATAACAAACACATAGAACTTAACTAACCTCTTTGCCCCATTCGGTATTGGTTTCAAAGGTGCAACTCGCAAGAGACTTTATTCTTTCGATTGAAGTTTCGATTGTTGTCTCTTGGGGATCATTCCAATCGATTTTACTTCCATCGTTGACGCTTTTCCCTACCAGAATTTTTCTCCGGTGAAAGCAGCCAGTTCCAACGTACAAAGGCCCGTCAACGCCATCAAAACCATGAAAATCAACCTTCAATTCATCAATCAACAAAAACCCATTTTTAAACTTGCGTAATTAAGGACTTTTTGATGCAATTATATATTGTAACGTTCGTATTTTATGTTTAACCTCACGGAGAACTCGAAGAGAACCACCGTAAACTTCATTCTTTGTAATATTTTCAAAACACTGTGGGAATTGTACGAAAGCGATCTCGTGACCTTTTTCTTCGTCCATTAAGAAGCAAAGTGCGTCTCTGATGGAATCGCTGCTATTAGAGTACATATCGCAGTCGACATTCAGAATTATCGGTGCATTGCTTATCACCGACGACACCCTTATCTGCATCAAGTATACGTCGTGCAATTTATACGTACGTGAACCACAAAACGAAAACGAAAACGAAACTAGAAACTTACCAATGCATTCATGGCTCCAGCTTTGAAGTTATGGAAATGGTGAGGTCTCTTCTCCCTAGCCAAATATACTAACTTTGGAAGCCTTTGTCCCTCTGTATCTTCATTTTTATCAAGCAAAATCTGTATTGAAGAATTCAAGCCTAAAGGTTGAAAGATGCATAACATATTACCGGTCAGTGACCTGCTAAACAGATCAAATATATAGTTTTGATAAAACAAAAATTGTCTACGGACTTAAAGAAACAAGATACAGTGACTTAATCGATAAATTCATGAAAGTTTGTAGGATTTTTTCAATAGGGTTAATTACGTCAAAAGGTAATTTATTGTCACTGTTTTTTTAATTTGGGTAACATATTAAATTTTTTTCTATTTGAGGTAACATACTTTCCATATTAAGTCAATCAAGGTAACCGTATCGGATTGACATGTAAAATTTACTGGATTGACAGTTTCTTTATCCAGTTATCAATTTTTTTAATTTTTAATATTGCTTAATTATTTTTAAATTTGCTCAAAATAGCAAGGTATTATCAAACAGTGCTTTTAAATTTCACAAAATAATGCACTATCATATAACAATTAGAGTAAATTACAGAAATGGTCCCTGAGGTTTGTTCAAAATTATGGAAACGGTCCCTCAACTTTCAAACTTGCAGTGACGGTCCCTCAAACCACTTTTTAGTTGCAGAATTGGTCCTCCTGTTTCTAAATTTTTTAAAAACGACGATTTTGCCCTTCTTTTAATTACAAGTTTTTGCTAATTTCAATTTTGGTCCCTTTTCTTAATTTTTCATTTTTGGTTTTAAATTTGAAATAATAATTTAATAATTTATGATTTTGATTCATTATTAATTATATTATTATTATTATTCTCATTATCATTATTATTATTATCATCATCATTATTATTATTATTATCATCATTTATATCTATTTATTTTGTAAAATAAATCTATATTTCTTTAGTAAAAATTATTTTTATTTATATACTTAATTAGTCAAGTTATTCATCTTTTTATGTATTCAATTTATTTATTAAAGTTTTATTTATTTATCTTTTATTGGTTAAACTATTTGTATAATTTTATCATTTATACTTTTCCATCAAACTTACGTTGATAAATTTTGATATGTAAATTTGGGTTTAAATTTACTAATTCATTACGTTTTGATTTAAGTTTACAAATATTTTGTTACGCTAATATGTTTTTATTTAAATTTATTATTTTATTTGTTTGGTTTTTAAAAATGCCTTAAATTACTAATATATATTAAAAATAAATAATTTTACAAATCATTTCATAAATAAACAAATAATATTTTTTTAGATAAAGTACATATAAGATATAATTTGAATGTAGATTTAAATCTTATCTATTTATTAATATTTAAAGATGTAAAAATAATATATTGTATTTATATTTTATATTTATTAATCTTTATAGATATTAGAAATAATGAATAATATTTATCTTTTAGTTTATTTTATTTAAAATAATATATTTTGTTACATTAATACGTTTTGATTTAAATTTACTATTTTATTATTTTAATTTTAATAATTTGTTATGCCTATACGCTTTGATTTCAATATAGTGTTTAATCTTTTTGATTTACAAGTTTTGTTTATACATTAATATGTTTTATTCGTTTTCACTTAAATATTTTAATTTTCACTTAAGTATTAACGTAGCAAAATTTTAAATCAAAACAAACAAAATAATAAATTTAAATAAAAACTTGTTAGCGTAACAAAATATTTAAATCAAAAATAATAATTAGCAAACTTAAATCAAAACGTAATGAATTAGTAAATTTAAATCAAAATTTATACAAATTCAAATTTATTAGAAGTAATGAAATAGTTTGATGGAAAGTATATATAATAAAATTATACAAATAGTTTAACGAATAAAATATAAATAAATAAAATTTTAATAAATAAATTGAATACATAAAAAGATGTATAACTTAACTAATTAAGTATATAAATAAAAATATTTTTAGTAAAGAAATATAGATTTATTTTACAAAATAAATAGGTACAATTAATAATAATAATAATAATATAATTAATAATGAATAAAATCATAATTTATTAAATTATTATTTCAAGTTTAAAACCATAAATGAAAAATTAAGAAAGGACCAAAATTGAAATTACCAAACTTGTAATTGAAAGAAGGGCAAAATCGTCATTTTTAAAAAATTTAGAAATAGAAGGACCAATTTTGTAAGTAAAAAGTGGTTTGAGGGACCGCCACTGCAACTTTGAAAGTTGAGGGACCGTTTCCATAATTTTGAACAAACCACAGGGACCATTTCTGTAATTTACTCTAACAATTATATTGTTATATATGTAAAAAATATGTTGTCTGAACAAAGAAACTGTCACGTCAGTAATTTTTATCTTTCAATCCGATACGGTTACCTTGATTGACTTGATTTGGAAAGTATGTTACCTTGGTTAGGAAAAATATTAGTACATTATCCAAATTGAAAAAATGTGACAGTAGGTTACCTTTTGACGCAATTAACCCTTTTCAATATTCGAGACATTTTCTTTAGCTTGGCCAAATCTATTTTTTTTTTTAAAAAAAATGTTGCATTTTAAATTTTTTAGAAATACTTTTTTTTTCCAATCTTGCCCAGGGTATTAAAATAGTCAAGACCGGTCCTGTTTACTTGGATGATGGCATCGTGATCCCGTGGAGACGTATATGAATCCCATTCCGTAAATCCATCATGTTGTGCGCGTAATTCTTCAGGAACTCTTCCAATCTTTATCACATTTTCGATTCGTTTTTTCATGTCTTCAAACAACCTCTGAAACCAAAAGAAGTTTGTTAAACATCAATCAAATCATATATAAACTTAATTGTTGTTTGTGATTACCTGCAAATCGATGAAATCTTGAATGTGTTTAGTGTTTGAAGGGTGAGGTGTTGAATTGAAATAGACAGGTGGGGAGCGTGGCTCGATTTTGTAATTTCTGCAGTATGGCAGCCAGTGCTTGGAGAAGAGGGCGGCTTGGGTGAGAGCATAGAAAGTAAGGTCGGAGGCACCGTCGTCGGAGAGATAGACGGAGAGCTTCTCCGGTGGGTAGTCGTATGCCATCACTGATAAAACAGTGCTGATCACCATCATTGGTGGCTCAATTACAGGGTCTGCCGTGCAAACGAATATGTCCACCGCTGGCAACTTGCTTTCGTACCTGTTTTTGTTATTATTATTATTTTGAACTAGTTTATTACCCGCGTATTACGCGGATGTTTTTAATATATATAAAATATAATAAATAAAAAGATAAAGATATAAATATTATTTTTTAAATAAAAGTTTATAAGATGATATTATTATTTATTATGACCTAATTAATTTTATATTTCTTAATATATATGAAGGGTAATTATTTATATATATATATATAGATTTTTAAAATTTTATTATATTATCTTATAATTAATAAGTTAGTAGATTATTAGATTTTGTTTGATTTGAATTTAAAAGTGGATTATATTAGATTTGGATAGATTTAATTAATAAGTTAGTAGAGTATTAGATTATGTTTGATTTGATTTGAATTTAAAAGTGGATTATATTAGATTTGGATATATTTGATTTAAATTTCTTTATTATTTTTAGAATCTATAAATGCCACGTGTCGATTCATGGTGATGACACGTGGCTTCACCGGAAATGAGTATAGTTACTCTTTTAATAGTATAGATAATTTTTGTTAGTTTTTTAGTTAATTTGTTTTATATAGTTAATAATAAAGACCCCCTTACCAATTTTTAAGCTCTTTCACACTCTCTTATTATTTATGTTTATATTTCAAAGAAAAAGTTAACTAACAAAAGATACGCAAGTTATTTATAGCTAACTGATTAATACGTAAGCCAATTACAACCTATCCACTGTCTAGACTATATTCAAGTGTTTACAATTAATTATTTAATAGCATATATTTTTAATATATTGTTGTTAATATCAAATATAGTAAAAATATAAAAAAAAACTAAAACACGAGTTAATGTGTGTGCGTGCATGTATGTATAAACAATGACGCTTTTTATAAATGAACCATAAAAAAATTTACATAAAAAACCTCCTCTTGACTTTGCATGTATATGTTGATTTTATCATTAATTAATATCATAATACATATTATTAAATAATTAATAATATGTATTAACCCACTTATTACGTGGATAAATACATAAAATGTATATAAACCTAAAACTAAAACACATAAGTACTAAATATTAGAGTGTGGGGAGTACCCACCTCTCCCAATTCCATCTTTCTGTACACGTCAGCGCCACATCAGCTTTTCTCTCTCCACCTTTCCCCACCTTTCTAACTAGGAAATACCCACCTTTCTTAACCTTTCCATCTTTCTTAATTTTTTTAACATTTTAATTAAGAAAACAATTATTAAATATAAAATAATTAATTTCATAAATATTTAAAAAACTATTACATAATAAAATTACGAAACTAAAAAATAAAAACTTACGAAACTAAAAATTAAAAAAAGTACATAATCTAAAAAAATTATAGTCGCCATCCCCAACGCTCCGCAATTCTTTGTTTGCGGGCCAATACGGCTTCCAAAGCGTTACCTTGCAGATGGTCGTGTGGCCGAATGAAAAATTCCAAGTCACGTTCGTGTTGTTGTTCACTCAGTGACGCAATGTACGCATTATATTTTTTCTCTTTCAACTCCAATTCTTTTTCTTGTTTTGATTTTTTTAATTCTTCAAGTCGTGCTCGGTGACGTCTTTTATCTTCAAGATCTTGCTCGTGACATGATGAAATCCTTTCGAATTTTGATTGCATCTCTGGGTCGACTGATGTTGATGCTGGTTTTTTCCCCTTGCGGCGTGGTCGTTCAAGCTGCTCAAGATCCGCGTCGCCCTCGTCATCTTCGTCAATGTCAAGACCTAAAAATGCCGCATCAGAAGACGGTGTTCCGATCGTGTGAGATTCGGAAGTTTTGGACCGCTTTCTTTGCGGCTCAACAAAATCATCCATTTGTGGAACGGGGTTCCACTTTGGATGACGTCGAAGCACCTCCCAAGCCGATTGGTGTGGAAACGGCTTACCTTTATTAAGGGCCTTGTATTGTTCTTGGGTGTTGGTGAAAACGTCGTAATCGTTTTCCCCGCTCCGTCGCTGCATCGCATTGTTGTTAAACATGCCGCCAAATTTTGTACAATTGCGGTTCATGTCTTTCCACTTTGAATTAAGTTGGTGGGTGGTGCGGCTAGTTCCACCAACTCGGTTATCAAAATTTTGGAGGATTCGTCCCAAAAAATTTGAACGTTTTTGATTATTTCCGGTAGTTGGATCTTCGGAAATATCGATCCAGGCTTCCGCCAAAGCCTTTTCTTCCATGGAGGTCCACATTTTCGCTTTCATTGGACCCTTTCGTGTAGACCCGGTTGCCGCGGTGTTTACCGGAATCGTCTCCTCGTCGGAATCGTCGGAATCGACGGGTTGAGTTTCGGGTACCGTCTCCTCGTCGTCCTCGTCTCTAGATGCGGGGTCCCGATAAGCAAATGGTTCGAAACCCTCGTGAAATTCTCGCGAGGAATATTGCGGATTGGGTGGGGATTGTTGGGAATATTGCGGATTGGGTGGGGATTGTTGGGAATATTGCGGATTGGGTGGGGATGGTTGGTAATATTGTGGATTGGGTGGGGATGGTTGGTAATATTGTGGATTGGGTGGGGATGGTTGGTAATATTGTGGATTGGGTGGGGATGGTTGGTAATATTGTGGATTGGGGGGTGAAAAGTGTGATTGAGAAGCCGGTTGTTTGCCGCGTTTTCGACTTGCGGCGGGTTGTTTGCCGGTGTTTCGATCCATGACTTTAAAAAATATAGAAATTGAGAGAAATGGGAAGGATTGTGGAAGAGATGATGAAAATGGTGAAGGTGGTGAAGATATATTTATAGGGAAAAATATTTAATAAAAAATTTTTTTTTTTTATTTGAAACGGTCATGACCGTTGAGAGGTAAAAGAAGCGGGGTGGAGCGGGGTAGATGAGCCGGGCCGGGGTTGGAATTGCGCGGGGCCGAGTGGGCGGGGTGGTGTAGCCGCCGGCCTTCGCTGATGTGGCGAAGCCGGGCACCCCGCGGGATGAGTACTCCGCACGCCCTTATAAAAATACAAGAATAGTATTTTCATTTTGATGATAACTATTATCAATTAATATAGCTATCTTTTTAGATACAAGTGAATAATAATTATTTTTAACATTTTTAAAAAACATTATTTTAAGTTTATATATATTTCATCTATATAATCTAAAATTTTCATTTTATATAAAACATAATGTTTATATATACCAAAAAAGCATCATATATAGATTTTTATTCTCCTTTATTTATATGTAAAGATAAATATCCATACAGTTTTTTAACTCAAATTTTTAATTGATATGTTTGATACAAAATAATGTTTATATATTATTATATTCTATCACAATAAACAAAAAAAAATGTTATGATATATGTTTTTCTATTAATATTGAATTATTTGCTTTTAAATATAATCTTATTTATTTCATTTTATTTTAATCGATATAATTTAAAATATTTTATAATATAAGTATTATTTTATGTTTATAGATGATTATATAATTAATTTTTTTTTTAAATTTAGATTTATATTAGCTATAAATTAATAAATGCCAAATTGATAATGATGACAAATGAAATTATTGAATAATGTTAAATAGTTGGTGGATAGAGTTAATTATTATTAATATTTATGGATAGATGTTAATAATGATGAATTATATTTATCTTTTATTAATAAATTGTACTTATTTAATCTGTTTACTAACCCGTGTATTGAGCAGATATTTATAGATTGAAGAATAATAAATTGTATTTATCTTTTTATAATTTAAAAAATATTGAATGTATTTATCTTTTTTAAAATAAAAAATTCTAGTTATCTTTTATAATTTTATCGTAATAAGTTGTATTTAGCTTTTTTGAAATAACGTAAAGGTGATACGTCGTATTTGGGGTTTTTCTTTATTATACATATAGATAGATTATAAATTGAATTTTATATTAATTATTCTTAGCAATATAAATTTCAAATTTGATTTGATTTATATTATATTAGATATTTTAACATTTAAACTCAGTATATTATCATTGATTACACATGGTGTCACAAGTAAAAAAGTATAGATAGATACTTATTAGTATTTAATTATATATAAAACATATTTGTATTTATATATATTATTATTTTGGTAACGTAACTTAAATAATTAAATTAATGTATAATAAATAATAAATCAAGATTTTGAATAAATATCATGATTATAAAAAATTGTCAAAATACTAAAATAAATTAAAATCTCAGCCTACGTAATCTATAATACAGTATGAATAATATGATTAACGACTATATATATTGATTCTATAGAAAAGTATTATATTTAGTATTGACTCTCTCTCTCTCTCTGTCTCTCTCTCTCTCATATATATATTACACAACTATTTCATTATCATGTTAAAAATAAAATTTTATTTAATTTGGACTTTACGAATCCACAATAATACAAACATAATTGACGTTATTAAATTATTACGTACTAATATTTTTTAATTTAATCTTCAGAAATGAAATGCATGTGAACTCGCAAAAAGTAAACATTTTTAACTTCTGCAAGAAATATTAATTTAAACAAAAAATGATACGAAAATATAATACATTTCGAGAAACCATGTTTGGTGTATCATAAATTGAAATATATAATAGAACCTAAGATTAAATAATAACTTGTATGATAAGATTTTACAAAATTACTCACAAATTTATGGTTACATACACTCTGTTCTTCAATTTTAAAGAAAAAAAAAATAGTGGGAAAGAAGATCAAGAAAATAAACATAGAGGAGAGGAAGAGAAAACAAAAAAAATAGATTTTTAAGATTTCATTTTCTTTTCACTTTTGGATAGAAAGATTTTCTTCATTCTTTCTTTTCAATTCATTATTTTATGTTCACAACAGTTCGTAAAGGGTTGGAAGCAAGAATTTAGAGACGGACCTTTGTGAGAGCCTGTGTTTGAAGGTACGACGATAGGTGGGATTCCACCGAACCGATTGAGTCAACATCCAATACAGACCGAACCACAGCTCCGCACCCAACATCCCGATACCACCCCAACGCCAACTCCTGGAAACCGCCGGTAACGGCAGCACTTGTGTTGCTCTGTAAATCCATATCCATATAATGCTCACCAACACCGTCGCCGCAAACACCCTGTATATTTTTCTCCCTTTTCTTCTCTCTGTCTCAAACAATGGACCATCTCCATCATCCATTTCCTACCTTCTCTCTCTAGATCTCTATTTTCATCTCTCTCTCTCTCTCTCTCCCTCTCTCTATATATATATATATATATATATATGCAGAGATATATATATATATATATATATATATATATATATATATATATTAAAATGATGGAAATAAGAGTGAGGTGAGGAAGTTTGACTTGGGCAGGCAGGGGCAAGTAGGTGCTCGGCTGACCCGACTTTGTGGAATCTCATACACCAACCGATCCGGTTTAGTTGGTGGGGTCAATGTTTGTTAATTTCGCCGGAGCCATCTTTAAAAGGGTTGGGTTTCTGGTGAAATAGCCGGCCGTCAGCTTCAACGCTGGTCATCTGCGGTCGTGTTTTTATGTCGTACTCAGTTGGGCCGGTGTCTCTCAGGCGGTGGATATCATCATCGGCCACCTCATAGCCTACGTGGCTACCAGTCCATTAATTATTTCCCACAACCTTGAGTTTTCAAGTCCCCAAAACAAGGGCTTCAAAATATTCTTAATTTTATCACTGTTAAAAAAATAAATTACAGAAACCGCCGCGTTTAAAGTTATGAAAATGGTTTCTCAACCTCTAAAGTTACAGTAGCGGTCCCTCAAACCTTTTTTTACTTGCAAAATTAGTCCTTCTATTTCTAAAATTTTTTAAAATGACGATTTTACCCTTCTCTCAATTGTCACAAATACACAAAGGTAGGCATTTTATTTGTAATGTATTTTTACACGACGATTCCAACATTTATACATCAAACCTGATCCTATCAAGATGTACTATACATAAGAGAATAGCGTACAAATGACCAAAGCAATAGAAACCGATTTAACCGTAACCGAGCTCGGAATCTTCCCTTTATCTTTACGAACAAAATGAGCCGAGTATAGCGGTAAGTTGAGCACCACCAATACAACACTAAGTAGAATATGAATTGCCATGGTCTCGTAGTATACTTTACGGGTTCCGTTGTCCATTGACAACGATTTGATAACGAACCCGACAAAGCAACCTAGATAGACCATCGATAGCGTTGCCACAGTTGTGGACAACGGAGACGCCACTCCAAACTCCATGATTTCCTTTTCGTATCTCTCGTGAACGTCATCATCCACTACTTTTGAGCTGATTACGAATGACAAGTTGGATCCCAAGATGATGTCGAGTAACGCAAAGGCGTATGAGCTTGTTCGCTTGTAGAGCCACATACGTCGATTGTTCAACCAACCTCTTACGGTGCCACCCAACCAAAGAAATTCAAGGCACTCGTACGTCGGCACGGATACTATAATGTATGCAAATGGGAGAAACCATATGCTCCATATCTGAATATTAACAAAGTTATTAGAGCAATGGACATTTTTGGTCATTGTGGTTTGATGGTTTACCTGGATTCAGTTCCTTAATCCTAATAAGGTCAAATTTCATCCCTATTTTGCTTATTTTGTACACTTTTAGTCTCTCGTCCGTTAAACTTAACGACACAACCGTTAAATAATAAAACCATAGGAACTAAAATCGTCTCAATGAAAAGAGTAAAAATGTCATTATTAAAAATTTAACGGTTGTGTCGTTAAGTTTAACGGATAAGGGACTAAAAGTGCACAAAATTAGCAAAATAGGGATGAAGTTTGACCTTATTATGATTAAGGGACTTAATCCGGGTAAACCATTAAACCACAAGGACAAAAAATGTCCTTTACTCAAGTTATTATATCATTCAAAATGATTTTTTTATATAAATTGATATCATAAGTTTTTATCAAGTAAAATTACAAACGTACCGGAGGGAAAAGCGAAACGGCGTTCAAGAGAGAAAGTGATGGGATAAGGAAGTAATAGAGGGACGGGAAGGAAGAAGGAGCCCAAAACGCGTAGATGAAATAGGCCATCAGGAGACCGGGGTTATTTCTTGCGAGCCTGTACCAATCGGGGCTGTACTTGGAGATCAGATTCAGTAGATTGCCCTCGGACCATCGTTTATGTTGCACAAGGATTTCATCGAGTGTGGTTCCCGCAATGCCTAGAAATGCATTCCTTTTCGGATTGTAAAATGCTGATTTCCAGCCTCGGCAGTGGATCGATAACCCAGTCATCACATCTTCAACCGGACACCCGTATCTCAATCCAATCTATCATACAATTACACAATGTAATGTGTCAACTTCCTCAATTCCAGTAATGGGAACTAACAATTAACCAAAAACAAACACATTAAGGGGTTGTTTGTTTACTTCTTAATGTAATCATTAAGAAGTTATTCAAAGGTAAAATAACATCTTAATGATTCCATTAAAAGGTAAACAAAAATGGCCTGAGTTAACCTCTTTGCCCCATTCAGTATTGGTTTCGAAGGTGCAACTCGCAAGTGACTTTATTTTTTCGATTGAAGTTTCCATTGTTGTCTCTTGGTGATCATTCCAATCGATTTTACTTCCATCGTTGATGCTTTTCCCTACCAGAATCTTTCTTCGGTGAAAACAGCCAGTTCCAACATACATCGGCCCCCCAAAGCCATCCAAACCATGGAAATCGACCTTCATCAATCAGCGAAAACCCATTAAACACGGCTACGAATGTTTCATTCGCTTTATTTAATAGAAATTATAGTATCTTTATCAATCTATCACCTTAAAAAATATTCGATGACAACCGTCGTAAAGTTCGTTCTTGGTAAGATTTCCGAAACACTGCGGGAACTGCACGAAAGCAATCTCATGGCCTTTTTCTTCGTCCATTAAGAAGCAAAGTGCGTCTCTGATGGAATCACTGCTATTAGAGTACATATCGCAGTCGACATTCAGAATTATCGGTGCGTTGCTTATCTCCGACGACACCCTTATCTGCATCAAGTATACGTCGTGCAATTTATACGTACGGAGACCACAAAACGAAAACGAAAACGAAACTAGAAACTTACCAATGCATTCATGGCTCCAGCTTTGAAGTTATGGAAATGGTGAGGTCTCTTCTCCCTAGCCAAATATACTAATTTTGGAAGCCTTTGTCCCTCTGTATCTTCATTTTTATCAAGTAAAATCTGTATTGAAGAAGAAAAAAAAAGGTAACAGAAGTTCAATGATTCTAATAAAAAGTTTTGTAGATTTATTTAAGAAATGTACAATGATAACAACCTTTTTCTAACACAAAAAAGAATTAAAAATCATCTCTAGGCTAGCCATGTTAAGGTTTTGTTTGATTGTCTCTTAATTAACTGAATCATTAAGATGTTATTTAATCCTGTTAATGATTTCCATAGAAAGTTAAAAAGAAAGTTGAAAAACTTATAACGACTAAAAGCCGAGTTTAAAGTAGAAAGATGCGTAAAAGTTTACTTGGACGATGGCATCGTGATCTCGTGGAGATGTAAACGAATCCCATTCCGTAAATCCATCATGTTGTGCGCGTAATTCTTCAGGAACTCTTCCGATCTTTATCACATTTTCGATTCGGTTCTTCATGTCTTCAAACAACCTCTGAAGCCAAAAGAAAACACCCTTTTAAGCAAAAGAAAAATACTTGTCTCATTTGTGACAAATTTATAATTAGATTACCTGCACAACTACAAAATCTTGAGTGTGTTTTGTGTCTGAAGGGTGAAAGGGTGATTTGAAATAGGCAGCTGGTGAGCGTGGCTCGATTTTGTATTTTCGGCAGTATGGCAGCCAGTGCATGGAGAAGAGGGCGGCCTGAGTGAGAGCATAGAAGGTAAGCTCGGAGCCACCGTCATCAGAAAGATAGACGGAGAGCTTCTCCGGATGGTAGTCGTATGCCATCACTGATAAAATAGTATTCATCACCATCATTGGTGGCTCGATTACGGGGTTGGCCGTGCAAACAAATACGTCCACCCCTGGTAACTTGTTTTCGTACCTGTTTCACAATTTTTTCTTCTTTTTATAAGAAAATGAAATGAAATGAAAATGGAGAGAAAAGAAAGAAATGAAAGGTAATATTTTTGCTAGTGTTCTTGATTAAGCAAATGAAAGAAAAAGTATAGATCTTTGTGTTCTTAAGGATGCAAAGGGGTGGATGACTTTCTATACAATCATTTATTATCCGTGTTAACATCACATTAGATTTCTTTTTCAATCTCTTTCATCTTATTATACCACTTAAACTATGAAAATAATCAATTTTGCTGTACCACTAAAAAATATATATATGCACAAAATTATATAAAAGAAAAAGAACAGACAAAAATAATGTGAGAGAGAGAAGGTCAACGTGCCCTAGCTCGATACAAAAAGAGCGGTACTCCTAAGGGACGGTGTTTACCCGGTGTCGCTGTCCATTTGACACACCACAACATCCCATCCCACCCCGCCTTACACCACTATGCCTAAAATGAAAAAGAAAAAATGTGTGTTTTTTACTATTGTGTCATTGTTATGTGTGTTATAATATGGTGCACTTTTGAAATTGTTTTTATCCAAAAATGATACAAGTTTTTTATTCTTTTCTTTCCTCCTATATTTGGAAGGAAAGACACATTATTTTCCTTCTATCCTTGTTGATAATATTTATAGACCAGAATCTTTTTTTATTTCCTATCATTTTTCTTCATTTTCTCTCTGTCCCTTCTTATTTGCCTTTCAAAAACATGATGTTAGAATGTATTTGGCACAATGGAATAGCATTGAAGAGATATTATTGTTCTTTTAACCATAAGAATGACATTATAAATTGAGATAAAGAATATGATCTAACTTTTTTTTATTGTTTTTTATTTTCATTATTAAAAAGTAATATAAATATTCTCATTTGTATTCTTATTCATTTCATCCTATCAAACACATAGAGTTAATAAAAGAAGTCATTAGAAACCAACAATTATTGAAAAAAGTGATTAGAAATGAACATACATATTCATATCCATATCTATATGCTTTAGCATTTCACACTTCCTTCCGTAAACATGTGAAAATTGTTATCTAATTTTTAAAATTGTAATTTTAATGTAAAAATATTATTAAGAATTGTTTGTATGGATTTCTATAATTATCCGGATTTGGTTTCTTTAATTATCCCAATTTAGTTTTACAAATTAATTTTCAAACTTAAACTACAAAATCAATATAATTATGGAATTCTTTCCATTTGAAGGGATAAGAGGTTGTATTTTCTACATTTTGTCCAAAACTTACTTGATTTTTACACAAGATTCCATCATAAGATGATATACTCTTTTTTAATTATCATGATATGTGGTATTACATTCTTTTGGGAGCGGAAGTCTGTGGTCGTTATGTGTTTTCCTATTCCTCAACAAATTCGGTTGTGTGGGCCTTTCTAACATTTTGTTACCGGCTGGCTTGAATTCAAATGATGTATATAAAGAATTATTTTTCACTATTTGACCTATAACTATGTATTTTGATTTTTATCTGAATCTTATGATTATTTGATATTTTTTGAAGTGTTTACAAATTCACTTATAAAATCAACATGTGTATTACATGGGTTACTAAACTAATTAAGACATTATATTAATTCTTTCAAAGATCACTTTGTATTCATTTATATTAATTTTAGAAAAACAAATTTGTTGAATTATAAAATCATAAATATACATTGAACTTATAAATAATATATATAATAATTTACATTTGTATAATATAAATCAACATGTATTCTATTACATGTTTAAGTTATTATTCGTATCCTTTTCTTTATCAAAGCTTACCCTGAACTCAAGAAAGCCACGAGAGTCCGGCTGTAGGCTTTCCAGAGACTTTTTTTTCCGTTGCTGTAGTCGATTTACGAAAACTTGCCATTTTAGAGTAATCAAAATTACATTTGGATGGATTGTATCGATGTGTTAATATTTAGATGGTTTAAACGAAAATCTTAGAATAAATTTACAGGTTATAAAAATAGAGTGTATGTTATAAACCACTTGATATAATTTTTTCAATTATATTTGAAGAAAACGCTAAAAGGATTAGGATCCGTTCAGTTGGACGTAATGGATAGATAAATGAATGAAATGGACAAGGTAATGGAATGAACCATTACGGTTCCTTGTTGTGTTTGTTTATATCATTAGAAAGAAATGATGTATTACTATACGTTGTTTGGTAGGTAGAATTATTAAAAGAAATGAAATAAATTTGAATAAAAAACTTCAAAACTATTAAAATTCAATTCCATTTCACGAGGGAATGAAAAAAAAAACACCACCCTCAATGAATGAAAATCAAGAGAGGTGAATGAATCACATTATTTACGTGATGATCCATTCTATTACCACGGTGTAAAGTGTAAACAAACAACTTTTTTTCATTCCGTCGTAACGATTCATTCAATTCCATCTTCCATTACGACGTAACAAACATCATCTTAGTTTCTTTTTTTAGTTTCTTTTGTTACATGATTAAACACGTAAAGGGATAAAACACCTTAAATAATAGTAGTCAATTAAACATACAATCAAAGTTTGACACGCTTACATTATAACACTGTAATTAGTCAAAGCAGTGGGATAAATAATGATAGACAGAGAGTAAAAAGTAAAGAGATAAGGAAGACCTTTGTGAGAGCCTGTGTTTGAAGGTCCGACGATAGCTGGGATTCCACCGAACCGACTGAGTCCACACCCAATACAGACCGAACCACACCTCTGCACCCAACATCCCCACCACACCCCAACTCCACCTCCCGGAAACCGCCGTTAACGGCGGCAGTTGTGTTGCTCTGTAAATCCATATCCATATAATGCTCACCAACACCGTTGCCGCGAACGCCCTGTATATTATTGTTTTCCTCCAATCTCTTCTCTCTGTCTGAAACAATGGACCATTTTCATCCTCCATCTCTCTCTTTCTCTGTGTCTCTATATATGTCTCTGTTTGTATATATATATAACTAGTTTATGAGCCCGAGCACCCATTGTGCAGCGCACCAGAAGGTACCACGTTTAAAAGTAATTTTTTTTGAAATTTTTTTTCATGAACATGTTTTAATTAACATCACATAGATGATATAAATATTTCAAGCAAATTCGAACACTCTAAGTGCATGAAATCACACATCACACAAATGCACGTTCACATATGTTCAAAACTATGTAAATATGTCAAATCACTTTTTAGAAGATAGGAGATGTGAATGTATCTAAAATTTACATATGATCTTCGTAATGTTAATTAAAACATGTTTATAAAAAAATGTAAAAATTTTTTTAATGGTGGTAACTTCTGCTGCTCTGCATAATTGGTGGTGGTACTCTCTCGAACTATATTTTATGAACCCGCGTTGATACTTGGATAATTTTTAATGAATAATTATTTGGATTAAATTTTTTTTTGAACGACAAACTATCCTACTCCTACTTCTAAACTACACATTTACCACAAGACTTACTTTCACCACCTAAATATAAACTTGTCTCCGACGGGAGTCGAACCCGTCATTTCTCACTTAAAATGATGTATAAATATGAATTCCTGTAAATAAAATACAAGAAAAACATAATTAATTGTCATAGATATTATTTATCTATTTTTTTAAATATATGCAATAACATTCTTGTAAGTTTTTATTTTCTATTAGTTGATATAATTTGAAATTTTAGTTTCACGTAAAACATAACATGTATAAATAAATTAATATATATTATAACAATAAATAAAATGTTATGAAATATTTTTTTTTAAATATTATATTATAATATTTATGATTTATGTTGTCCAATAATATAATATTTTTTTTTCTCTTCAAATGTAATATTATTTATTTTAATATTTTATATCATATAGTTGGACAAATATAATTATTTATTAATATTTGTAAATATTTGAATTAATGAATTATATTTGTGTTTTTATTTTAATTATTTTAAAAATAATATATGAATTTATCTTTAAAATAGTGAATTGTATTTACCTTTCTTTTAATATTTTATGTCAAATAGTGGATAAAGTTAATTATTTATTAATATTTATAAATATAAAAATAATGAATTCTATTTATCTTTTATTTTATTTTATTTTAAAAACAACAAAATGTATTTACCTTTAAAATAATGAATTGTACTTAGCTTTTATTTTATTTTAAAATTAATGATACGTATTTATATTTTTAGAAGTGGTGATGCCACATGAAATTTGTGTTCTCTTTTATTATATATACTAGTTTATGAACCCACAATTTACGTGGATAAATTTTAATAAATAATTGGTTACACAAAATGTATGTTAACTTCAAAAATAAACCATATAAATATTAATTCTGATAACGAATATAAAAGATACAATAATTTATCATGGATATTATTTATTAATCTTTTTAAATACATGCATTTACTTTTTTTATATTTTAAAAATATTATTTATATAATCTGTATTTGTTTTTAATTTATTATTAATATAATTTAAGATGTGAAGTTTATAGATAGATTATAGAATTTAAGATTCTCTTTTTAAGTTTATTTTAATTAGCTAAACATTAATAAATGTTAAATAGATAATGATGATAAATAACATTAACATTATTTAATAATGTCAAATAGTGGATAGATTTATATATTCATTAAATAACATTAACATTAACATTATTTTTATTTTTATTTTAAAAACAATAAAGTTTAATTATCTTAATTATTTATTCACGTTTATAGAGATTATAAATAATGAATTGTATTTATCTTATATTTTATTTTATTTTAAAATAATAAAATGCATTTATCTTTTGTTTTATTTTATTTTATAAATAATAAATTGTATTTATCTTTTTAAATGCAATGTGGTGATGTCATGCGGCAAATTGTGTTCTTCTTTATATATATATATATATATATATATATATATATATATATATATATATATATATATATATATATATATATATATATATATATATATATATAGGGTGAGGATAAAATAAGTATTGTGCTTAAAATGTAGACGGTAAAAACCAATGAAATTGCTAGAATTTGTGAATCAACCAATAGGATTCAATGTGGCAATTTTGTAATTAAATAGACTTTTATACTCCTTTTAAATCATGTAGAGGGTATTCTCGTCATTTGTGCACTATTTTAATTTTGGCAAATATATAATATTAATTAGGTGGTAATAGGAATCATTCACGTTTTTTGGGGGTTTGACAAAAGATTCACGGCGGCACCGGCTATCGGCGATTCACGGTGGCGCTGGTTGTTTCGGGGTTCAAGGCGGCACCGGTGGTTCACGGAGGCTCTGGTGGTTGGCGATTCAAGGAGGCATTGTTGGTTTGCGGTTCACGGCGCAGATGGTGCTTTGCGACTGACGGCGGTAGGTTGCTGAATCAAGGGTTCAGGCGAGGACGGCGGAGTTTGTAGATTGTAGAGTGGTTCACCGGGAGTTTGGGGTCGAAGGTAGTTGGTTCACGGCGGGGTTTTTTTTTTGACAATTTCGAAGGTGGTTCACAGCGGTTTCTAAAGGCGGGTGGCTCACGGTTGGTGTTTAACGGCGGAAAGTTGCACACTACGTATAGTTGATTCACGGCGGAGGTGAGTGGTTCATGGCGGCGGATAATAAGGAGGTGGGCTTCTAAAGGCTGGTGGTTAATAGCAAGGTGCACGATGAGTGACGAGTCTGGCTGGTGGTTCACGGCAAGGTGCACGGTTCACGACTGGTTGATTCATGACAAGGTGCACACTACGAACTTTGATTCACAACGAAGGCGAGTGACGACTGGTTCACGGTGAGTGACGAGTCCAAGAAGTGGTTCACAGCGGTACAGTTTGATAGAGTCAAAGTGGTTCACATGATTGAAATTTTGTGAACCCTCCAAATGTTCACAGCCGAGATTACAATATATATTAAGAAAGTGAATATGGATGTTGATATATTTAATTTTTGAAATTGAAATTGAAATATGTTGATCGAGCTTTCTGTCAAAATTTTGAAATATATGTTGACCAACCTTTGTGTTGAAAGCTGTTAATTGAATTTAATTTTTGAAATTGAGATATTTAATTTTTTTTAAAAAAAATATTAGTCACGTTACCATATATATAAATGTTGTAATTGTCCATAATGCCTTTAATGTGAGAAAAAACTATTGCTTACGTGTCGATCTCTTATTAGTTCTTACCGGCTTTATTTTAAGGTTGATCCTCATTTGATCCACTTCATATATATATATATATATATATATATATATATATATATATATATATATATATATATATATATATATATATAGAGAGAGAGAGAGAGAGAGAGAGAGAGAGAGAGAGAGAGAGAGAGAGAGAGAGAGATTGTGTGTGTGTATGAATTAATTATGTAAACGGAATTAAAGTGAGGAAAATGATAACATGTTATAGATGATTAGATGGAGACATATTTGTTGGTTTCGCCGGAGCCACATGCATAATGCATCTTAGAAAATAGAAACAATAGGCATAGGCTGCGTCAAGCCTAGCTACCGTAGTTTCTACTTATTGGGCATGTGTCAGTCTTACCATTTTCCCCCTTCAAGTTTTATCAACTTCAATCTCTTTCTCGAACCGATACATGAATTTTAGTCGTCCATGTTACTTTTTTAAACTAATTTTAATACTTAGATTTTTTAAATATTGATCGTATCTACAAAACGGATTGTCACTATAAATTTAACAAATAATAAGATTTTTCTAATTAAAAATACTAGAATGAATACCTTTGAAATTTAAAATCAATAAGTATTGTAAGTTTTTAAGTTTTACAATTGTTATCTTTAACTATTCATTTTTTTTTAAAATTGACAAATTAGTTTAACAACCGATCAAATAAATTAAACAAATATTTTCACATTATTACTTACAAAGTTACAAGTAAATATTATAAATAATCTCATATCTTATGTAACAAATTAACAATTATAAAATTAATATAATGATAGAAATATAGAATAGGTAAATATTTCTGTAAATTAAATATCTATACTTTATATTTGAGAAAGACACGATTTTTATACATAGATAGAGGGAGAGACCGACAGGTCGTCGTCAAGAGAGTGAGCAGAAGGGTAGAAAGCGTAGTCGTCGAGAGAGAACAGAAGGCCGATAACGTTAAAGCCTGAAGCAGTGAAACGTGATGATGAAGCGCTGAAGGCAGCGATGAAGATATGAAAATCGATTAGGGGGTTTTCAAGGTTTGGCCTCATTTTTTTTTGGGTTTTTTTTAAATTTTTTGCTAATAGTCTATTCTTCTTTTTATCTTCTGTTGGGCTTCTTCTCTTTTTTTTTTTTTAATTTTTTATGATTGAAAATCAATAATGTTTCAATAAATTTATGTAATAAAAATAACAAATATAAATTTGATATGTATATGATAATTTTATAAATTTTTCGTGCGTGTCACTAAAAAAAATCCTACGTGTTACTCGAGTTTTTGATACATGTACCTTAGTATTTTAAAAATTTTATTGGTGTCTAGCGACACTCGTCATTATTCACTAGGTCCACTCCTGTTGGAAGAGGTATTGTTTAATATTCGACTAAACCAACAAATATTCTTGTTCATGTTAATTTTTTACAAAAGTTACCTTGTTACGTCCGTCCCTAGTGTTGATGTTCGTTACATTATATAGTTAAACAAACACAAGTCATTCGATAATCATATTAAACCTTATTTTATGTATATATGTGTTATGGTGTTTATGCTAACATATCATTTAAAAATATGTTCTCAAACATGTGTCTTACGTTTATTTTTTTACTTTTATAAAACGAACACAAATGAGCACATCACTGAACGTATATAAATGAACAAAACTTATGTTTAGATCCATTCATTTAATTAGATGAACAATTAATATCATTTATGTTTGTTCATTTAATAAATAATGAACATTCTGTCAACCTATTCATGAACAATTTACTGATCTTCGGTTCGTTTACAACACTAGTTTACGATTTGAAGGTTGAAGTTTTCGCCGAAAAAGTAATATCGGTTTGGACAAATGCTAAATAAAACCTAAGAACATGACCGACAAAAATGTCAATAATCGGTTTGGTTAAGCTAATTTGATCTTTCGGGATTCTTTTTGGAATAAACAAAGTTATATGAAATTGACAAAAACAAATAAAACTAATCGTGGCAAAAGTTAATATTATATTACTTTCGTTCTAATCTAGATAACATATTTAATTATTTGTTACTTATTCTAAATCGATGGTGCTGTATTGATTTTCCATGTTGTTATATGAAAAGTAACAAAAGCCAGAAGTGATATTTGGAATTTTTTTAAAGAAAAATATATGATTTAAAATATTTCTTCCGTATAACAAATTAAACTGGCCCTCGTACAATTATTCTTTCATACAAAATATTCAGTGTCACATGTCAATTCCTTAATTAATTAACTTTTCATTTTCCCTCTTAATTTTCCTAATATAACTCCTTCAAATTATTCTTTTAATTTTTTTGAAAACCTAATAATACTAATTTACTATTGAATTTAGCCATTCTTAATGAAAATCAATCTAATTAAATGTTATAAATTTTAAAATCTATTTTCAATCTTAAAATTTTATATTAATTTTAATTTAAAATTAACATTATATTACCAACATAATCAATTTAAAACAAAATTCAAGTTTTCCCATATACGATAACATGATTTTAAACTATATATTACTAAAACCAAAAATGCATCAAAATATTGAAAATAACAATATTATATATGATATGAAGTTCTTATGCTGACTATTTGTTTTTTTAAATAACTTATAACATATTTAAATTATATTTGATATAATTTTAATATCAAACTTTTATTATATATAAAATGATATGTTAATCTTATATACGTTTTATACAAAAAAAACAATCATTTATTAACGATACCCATGTAATAATGGGTGGCTATACTAGTATTATAAATAGTATTTAAAAGTTTAAAACCAGTGTGTGCCCTTATCCATTTGTGTGCGGTCATTGGTCATTCACTATTTTTCGTAAACTTTTACTGGATAAGTCATAAGTGTTCTATTTTATATTACTAATGTTAATATATTATATTTATAAAAAAATTCAAATATATCATTATAATCCCTTATCATTTTGATTTTATTTATGTTCTAATAAAATAATTATTACTGTTCAAATAATTTTAAAAATAGTGAATATTTTAATACGTAATTGTTTTATATTTATAGAACAACCTTTACTATATCATATTTTATTAAATTTCGATTATGTCATTATAATTGTATTGTTTTTGTTTACATTTTGATATAAAATTTATTACCATCTAAACAATTTTTAAACCAATGATGGGTTTTTTATTAAAATTTATAAACTATTTTTAAAATGATGTTTCATTATTTGTTAAATATTCATCTGTTTTGTTTTTCTTCTATAGCCTTCAATATATGTCTCGATCATCATGATGACCGTATTACGGCTGGTTTTATACCTTCTCTCATACATTATAAATTTATAATTTATAAACATATAATGTACGATTTAAAATAAATATTAAACCAATACCAAAAACCTTTTTATTAAATTGATAATTTTTGACATTTTTTTTACATTACTTAAAGATAACATACGTATATAAGACTCAGATATGCATGTAGAAATGAAGCTTTCAAATGTGAAAGAAGCAGGTAAAGAAGTAGAAACAGAGAAACCATTTCTACAAAATCAAGATATCGGAGATCGCTCTTTAATGGCTTTCACAATTTCTGCAGCAGAAACGGGTCGTTGAGGTGGAGGATGTGGGTGACGCAGGCAATCAATAAGTCGTCGTATGCAATTGCATATACGACGACACCAGAAGCACAATCCGATCTGACCAATGACTCCGCTAAACGCCGCCAGTGCTAAGGATGGCTCCATTCGCAACTTCGCGTGCGGACAATTGTTTTTCGGAAACAAGTAATTTAATTACAAATGTTGTGACATCGAGAGGTATTCATGTAGTACTACATATGTTTCGAATGGAGTTATTTATAAATTTAAAACATTGAATATTAAATTATTTGTAATTGAAACCGATTTTTCATTAACTCGTAACAAATAATATGTTGGATTAATTAATACACATTATTTAAGAAACTGTTTGATGGTAATGAAACATTTAATATACGTTTTAGATGATAAACTTTTAACATCTGATTAATTTGAACCACGATAAAACATTAATATACTATAACTTTTACTAATATTTATTATATTATACTGTTATATTTCTAAACTTTCACCCTTGAAATGGGTCTGAATGTCTGATTTCAATATTCTTAGCATTTAGAAATTATTTTTTAAAACCATTTTTACTACAAACCATAAATAAATAAAAATAAAATATGTGAAATTTATAAACGAGTTAATGAGTAATTCTAGCAAATAATAATAATTATGATGATTATAATTTTTCACGAGTTGAGCTCGAGCTTATAAAAATATTTAAAAAGTAATATTTTGAATAAATTACACGAGCCCAAGTCGTGCTCGAGCTTATAAAATTTTTTACTAGTCGAGCCCGAGCTTTGCACATAAAGCGCGAAACAAGCCGCGCTCAAGCTCGAGCCTCATATTTTTAAACGAGCCAATCTCAAGCCTTAATGGGCTCGGCTCGGCTCGTTTACACTCCTACTTAATTTAGTTATTTCTTTCATTATTCAAGGAAGTGAATTGATAGTGAGAGTCAAGAAAAAATCATGAGCAAGGAAGGCAAGAAACAAACTTATGATTCAAGTGAGAATCAACCTTCATCTCCGTCCTTGGGCTTAGACTTCATCACTATCATCTTCTCCTTCTTAGTGGTTGTTTGTTTACTTCTTTACGGAATCATTAAAAGGTTCGTTCAAAGGTTAAACCACCTCTTAATGATTCCATTCAGCACTATACAAACAAGGCTTTAGTTCTTCTCCAATTCTTGAGGTAACTTGGGATTGAAGTCCTAAGTTGTATGAATTAATTCTTGCGATAGTTTGTGATGATTATATCATGATGCTACGAGTGATGTATAATTGAATTTATGGTTGAAATCTAAAGTTGTTATAGAAAACAGAGGGAACCAAAACATTATAGGCCGCAAGGGATCGTGGCCACGAGGTGAGTTAAGTTGGCATCAGAGCATGCCTAGTGCCATGGGCAATCGGGGCCGTCCTGTAAATTTTGGTGTTCCTGTACGATAATTACATAGTAGGCTCTTTAAATGTGAAAAAATTTAAATTTATATAAAAAATTATTAGTAGTCTAGCAATTACTATATACATAAAAAAACATTTAAAACAATGATATTAAGACATGTTCATATGACTTGAACAAAATAATTAATTTCACAACTACATTTATCTGAAAGGGCATTGTTATACGCTTATTTTTACTAATCATACATCCTCACACTCACATATTTTTTTGTTAATAACGTGAGACACAATGATTAAACTTAAACAGACTTCAGTTTTTCACCATTTTTTCCGATCATCGGTCCATTTTCCGACAAAGCCCTATCAAAATTGGGACCCTGAGAAGTCGTACTCACTGCACACCCTCAGGGCCGGCCCTGTGGGCAATCCAAGATGCAAAGTTGGGTGAGGTTGTGGTCACGACCTCTAGTCGTGATCATGAGAAGGCCTGAGATCGCGATCATGCAGCTCATGACCACGGTCCACGAGCATGGCTAACTTAAGTTGGATGCTTCGATTGTTGTTTAACATTCTAGTAAAGATTTACCATGATAATGACTATTGAGTATGATCATTACTAGTAGTTAATAGTAATGTACAGTTAAAGTGGCTTGACTGGGCCCAATTGAATTAATAGAACATCGTAAAGTACATTACCCAATTAGTACTTTGCTTAACCAAGCCTGTAGGACTTTAAATATCGGGCTTTTAAGCCCTGGCCCACGACTGATTTGTACCTTGCTGCATTTATTATTTTATCATACTACCAAAATTCTGTATTTTTTTATTGATAAAATGATAAATATATCTTAATAGTAACTGGTCTGTTAAGAGACTCTTTGGTTTTGCGTTATAATGATGATTTTTAGATTATTACGTTATAATAACGTAAATAATTAGTTTAAAGTGTTTAGATTGCATTCATTAATAATTGATTATTGCGTTTATAATTAATCCAACAACATTTTTTCATAAGTTAAAAAATATAGCTTATTTGTTTAATAAATGATTATTTGGTTATTTTATAAGTTAAAACGCAATTTTAAACACTTTAAAATTGATTGTTTGATAAGTGTGACAGCAAATAGCAGAAGATAAACCAAACACTAATTTTTTTGCTACAACTATTATTCGATTATTAATTTCTAAAATGTTGTAGTATTTTTTCAAACGTACATCAAAACACCCCTAAGTCAATGAGCAACTTTTTGTTACAAAAAACGATAACATATATTTAATTCTTTTACGGGTAATAACATGTTGTGATGATAATAAGTATAATAATAACATAATAGTTGTTAATACTACTAGTAGATTAGAGGGAACCGACCTAATTAATTTCTATGAACCTATTTTTATCACAATTAAATTTTGTGGAGGATTAGTCATGTTCGTTAGGTGTTGTGTCAAAGTTCAAAGAATCGTATGAAAACGTACACTTTGAATTTGAAAAATTTTAAGTACCAGAAATATGTTCTCAAAGTGTTATATGATACGGTATAACGGTAATAACACAAGACTAAAAGTTCATATTAAAATTATAGTTTTTAATAGAATTAATTGCATCAGAAGGTAACCTACTGTTAAATTTTTTTTAATTTGGATAACATATTAATTTTCTTTTATATTTAAGGTAACATACTTTCAGTATTGGTGTTATTTTAATAATCGTGATGAGATGTTATTTTATTTGAAAAAATTTAGATGAGATGTTAGTTGAAATTAGTTAAAAGCATAATGAAGATATAGGATGTTAAGAAAATTCTGCTATTAAAAATTTATAAATTAAAATATTTCACCAAATTGATTGCCAACATCTCTTTTATTCAAAATTAGTTTATTGGCTTACGTATTACGTGGATATTTTTTAAAAAATTATTTATATAAAATGTATATTATGTAAAAATAAAAATATGCAACTATTAATTTTTTAAACAAATATAAGAAAAATATTATTATTTGTCATGACTGTTATTTTTTGAACTTTATAAATAGTAGCTAGTTTTTTATGATTCTCTTAATCTTTGTGCTTTATAATTTATATTGATACAAATTAAGGAATTAGTTTATATATAACATCTAAAATTTATAAATAGTAGCTAGTTTTTCATTACAATAAATATAATATTATGAAATGTGTTTTTATTAATTACTTTTTTAACATTTAAAATTTATAAAATAATAAAAATATATTGATGACAAATAGTATAATTAGATACGACAAATTGCAGATATATTTAATTATTTATTAATATTTATAGATTTAAATAATGATAGACTGTATTTATCTTTATAAAAATAACAAATGTGTTTATTTTTTTATAAAACAAGTTGTATCTATTTTTCTGGTGCAATGTGGAGGTGCACATGACGTTTAGTTGTTCACCTTTATTATATAAACTACAAATTTACGTAATTATCCATTTCACTTATTTTATTATTTTAAACAATAATAAATATTGTTTTAATTAAAAATGATCTACATATTAAAATACTAACCAAAAGCCATCTGGTTTATCATTTACCAAGTTACTTTTCAATAGATGGTTTGAATGTAGAGTTTCGTTTGAAACAAAAGGTATTCAAGGCAAATATTTTAGGATTTGTATGGACTTGTAGCATGGGCGGAGCCACACGGAGGAAAGCGGGAGGAAATGCCTCCAACGATTTGTGTAAATTTGACGAATTTTATCTTATGTGTACCGGGAAATTAATACAACGAATATCGTATACAACCTCATGTCCTAAATGAAAAAATTTTCTGAATCCGCCACTGACTTATAATGAAAACTTAAAAAACATATTATAATGTTCATAAAATAACAAATAAATAATAAAATAAATGATGGTTGGATCTCAAAGAGAAGATATTGGATAAACAAAGACAGCAATTGTGTACCTTTTCATAAAATCAAAGTACATTTTGATTTTAGCCCAATGCTTCACATCATTCCCAATCCATGCCTCAATTTGTACAAACTACACCAATCTCAAAATTAAATCCAATGATTCTATTTTCGATATAATTTAATTCAATATTTTTCTCAGAAATTAAATTAAATAAATTTAAAACTTGTTATGCTATCTATCATATATGTTATTAAAGACTATAGCAGAATTTCATGAGAATGAATTATGCATGGTTCAGTAACGGTCTCGGTCCCATCAATTTAATCTATCCAAACTTTTAAGTTGTGTCCCACATATTCAGAAAATATGTTTGACCCGTCTCATTTTTATTTTTATTTTTTATAAAAAAAAATCAATCACAAAAAAAAAAAAATAATAAAAAACGATACAAATCGATCTAAAATATCTAGAGACAAATCATTATCATATTCTCTGTCTATTTTTTAAGGAGTCGATTTGTATTTTTGTTACGGACAACAATTTCATACAAAAATGACTATTTTACTCTTACTAACATTTTTACAATCATTATAATTTACCTCTAAAAGAATATATAGAATACTCATTTTATATGAAATTTTTACGTATGATAATTTTTATCGTGTACAAATCGCTTATCATTATTTTTCCTTCTTTTTTCTCCTTATATTATATTTCTCATCTCTTCACGAGATACAATAACACCACCCATTCAACCCCTTACTTATACTTTCACTACAATAAACAAGTATCAATTTTCATAAATAATAACTTTATGTCATTTGAGCTTATACAATAATATTATTTATATTTTATCATTAATAAAATCAATTTATACATTTTTTTATATTTAAGATGTTATAAATGATTAAAAAAATTAAGGATACAAAATACATGTTATTAATGATGTAAAATAATTAATACTTTTATTGATAATTAAAAAAGTTTATTATGAAAAAAACCAACATGTTTTCACGTTTTTTTTTGCGTTTTCGTCCCTCCACGTTATTTTTTTATTTTCTGATTTAGTGAAATTTAGACATTAGACATCGTTATAATTTGTGAACCGGGTCTTTAAAAACTGAAAATCCAGGTTCTAATGTTTTCACTAAACCAAAAAGAAAAAAAAAACCTTGGAATTTTTTATAGAAAAAAATAACATGAAAGGACGAAAACAAAAAAAAAAAAAAAGTGAAATAATAAACCCATAATAAAAAAAATTATTGCTATTTTAATCGATTTATCCAAATATATAAACGAAAACCAATATACTTGGGAGTCAACTAGTCAAGCACTCAATCATATATGATGTTTCATTTTTACCCCTATACTATATCGATATCAAACTTTTGACCCCTATACTTTTTTACAGGCAATCCGTAAGTTTAAACATCAGAATATCACATGGCGATTATTGGCGAATCTGAATAATATATCGGTAGAGAATTGAAATATAGGATGGATGATTATGGGTTAGGATACATACAGTATCCAAATTCAATATTTTGTTGGTTCGGATACACAAAAACATCATCTTTTTTAACATAACAGACTTTGCAACTGTTCTCTTCACATACAGCAAACAAATACTATACGACAACAATCGTCGGCCCACTGGTCGTACTTCAAACCTCCGGGAATCCTTCCTTATCTTCCCATCAGAGTCAAATGAAAAGAAAATAACTCAATAATGAAAATAACAGCATCAAAAGAAATCAAATTCAAGATAATTATCGGAACCCTTTTTCTCCTGCGCAACTGCCAGGGTAGCAGCTTTTTTCTCGCCTGAATTTGCCATCGGGGCTGAAATCCGGTCGAACTCAACCGGCCTCGGGATTTCCGGTGGGCTAGCACAGCGAATCAATGCCCAGTTAACACCTTCAAAAAACGGATGTTGTTTGATCTCAGTGGCTCCCCTTTTGTATGCCAATCGGTGTTGTGGTTCTTTCACGAGCAGGCCTCTGATCAGATCTCGAGCTGAAAAACTAACCACCGGCGAGTCGGGAAACCTCAGCGGCTGACCCACAACGTTCATCAGAGTGGCTCGGTTCCCAGATCCTTTAAATGGGGTCTTGCCGAACAACAACTCATACAAAAAGATACCCAGAGTCCACCAGTCTACTGCGCTACCATGCCCTTCGTTTTTTATGATTTCAGGAGCCAAATACTCGTGTGTGCCGACAAACGACATTGAACGGGCTCCGGTTGGCTCAGCCATGAGCTCCGGTAACGGGGTTACTTGGTGTCTGACCTCTGGTTTGGCCTTTGGTTTCGATTTTGATTCTTTCTTCGATTTACTCATGAAGAGTCGGGGAGAGAAACATGATGTCGGGACAACACAAGATGGTTGGATACAAGAAGTTGGCTCCATGCATGCCGGTTGAACGCAGTAAGCAGAGTTCTTACGAAGGGGTTCGTTGTCTAGAGATGCAGACTTTACGAGCGTCGGGCTCACAGAGCAACGAAGCGAAAGGTCAAAGTCAGATAGCATTATGTGACCGTCCTCCCTAACAAGAACGTTTTCCGGCTTCAGATCGCGATATATGATCCCAAGCATGTGGAGGTATTCCAAAGCAAGGAGTATCTCCGCAACATAAAACCTATAATAATACACAAGTCTTAAGATTAGAACAAGTATCGGAAAACTTATACTCATAAGACACAAAAACGATCATCCTTAAAATCCTCGTATATGTCAAAAACAAACAATGAGGTCAAAGGCTAGTTGACTATCCAAATAAGACTCCATGTTCCAAGGATGTTTTACCAAACCCAAAAGAACGAAACAAACTGTTTGATAACAACTTATTAGGCTTAATCTAAAAAATCCGATCAGTCCATTTGAAATAAGCTTTGTTTGATAATGACTCAAATTCGATCGGCCCAATTAATAAGCCAAGAGACCCTACGTGTTTCCCATTCAGACCATCTATTTTCCAATATTATCCTTTTATCTTTTCCAATAAAATTTCTCTAGTCAGCGTTACTTAATCCAGATAGCTCTCTAAATCCAGACAGCACTTAATGAAAAATGTAATCAAACAGCCCCTAACGGTATCGAAAGCCAGACCAACCTGAATTGGTTGGTCCCAAACTAGCCATTGAACCGATTTCAAATAACACCGGGTTTCTCCAAATGCAAATATATGAAAGTAAAGCGGCATCGATTATTCAAATAAGAGTAGGGATTAAGGTCATACTTTACAGCTTGTTCGCAAAATCGCTTTCCTGGTTGTCTCTGTCGAAGAGTGTGTAAATCGCCTCCTGGGCAGAACTCCATCACCAAACACGAGAATTTGTCGGTCTCGAAATGCGTGTATAACGTCGGAAGAAACGGATGGTCTAAAGATTGTAGAATCTCCCGTTCTGTTTGAGCCCGTAACAATTTCTTACGAGACTCAAGAGACACTTTGTCCATCACCTTCATAGCAAAATATGATTTGGTACCACTAAGCTCGGAAAGATAGACACTGCCGATATCGCCACAACCCAACCTCTTTAACAATCGGAAATGACTCAACCCCAAAACCCCGTCTTTTGATCGGACGGCTTGGATCGATTCCCATCTCGAATCATTCGATTTATGGGGTTTACTGATGCTGCTACTTAAACTGCTACAACTACTTTCATCACTTACATCAGTACTCGTACTTCCCCTGCACATACTACTCTTCCCACTCTCGACCGGATCGATTCTTTCGCTAATTTTCGCACTCGTGCCACTAGTCTTCGTTTCACTTAAGTTGGCAGATACCGAGCTGTCTTTAGATGCTCCGTGACTTGATAAACCTTTTTCTTGATCAAAGGTATCTTCTACTGAATGTTTCGAGTCCTGGTTCGGTTGAGATTTCTTGGACTCTAACTCGATCCTTTCGGTTGATTTTGTGGGAGTCGCAGGCTCTAAATCGATAGTTTTTGGGACGTCGATAGCGTTACCTCCCATTAATTGACTATCAACCGTTTTGCTACTAGTTTTCGCGTCCATTTGAGAAACTGTAAAACTTGTTTTAGATCAATTAAAACCACCGCAACATTTCCAACTCCAGGAAAACTGTACGGAACAACAAGTGAACAGAAAATTAATCATAAAGAGCTCTAAAACTGGATCTCCAATGAAGAAAGTTGCAAAATCTTATACAAAAAAGAAATTTAACAGTTACAAATTCAAGAATTCATATATGGAAATCAAATCAGGTCAGTGAAACTTAAGCAATATATCATGGAAAATATTTTCAAATCCAAAATCACCATCAAGATACAAATAAAGTTAGAAATCCTTAACAAATCTAGAAATCTCAGTTTACAAGTCCAAGAAACTACCAAAATGGAAATCAAAATAGGTCAGCAGAATTTAGGCATTATACCCAGAATCGTTTTAAACAAGAAATTTACAAAATCTTAGACAAATCAAGAAATTCCAGCTACAAATTTAAGAAATCATCGATTAAAATCAAGATAATATCATAAAAATAAATTCTATCCAGAAAGTTACAAAATCCCAAACAAATCAAGAAATCCAGCTACAAATTCAAGAAACCACAAATGGAAATCGAAATCAGGCAAGCAAAATATATAGAAATAACTTGCACAACAATATCACTATCTGGGATCACGATTTTAAGTCAATTTACACCTCAAATAAACAAAAGAAAAAAAAAAAAACTAACCTTTCAAAGATGCATCTGAATCCATTTAATTTATGAAGAATGGTATGATGAAATCAACATGTTTCATATAGCAATCAAAGTCTATGACAAGATAAGAAGAGACCCATGAACCAAAAAAAAGTTTTGAAAAAGTAAAAGGGTCTATGAAAAGCAGACAGATCTTGAAAACAGACCCACTTCCTCTTCCATTGAAACCTTTACCAAAATAATCCCCACAAAAAACCCTAATCTCAAAATCAAACAACAATACATGAAAAGCAAAACCCACTTGCATTAACAATCAGATGACCACTTATAAAAGGTATAAAAAGAAAAGTAACCCATAAAGAAACGAACCTGGAGGGTTTCAAAGATCAGAACTTTAGGGTTTTTGTTGAGCCCTTAATCAAGAACAGATTTACGAGAGTTGCTAGTAGATATAAAGGAATGAAGTGAGAGTATAATGGAGGAGAAAAGGGGATGAAAAATGGAATTGGGGGTGTTTGTGTAATGGAGGAGAGAGAGAGAATTGGGGGAATTTGAGGAATCGAGGGTAAAGTTAAAGGTTTGCCACGTTCTTGATATTATTATATTAATTCAAAGAAAGAAAACATATGGGGTTTCTGTGGTTCCAACCTGTACATCATGGTTTTAGCTTTTAAGGCAACTCAGAATTCTTCTTTTTCTGTCTTTGCCTAAAATCAGTTTAATGTTTTTTAAGAATAATTTTTATATTTCCTGTTGTTTTAGGTAATTCGGTTTTATATATAAAGCAAGAATTTGTCAAGCTTAAAAACTGTTTATTCATTGAAGTAGATTTATTTAAGTCAACTCCAAAAGTTATGATTATTAATGAATTGGGTGGTTAGTTCACTTGTGCCCAAAAATATGTAATTGTATCCTATTCAGATAATTAAAATGTGTTTAGACAACTCCAGCAAAGAATTTAGCCTTGCTAAAAGGTTTTTGTTTAGTAGCATTCTGATTTGGCAAATCTTTTACCGTAATAGTTTTCTCCATACAAAGTTTTTTAAGTAATCTTTGTGGATTTTTTTTCTACTAAATGTACATATATGATGCCACATGATCTCATTATAAATATAGAGATCCACCAAGATTATAAAATCCCATGATTCTCAAAATAATTATCAATATTTGTCAATCACAATTTATGAAAAAACTGTATAACAATAATATATAAACGCAAAATTGTCATCAATATCATGACAAATACATTGATCACAACAACATAAACGGAGTAAATCTCAAAAAATTATGCAATAAGTATTGTTGGTCTTTTGATGAAGCTTATGTCTTTCTCCCTAAAAACTTGCAACCTGATACACAAAGAAAACTATATAAATTCAACAAGCTTGTATGTCTACGATCAGATAAATAATGTAAGTAATATACTGACAACTAGTTTTCCTTGCATTAAAATAACAAAATAGAGCAGCCGATATCTTTATACAATTATGTAAAAATGTACCCATGATGCAACAATTGTATATGGTGATACTTACAACCAATTAGAATTTTACATTTTGGACGGGTTTTAAGAGGTTGAAACAACCTCTAAGTTACATATATCAACTCCTTTGATTTCTCATAATTCTCATTCTTTTTTTACTTTGTTATGAGGTCAAAATAAAAGCATACCTCAAGCTTGGAAGCTATGAAGATGGTGATTGGTGAAGGTGAAGATAAGAAAATGAAATTGTCTTGATCTTTTGTTGTTTCCCTTTAGCTCTTGCTCCCGTACTCTCTCTGATTTCTTACTTCACATGTACATATGGTTTCTACATATGAAAAGAACGAAGTAGCTTAACTGAAATATATATGTTCCTTAAATTTGATTCATTAAATCAAGTGTAATACCCAATACATACTGATTTGACAATTTTTCAAAATTATCATCAATTGATCATTTAAAATTCGTTGATTGCTCCGTACGAATTTACAATGAAAAACTCCTGTTCGTTGTAAGATCAAACATGGAAAGTCAAGGCTCTGGGCAACGAGTGGGAGGGAGCCTTGACTTGATGCTCAAAACAATTAATATAGCATTCGGACTCACTTTAAAGTCAATCTTAGGATGACAATAATCTTTTTCAAATGTATCATCATAGACATGCCACGTCATCTTTTCATAATACATTTCTTTTAGAGTAAATTACAAAAATGGTCCATGTGGTTTGCATAAAACTTTGGATACGGTCCCTGTAGTTTCAATTTTGCATAAACGGTCCTTATTTTCACTGTTTACTTGCGAAAATGGTCCCTCTGCCGTTAACTTTAACAAGCAAATGGTTAAATATTTTATAATGACCATTTTACCCTTTTCATTGATAACGTTTTGGTCCCTCAAGTTTGTAGTTCATTTTAGTTTTGGTCCCTCATGTAAATTTTTTTATTTAACTCTTTTATTGATTATTGATTATTATTGTTATTATTATCATCATAATTATAATAATAACTATTATTATTATTATTATTATTATTATTATTATTATTATTATTATTATTATTATTATTATTATTACTAACTTAACTTTTTACGTACTAATTTTTTTGTTTATTAAGTTTTCTATATTTTAATATATTTTTTTAATTTAGATTACAAACTGATTTATTTCTTTTATTATTTTTTTGTTTATTAAGTTTCCTATATTATTATTACTAACTTAACTTTTTACGTACTAATTTTGAACCTTAAGCTTTTATTTGTTTTTACAAACGAAAAAAAGTTATTAACCACTCATGTTTTAAGTTTTTTCATTTTCTAAACGTAAAAAGCTACGAAAACCAATCCGTTTTTTATTTTTTTCTGAACCAAAAGATTCAACTCGTTCTGACTTTTTGTTTTGGAAAACGAAAATACATACAAATAATTATGTTATTAGTTTTTGCAAACGAAAAAACTACGAATAGTTTTGATTTTCAGTTTTTCCAAACAAAAAAAATCATTTTATTTTTATAGTTTTTCGAACCAAACCATTACCTTTTATTTTTTTTTTTTTCCGAACGAAAAACTACGAACCATTACTATTTTTAAAGTTTTTCAAAAAATAAAATAGTGTGTAGTCATTTTGTTCGGAAAAACTAAAAAAAATAGAATCTTGTAGTTTTTGACAATTGGAAAAAGTTAAAAACGTAATGATTAGACTAACATAAAAATCGAACAAAAAAAATAGACTATTTCATTTTTTGAAAATCGTATTTTTTACGTTTGGAAAGAGCTAAAAATCAAAATGGGTATATTTTTATGTTCGATTTTTATGTTATTCTAATCATTACGTTTTTAATTTTTTCCAATCGTAAAAAGTACAAACCATTTCATTTTTTTAGTAGCTTTTTACGTTGAGAAAATGAAAAAACTTAAAACATGAGTGCTTAGTAACTTTTTTTCGTTTGTAAAAATAAATACAAGTTTAAGGTTCAAAATTTTTTGGTTTGGAAGACAACAATATAATATATTTGTATTTTTTCACTCGAAAAAACTAAAAAGGAAATGGATTCTAATTTGATACAATTGTTTATCATAAAAGAAATAAATAAGTTTGTAATCTAAATTAAAAAAATATATTAAAATATAAGGAACCTAATAAACAAAAAAAAAATTAGTACGTAAAAAGTTAAGTTAGTAATAATAATAATAATAATAATAATAATAATAATAATATTTATTATTGATATTATGATGATGAGATGATGATAAATAATAATATATAATAATGAATAATAATAATATAATAATTAATAAAAAGAGTTAAATGTAACACCCTCCCTTAACCCGGAAATGCCACGTCAATTCAATACACAGGTGGCAATATCGCAATAGCTCAATTATGCACATGTCACAGGATAACTGAAATCTCTGACAATTTAAAACTTTTATTAAACACCATTAACACATAATCCACTGGATTACATAAGCCCAAAAGTGCTAACATAGGCTGTACTGATCAGATCATTACACAAATTAACACAAAGCTTCCCAGATGGCTCCCGGCCCCAGCTAATCAAACTCGGCTGCAACTCCTGTCACTGACGCCCTGAACATGGAAGACTCGAATACGTAAGCTCGAAAGCTCGTGAGTACTCGAGGGTTGGACTCTGCACAATAAACACATAACAAGCGTACACATAGCACATACACACAGCACAAACCCTAACTCTGTCTCTGGCAATCAACATCACGATGCAGGCATGAACACATACATGAGATCCCGAGCCCTGCACACAGAATCACTAAGGGGGAAACCCTTCCCCAGCTAACGACCGTGTACACCGGTAGTTAGCCACAACCCTGTAGCACGGGCGCGAACCGGCTACAGGCCCTGCCGTGTATACACGCCCCAAGGACTGTTAGGGACAGTCAACCCGCGCGATAACCCATCGCGAATCACCGTCCGTATGGTACTCACCACGGACCCCCGGACTGGATCTCATCTCATGCACATATATCACATATGTAGGAATAGAATCATACCTGTGCTCGCGTCCCTGTCTCATTCACAATACACAATATACACAATACACACATGCACGAAACTATCCACACAACCACGACTCTGAAAACTGTCCCGCGGTTTAGAAAGGAACTCGGGTACTCACCTGGTCGATCCACCAATCTCAGAATCTCTGACTTGGCTCGATTCGCTGACTCGTCCCTGAAATCGCATGGATCCCAACCGTTAGCACAAACTCATTTCAAAAGATACACATAACAAATCTATAATCCAACTCATAACCGACCCGAAAGCCTGATCAAAACCCGGCTCGAAAATCCCAAACGAAACCCGACTCCAAAACCCCCATAATTAATCCCAACCGAAGCCCCGAAAAACCGATCAAAACCCGAATCACAATATATCCGACCCAAAACAAACCCAACGGAACCCCGGAAGCTTAATTCAAACCCAACCCAACAATCTCAAATAAAACGCAATCCCAAAACTCCCAAACTCGACCCCTAACAGCACCTACCCAACTCAGCCTCTGGCCTCTCGAACGCGCCGCGCTCCCCTTCCGAGCGCGCCGCGCTTTCTGCTGTTCCAGCTTCCCTGCTTCGCTGCTCTGGTTCTGTCCAGGGATGAAATCCCCATCCCAACTCGATTTTCAGCCCCAAAGCTTCTCAAAATCCATATATAACTTCACTATAATACTTAAACAATCAAAACCCACAAACCCTTGACAT
>JAANYP010005077.1:126657-196625 GCA_020465985.1 Centrapalus pauciflorus
CTCTAATATCGGCTCGCAGTCCATCAATGAACGCATCGACCTTTCGTTGCTCGGTGGCGATGTGATGGGTGGCAAACTGCGAATACTCATTAAACTGATCCACGTACTGCTGCACCGTCATCTCGCCCTGCTGCAGATGCAAGAACCGACGCTCCATCTCTCGTTTCTCGTCTCTGGGAATATACTGCAGTTCGAACACGGCTCTAAACTGATCCCACGTCATCACATAAGCTACAGAAGAAGTCATAGCTGACTCAATAGACTTCCACCACTGAGATGCCCCTCCCCTCAACAGATAAGCTGCATACCCCACCATATCCCTCGGCTCCACATGCGCAACTCGAAAAGCAGCCCCAACCTCGCGCTCCCATGCCATAGCCATCCCTGGCTCACCCCCGCCCTTAAACTCTGGCGGATTCCCGGTCATGAAATCCTTAAACGAACCCCCTCGCCGAGACGTAGATGAAGAAGCACCCGTACCCGTATCCTGACCACCCCCAGCACGTGGTCCCATACCCTGATCTTGTTAACGCTCTTGCTCTCTCTGCTGCCTGTAAAACTCGGTCAATACTCCCAGAAGCTCTGACTTGCGAATAAACTCGTCCCCCTGCCGGCTTACCCGCGCCGGATCCCTCGCCCTGATCTGCCATGACTATTTGCACAAACCGAAACAATTGAGAACCATAGATAGACCACCCAGCGTTATACACTAAGCCAGGTTAGTTAACTCCACTAATATCAATCGCAATGGATCCCCCACGGATCGAAACAAGGTTTAAGTTAAGCATCCACTAATGATACTCAAACTTCAAACCACAAGCTCTGATACCATGCTGTAACACCCACCCCGAACCCTGAAATGCCACGTCAATACAATACACAGGTGGCAATATCTCAATAACTCTATCTTGCACATGTCACAGGATAAACTGGAATCACTAATTATTTAAAACTTTCACATATACATTAATAACACATAATCCGCTAATTATGTAATCCCCAAGGATACTAACATGAACAATACAGATCGGGTCATTACACGAATTTAAGACAAAGCTTCCCAGCTAATCCTCGATCCCAAATCAACTAGCACTGCTACCGACCTCTTCTCTGATACCCTGAACATGGTAGACTCGAATACGTAAGCTCGGAAGCTTGTGAGTACGCGAGGGTTAGACTCTGCATAATAAACACACAGCATGCGTACACATAGCACATACACACAGCACAACTCTATCTTTGTCCCTGACAATCAGCATCACTATACAGATATGGACACACAGCATGAGATCCATGGCCCTGCACACAGAATCACTAAAGGGGGACCCTTCCCCAGCTAACGACCGCGGCCGCGGTGGTTAGCCACAACCCTGTAGCACGGGCGCGAACTGGCTACAGGCCCTGCCGTGTATACACGCCCCAAGGACTGTTAGGGACAGTCAACCCGCGCGATCACTCATCGCGAATCACCGTCCGTATGGAACTCATCACGGACCCCTGGACCGGATCTCATCTCATGCACATATAACACATATGTGGAAAATAGAATCATACCTGTGCTCGCGTCCCTGTCTCATTTACAATACACAATATACACATACACGAAACTAGCTACACAACCACGACTCGGAAAACTGTCCCGCGGTTTAGAAAAGAACTCGGGTACTCACCTGGTCGATCCACTAATCCCGAAATCTCTGACTCGGATCGGCTCGCTGACTCGTCCCTGAAATCACACAAATCCCAAAACATTAATCTCTATCCCAACCAACACCATATCCCGACCCACAATAAACGCAACCCGACTCGAACTCAAAACAACCCAATGGAACCCCGGAAACTTAATCCAAACCCGACCCAACAATCCCAAACGGAACCCGAAACCCGACCAAGACTCAACCCAAAATCCCAACCAAGCCCCAAAACTCAAACAAACATGGCCCGAAGCAATCCCAAAGGAACCCAACTCAAATTCGACCCAAGACCCTCTTACAAAACCTCAAGCCTGAATTCCCCAGCAGGCCACTGCTCGCGCCGCTAACCCCTTGTGGGTCGCGCCGCGACAGCACGAAGAACTCCATCCCTGCTCTGCGATTTGCAGGTCTGCCAAGGAGTTTTAAACTCCTTTACCCATCAATTCCAGGCTCAATAAACATATATAGTCACTACAAATAGTCCCCCACAACTTGGGAACCTCTTTACACAAATTCACAACATATAACTCAAATTTAAGCCTCTAGGTTAAAGCTCTCTTACCTTGATGATCAAGAACACAATCAAAAAGAGGATGAATGAAATTTTGATTCTCAAATTGGATCTTGGAGGCTTGCTTCTGCTGGAGTCTCACAAACGCACACACATACACACTTTAGGGTTTTCATTCAAATGAAGGAAGAGAGAAGAGGATAAGCACGTATATATTTATCTCTATTTCGGCCGGTCCCGAACCCATTAACCCAAACCCGATATCACATTTTCACAATTAATATCCTTTTAACCCATTTAACTCCACGAACTCAAGGAGATAATTAATCCGCTAATTTAATTACCCGGAGACACGTAACTCACAAACCCGACACGTTTAATCCACTACTCGGGATCTCATTGGCCCAACACTATAATATTTATTTAAACATCCACTAAAATAATTACACGCAATTATCTCGAAATTGGGATGTTACATCTTCTTTCTCAACTTTTAATAAAAAACTAATCTTTATCAAATTTTATGAAAATACCAATTTTATAAATGAAACTTTACAAATTACCGATTTTATAAAATTATAAAATGAAACTTTGTAAAATATCATTTTTATAAATTGTTATAAAACTTAATAACAGAAACTCAAACATTATGCATTAACTTTAAAAATAATAGATGAACCAATACAATAAGTTCAGAACGTAAAACTTCATTTGTAATTTTACAACATTAGTCATGTACATTTAAAATTAATAAGCCTTAAACAAAATACCAATGAACAATTCACAAATATAAAAAACTTAAACAAATCATATTCGATCAATCAACTTAAACAAAAAGAAATTAAAATACTATAAGTATATACATCTAACTAATTCACATGTCCAACATGTAAATTATTAAACGAGCAACAAATTCCAAATACGTGTAATTTATTTAATATTCTAGTTTTTTTCCGTTTATTTTGATTGATCAAATATGATTTGTTTAAGTCTTTTTTAATACTTTTTAATTATTGGATTTTATTAAATGCTTATGTGGATATTATTCATTTTGAATGCCAAAGACTAATGTTGGAAACTTAAAAGCAACTTTTTACGTTTTGAACTTATTGTATTGATTATTGATTATTTTAAAGTTATAATTTAATATATGAGTTTGTGTTATAAAGTTTCGTGAAAGTTTATAAAAACCGGTATTTTATAAAGTTTCATTTTATAAAATCGATAATTTATAAAATTCCATTTTACGAAATTTGATTAATATTAATTTTTTTACAAAAGTAGAAAAAGAAAAGACAACTTTTGGGTTAAAAAGTTAAGTAAAATGATAAAAACATCATGTTTAAATAATTAAAACTAAAACAAACATCTTTTGGTAATTAAAAATTAAAGTACTATCATTTTGGAAATAAAATTTCAAATCACTATGTTTTGGTAAATAACTCTATGATTTAAAAAGTGATATTTTAAACAGTATAATGAAAATTTATGAAATTATTATTAAGTAACATAATTTTTTTAAAAAATGAGATCAAAATTTTAGAAATTTTTAGTAACTAAAACACAATCGCCTGAAAATATTCTGGAAACAAAAATACGTTAGTGCAAGGCAAGTAGACAACAAGATGAGGTTCAAATAGTGCTGTTTTTTATTTTTTACTTTTGCAGAGCAATGTTTTCGAATTCACAAGTAACATATTTTGAATGATTTGTACATTATGCATTAAAATATGTAAAACGTATTGGAAATATCAAGTTTTGCTCTGAAAGAAGTATTAACCAGTAAAACACACCCGTTTCCACGCTGCAACAAATCATATATTCACCGACTTTGCCCCTAAATTTCTCCCCTCTAATCGGCCACCCAATCTCCACCGTAACCAAACCCTAACCACCACCAACGCCACCGTCACCGTCACCGTTATCATCAAATCAGCAATTACATATCTTTCTATAGAGAAAGAGAAGAATTGCAAGCAAAACGATTGAAAATCTACTATGAGGCCTCCAAAGAAGACGATCCACATGATATCGTTATGGGTACGGCGGCAACCACCAAAGGTGAAAGCTTTTCTCGCCGTAGTGACCGGCATGTTGGCCTTGGTGTTGTTACGTGTAATCGTGCACGATCATGACAATCTATTCGTTGCTGCCGAGGCTGTTCACTCCATCGGAATCTCCGTTCTTATCTATAAGCTCATGAAGGAAAAAACTTGTGCTGGTAAGTAATAAATTCGATCATCACATCATCATCTGTATGTTTAATGTAGTTGCGTGTAATGTACTGTCTCGGTAGTTATACATGTCGATCAGATGAGAGTTTGATTTTAGTAAATTCAGTAAATTTGTTGATTTCAAACTGTTTTGCGTATGGATTTTTTTTTTTTATTTAATTTATTGGGGTTTCTAGCATACTGATGATAAATTTTCTATTGTATTTCTATTAAATGGGTAGCAGATTCGCAGTTCCTGTCAATTGGGGATATGCTTTGACTTAGGTACTAGAGTTGCGAATTTCAATTCCAGAATTCATGTAAATTTCCAATGATTTCCCAGAAATTTATATGTCTGCATTGAACTTTGTAACGAGTGCATAAATGTTAAATTTGAGTATTGTCTTTGTTAAGTTTGCAATTGTGTACCTATCAATTTCGCAAATGGATGAAAAAATTCTTGTACTTTTTAATAAGGGGTAAGTTATGCCCCTCTTTCTGGTGTTGTCGGTGAAATCAAGAACTTTTTAGGTTTTGTACAAACTAAGCTACTTTTCTAGCTGCATGCTAGTTATTTCATACAGCCTCCATACCTGTAAAATACCATGATTAAATGACATTTGATACTACTTTTAAGTTTCAACTTCAAACATTATATGACTTGTTCTTTGGTTTCAAGAATCCTTTGTTAGCTACAATAAACTATGCTACAGATTACTTTTATGGTTATTGGCATCAAATTTCTTTAAATATCAATTAGTATTGAATTTGAAAAGGTTGTAGTTACATATCAAAAAGCGAAGTGCATCCGCCCTGGCGAGAGAAAATAAGTCTTAATTGTGTTTATAGTACGTATTTGTTAATTAGTGATTTACGAACTTATATGATTTCCTTCTCTTTGTTTGAACTATGATTGCCTACTAGCAATAACTTATAGTGGCTTGTGAATTTATGCACAGTCCTTGTCATGTTTAGGACTTATTTCTGTATCGTGGTTTAGCTATAAAGATTCTGTCCAGATAAAATAGTATCTTTTTCCATATGTAATTAGTTTGAGATGCTTATTATATTAAGTTAGGTGCACAGTTATGTAGATATCACCTACTCTTGTGGTGACAGGTGAGATGCAAATTATATTGCAGTAGTCTTTCACTCATTTGGAACTCTAGTAGTTCAAATGCAATCAATACCCAACATCTGTATTTTGTTAAGTAGGAATGTTTTTGTTAAGTCAAGACTTAAGCTCAAGCACTCAGAAGTTTGATACCTCTGTTATAGGGATCAACTTACATTGGAGGGACAAAATCAACAAATATTTTCTTCAAATACAACTGGACTCAGGACATTTAGGGTATATTTACAGATACTTGTGCTAGGAAGTTACATGAGGGCCGTAACTATATGTGGCTCCAATTCTGGAACCTCCTAGACTTTTGAAATGTGGTGCTAAACTTAAATTGATTAATTGAAGTAAAATAATAGTTTTGCTATAGTAATGGGTTAAAACAGTGAGCAAACTGATAAATAGTCAAGTTTTAGCTGCAAACACTTTATCTATGCTTATTAAATCATAAAACTTGCACTTTCTACAACTATATAATGCAATATGATAGCTGCTAGGTTTTTTACTGGATGCCACTTGAACTCTCATAATGATAAGAATCAATATGGTAAAACTGAACATAAGAAATTCCCATCTCAATCAACAAAAAGTATCATAATAATTTTTCAGACATGCTTTGTTCCAACACAGATACATATTCAAAACTAAGAGCAAATATTTTAGTGTAATCTATGAGTGCAAAATTTAGAAGGAGCATATATTCTAAACAACAAGCAACAGTTTTTGCTTTGATCATCTGTTTTAGACTTAATAGAATTATAACCTTGCCAAGTTTAAATAAATTTCACGGGTAACCTTGTAACTTCCAATTTTTGTCATATAGAATTATAGACTTATAATTATAAAAAGTTTATCATTAAATAACAATTTAACAACAAATTTGTAGTTTATGATAAATTGATAATTTTATTTTGGAGCTCTTAAGATAACATCTATTAGGAGATTCTGACAAAACTTCAAATGAATTAGTTGGAAAGATCTTTTAATTGTTGATTTACAGGTTGCCTGATCCTAAAATTTTGAATACCTGGCCTAGGATTGTTTTACAATAATGGTGTGCTTGTAAAATGGCATTAAAAGGAGCTTAGCTGGACCGAACCCTTTACTGTGACATATATAAAAATATATGTTAACCTATCTAGCTATATCTCCATGTGCAATTTTCTTTTGTGGGTTTGCCTTTCTAAAGACTAGCGTGGTAATTCCCAAAATTACGCCATTGTGCATAATGAATAGAAAACACATGGTGTCGTCTGACATGATGTGGAACTACAATATAGCGACTTCCATGTCACAAAAGGTGAGCGAACAAGCACAAAATAGCTTCATGCGATACACCATTGAAATCATGTTTTAAATAATATATGAGTTGACCAGAAAAGTAAAAAGAAAAAGAAAAAAAAAAAGGTTTCCATGCTTGTTTAGTTGTGTTACATTTAACACCCTGTGGTTTATAAGAGTAGGATATCTCAAAGCACTTCAATTTTTTTTATTTTAGCTGTTGCATGGGGACAATTATGATGTCCCCTATTTTTCATATTTCATTCATGGAGACATCCAGGCTACAGATTTCATCCTGTTTGTGCTATTGAAGTTATTTATTTGAATCGTCTACGTGATTATTTATCTCATTAAGTGTCATGTTTGTAGGTCTATCACTGAAAACACAGGAACTAACAGCCATGTTCTTGGCTGTTAGACTGTACTGCAGTTTTGTTATGGAGTATGATATACACACCTTACTTGATTTGGCTACATTGGCTACAACATTGTGGGTTATTTTTATGATTCGTTTCAAACTGAAATCAAGCTACATGGAGGAAAAAGACAACTTTGCAATGTACCACGTGGTAAGATTTCCTGTATCAAAATGGTAAATTTGATTGAGATGCCTCTCACTTTAGTTTTTAATTTAGTTACTATAAAGATCAGAACTAATTAGTGGCACTGCAAATAGTTAAATAGTAAGTACTTACTACTACTCCCTTTGCCTCAAATTGCAACAGTTTAAATTTGACTTATTGCAACCCCCTTCAAAATTCTGACATTTCTTATATATGGATTATCCATGTAAGTTGTAACACTTCTTTTTATATGAAGTTACCTATGTTCTATCATCATAATTAGAAATAACTTGATGGTATTGATTTTCCTCCACTAGATTCTTATGTTGTGTTGTCGTGTTGATGAGGTGTAATTTAGATATTTAACGGTTGATTACTCTTTTCTTAAATACAAAGTATCAAGCCAAAAAATTCAATCTTGGTGGGACAGTGTTACTGAGGGAGTGTATGATTGGTGTATGAATTGCATGCAGTTATGGTATTGTTTAGTTTTACAGATGGAGGGTATTAAATTGTTTGTCTTCTATCTCCTTAAAAAATTGGCAATGCTGAAGTCAGTAAGTCACTGTGGAACTCTGGTGTATGTGTTGGTATTTCTTAGTTTATTTAATGAAAACCTTTTATGTCAAAAAATTTATATCTGGAAATATGTTAAGACTTAAGACCATTCGTGTGTAAGTAGGGTTTAATTTTGTCACTTAGATAAACAGATGAGTGCTTAGGTATCTCTTTTTCTTTTGATGTGGGTTGATTGTGATTTCAGTGAACTATATTTTATTTTTTGTGTTAATCTCCATCTTTCTTCTTGTAGCAATATCTTACCTTGATATCGCTTTTGTTGTAGGCGGTTCCTTGTGCTATACTAGCATTGTTAATTCATCCGTCGACATCGCATCATATTATCAACAGGGTGTTTTGGGCATTCTGTGTTTATCTTGAAGCAGTTTCAGTGCTACCTCAACTTAGGGTTATGCAGAACACAAAGGTCTGATACTGTTCATTTATGACCGTTGACTTCTCTTAGTTAATTTGTACTTTGGCTAACTTTTTCTATTTCTGTCTCACAGATTGTTGAACCGTTCACTGCTCATTATGTATTTGCTCTTGGTGTTGCAAGGTTCTTGAGTTGTGCTCATTGGGTTCTTCAGGTTTGATGTGAAATTTAAATATCCACATTAGTTTGCTTAGCATTGATGATCCACTGCGGATTTTATTGCTTCGTAGTTCATACCCAAAAACGAGTTAATAGTTATATACCCCACAGTTTCTCTGGATAATTATACATGTGATAGCTATGAATTGTTGAATAACTTCATTCATTCTTACAAAAAAGTAAGTGTGATCTAGGATTGTTATTTTAAAATGACTCTTATTGGGATATAGAGTAATTATGCAGCAGATAGGGAGAGAGAGCTCGTGTCTTTTCTACAAAACTATGTTAATTTTTTGTTTTTTATAAATAAACGCTGAGCAGGAATCACTAGATTCTTGCAGGAATAATTAATTAATTGCAACATGCACAGTCGGCGTTTGCTACTGAAAATATTTGTGGCCAGCTCATTACCTTGTTATTTTCTGTATAATTAATTATTGCTTTCATCGTCCTCTCTAAGGCACCATTTGGCTCGCATAATGAAATTCGAATGAGTTGAAATTTAAATTCCAATAGTTAGTGTGTTACGTGAGGCCGTGGGCTGGAGCAAGACCTTGATGTCAGCTAGACGAATCTTCTATAAAATTTAGTTACTTCTGTTTATAATTTAAAGGTCCAAAAACACCCTAAATGAAAGTTCCAATCTCTTCAAATTTCATTCCACATGCCAAACACATCCTAAGATTCCATCTAGAGATGTATTTATCAATCGGGCTGTTTTGTTCATGGAAAAGAGTCCTAAGTTTGTCACCAATGTTTGAAAAGTTGGAATTTGTTTTTAGCTTTAAAATTTGATCTTTGTGGGTATCATAGCAACTTTCTTTTAACTCTTTCCTTCATTCATACATGTGCATATGATAGAGAACAGCCCAATGATTCACAGCCCATTAGGCCCAGAATTTGGAAAGTCTATCAGAGGAGAAAGACACGTGTAGGGGGGGATGTAATAAGTTAGTTATTTTGTTAGAGGGGGGAATCTTATATAGATATCATGCACTGATGTTGAGGGTATGCTAGAATTTCTCTTTCTTTTGTAATCGGCCATTGTTGGCTTGGGCAGAGAGTATTCCTTTGAGGAACTCTTCTGATTTTCCTTTCAATAATCATACGATAGCCATATTTCTCAGTTGTTGCTTATTCAAGACTTGTTTCTTATTAATTGGTTCCATTGCCGGGAAATCGAAACAGCCATGGTCCAAGCAGAGCCTCCCAACGTGAATACCAGAATCCAAACCCGATTAGACACCCATGAAGAGAAGATCGGTCAGCTGGCAAACCAGGTGGAGAATTTGTCTGGAATGATGGTAACGATGAAAGGGTTGCTGGAGAAGCTGCTTCTCAATCAAGAGAAGGCTGAAGGGAAGAGACCCCATACAGAGGACGATGATGAATCGAGATTCGAGGACCAGGAACCAATAATTACAGGAGAAAAGGCCTCTGGTTCAAATTTTAAATTCAGAGAACGCCATTTTGAAGCTTCAATGTTCTCTTTGCCAAAGGTGAAATTGCCCCTGTTTGACGGAAGCGATCCTCGAGGTTGGTTGACGAAGGCGGACCTCTATTTCCAGGTAAACAAAACCCCTCAAACTCAGAAACTCCAGTTAGCTCAAATGTGTATGGATGGAATTGCCTTAAACTGGTTTACTACGTTGATGAACAAGCTTCCAAATACCGATTGGAATCAATTTCGAACCAAACTGATGACCCGATTCAGTGGAACGAAATTCAGAAATGTCTATGAAGCATTAGGATCGTTGAATCATGTAGGGGACATAGAAGAATATATAGAGGAATTTGAGGCCTTGTCGGCGTTAATTCCAGATTTAAACGAGGAACAGGCAATTGGAATGTTCTTGAGAGGACTGAAAAATGAAATAAAAAATTGGGTGAGAGCTTTGAATCCAAACTCATGTGATGAAGCCATGGATTATGCGAGACACGTTTGTATCGCCACCGCCCCACAATCTGATCGGTCCACATTGAGAACCAATACCTCAGTGTGGAAAAACCCCAATCGTTTTGAGAAACCCAATTATACATACCCAATTTTATCCAAGCCCAATTACCCACATAACCAAATTCCAGCCCAAACCCAGCACCAGCCTATTAACCCCTCAAAACCCATCCATTCTGCTATTCCTAATACACGTAACCTAACCAAACAAGAATGGGAAGATAGAAGAAGAAAAGGATTGTGTTTCAGCTGTGGTCAGAAATACACGCCGCAGCATAAGTGTTCTGAGGGCAAATTGAGGATTCTACTCCTTGCTGATGGAGAAGATTTAACTAATGAAGGGGAGATTTGCCAGATTGAATCCCTAGACAACAACGTAGAAGAAGAAATTAGTGAGGGGGAGTGCCAGGCGCTGGAAATTAGTGGGATTGCTCCTGATAATCCCTCAGATTTGAAGACTCTTAAGCTGATGGGGGAACTAAACGGTTTTCCAGCTCTGATCTTAATTGATAGCGGTGCGTCGCATAATTTCCTCTCGAGAAAGTTGGTTTCAGCTCTAGGTTTAAATGTAACCAGTATCCCTCCTCTGGGGATAAGACTCGGTGACGGCAATCGGGTGTGGGTTAAGGAACAGTGCAAAGATGTCTCCCTCCAATTTGGATTATTCCATTGTAAAGTGGATGCTTTGGTCTATGATCTCGGACCATTGGATTTTATTTTGGGAATTGCCTGGTTGAAAAGACTTGGAGACGTAGTGTTTAATTGGCAGACTCACGAAGTTAAGTTCTGGGATCAAGGAAACTGTGTCAAGCTACAAGGTATAAACTCGCCACTCATTAATTATAAGTCCCTCCAGAATTGTTTGAAAGGGGAGCTGTCCACCTTTACTGCTACACCGCAGACTCCGCAGACTCGTGTCGGGTTGGGCTCAACTCAACAGAACCAACTTGATGGCCTCTTGCAACGTTTCTCCTCCTTATTCCAGAATCCACAAGGTCTGCCACCGAAACGAACAATTGAACACACCATCACCCTTTATGAGGGACAGGGTCCCGTTTGTGTTCGACCATACAGATACCCTCATCTTCATAAAGATGAGATCCAAAGGCAAGTTCAAGAAATGTTGACTGCTGGAATTATCCGAGTCAGCCAAAGCTCATATTCCAGTCCTGTTATCTTGGTTAAAAAGAAAGACTCTACTTGGCGATTGTGTATCGATTATAGAGCTTTAAACAAAGTTACAGTCCCAGATAAATTTCCGATACCTGTGGTCGAAGAACTGCTGGATGAACTTCACGGGTCTATGTACTTTTCTAAAATCGACTTAAAGTCAGGTTTCTATCAGGTGAGAGTTCGGGAGTCGGACGTCGAAAAGACAGCATTTCGAACACATGATGGCCATTATGAATTTCTCGTCATGCCATTTGGGCTGACAAACGCTCCCGCAACATTTCAAGCACTAATGAACGAGGTTTTTAGACCTTACCTTCGAAGAGGAGTGTTGGTGTTTTTTTGATGATATACTAATCTATGGGAACACTTGGGACTCACACATGAACCTGCTTCATACGGTTCTTCGGTTGTTACAGCAGCACCAGTTGGTCGTTAATAAGAAAAAGAGTTCTTTCGGCATGCAATCGGTTGAATATTTGGGCCATATCATTGATAGGACTGGAGTGTCAATGGACCCAACCAAAGTTAGATCTGTTCTAGATTGGCCTGTTCCAACAAACGTGAAGGGAATACGAGGATTTCTCGGGTTGACCGGTTATTACAGAAAGTTCATCAGAGGGTACGGGAAGATTGCTCAGCCTTTAACCGAGTTAACTAAAAAGGATAATTTCTCATGGGGGACTAATCAGCAGGCAGCCTTTGACGAACTCAAACAACAAATGACCACCGCACCAGTTCTAGCTCTTCCTGACTTTTCAAAACTTTTTGAAATCGAATGTGATGCATCAGGTAGGGGTATTGGCGCAGTGCTGATGCAAAATGGAAGACCCGTCTCCTACTTTAGTAAAGCTTTATCTAACAAAACATTGGGGAAGTCAGCCTACGAGAAAGAGATTATGGCCCTTGCACTTGCTATACAACATTGGAGGCCCTACTTGCTTGGTCGACAGTTTGTGGTGCGCACTGATCAAAAAAGCCTCCGTCATCTCCTCGAACAGCGAATCACTACAACTGATCAGCAAAATTGGTTAGCCAAACTAATGGGTTACCAGTTTACTATTCAGTATAAACCAGGTAAAGATAATAGAGCAGCAGATGCCCTGTCACGTATTCATGAAGGTAGTGAACTAACTGCGATGATTTCCTTTCCTCAATGGTTGGATGGTGGTACCTTAACGGAGGGAATAGAAGTTGACCCTCAATTGCAGAAAATTATTCACGGTTTAACTCATGACAATCATTCCAGGCCGGGGTTTTCTCTTGTTGAAGGCAGACTGTTTTACAAGGGGAAAGTGGTGATACCATCTTCTTCTCCCTGGATTCCTAAACTCTTAGATGAGTTTCATAATGGACCCAGCGGGGGTCACTCTGGTTTTTTTCGTACGTATCGCCGTCTTGCAGCGCATGTGTATTGGATAGGAATGACAAAGACGATTCGAGACTACGTCCAGGCTTGCGACGTGTGTCAACGCTACAAGTACTCAACTTTATCCCCTGCTGGACTTCTCCAACCATTACCCATTCCAGATTTAATATGGGAAGATATCTCCATCGACTTCATTACTGGGCTTCCTAAGTCAAAGGGGTATGAAGCCATTTTGGTAGTGGTCGATAGATTATCCAAGTACTGCCATTTTATTCCCCTAAAGCACCCTTACACAGCTCGTTCGCTGGCTGATGTGTTTCTCCGAGAGGTCATTCGTTTGCATGGGATGCCCAAGACTATACTTAGTGATCGGGATCCAATTTTTTTAAGCAAATTTTGGCAAGAATTATTCTCGTTACAGGGAAGCAAGTTGAAGTTTAGTTCAGCCTATCACCCGGAGACAGATGGCCAAACCGAAGTGGTTAATCGGAGCCTAGAAACCTACTTACGTTGTTTCGCAGCAGAGCAGCCCAAACACTGGTCACATTGGCTATCCTGGGCTGAGTTTTGGCACAATTCATCTTATCACGGATCCACAAACACTACCCCATTTGAAGCGGTATATGGCCGTCCACCACCTACTCTATTTCAGTTTATTCCTGGCGAAGTTCGTTGTGAGGCTGTCGCACAGGATTTATTGGATCGCGATGAGGCTATAAAACAACTGAAATACCACTTGTCACGTGCTCAAGATCGTATGAAGTTAACGGCTGACAAACATCGACGGAATGTTGAGTACAGTGTTGGTGATTGGGTTTTTCTAAAGCTTCGCCCCCATCGCCAACAGTCGGTGATTCGTCGAATAAACCAGAAGCTCGCAGCTCGATTCTATGGCCCCTTCTTGATCCTTGAACGCATTGGACCTGCTGCTTACAAACTTCAGCTTCCCGACTCAGCTAAGGTACACCCGGTGTTTCATGTTTCCCTCTTGAAGAAAGCAATTGGACGAGCTCCAGTGGAGTCCGCCCTTCCTGAAGGATTAGAAGTCGATTCCGAAGACAGCCCCTCTCCCTTAACATGTTTGGGAACTAGAACTATTACTCGTGATGGGGTTCGTGTTCCACAATGGCTTATTCAGTGGCATCCAGGTTCAGTTGAATCGTCGACTTGGGAAGATACTGCATCTTTTTCCATTCGTTTTCCTCACTTCAGGCTTGAGGACAAGCCTGTTCCTCAAGAGGCGACTATTGATAGAGAACAGCCCAATGATTCACAGCCCATTAGGCCCAGAATTTGGAAAGTCTATCAGAGGAGAAAGACACGTGTAGGGGGGGATGTAATAAGTTAGTTATTTTGTTAGAGGGGGGAATCTTATATAGATATCATGCACTGATGTTGAGGGTATGCTAGAATTTCTCTTTCTTTTGTAATCGGCCATTGTTGGCTTGGGCAGAGAGTATTCCTTTGAGGAACTCTTCTGATTTTCCTTTCAATAATCATACGATAGCCATATTTCTCAGTTGTTGCTTATTCAAGACTTGTTTCTTATTAGCATACAACAAAAAGAGTTTGAAATGCATTATAAATAAACGATGTTGTATCTATGTTTTCAGGTTTTGGATAGTCGTGGCCAGCTACTTACCGCTCTGGGTTATGGATTATGGCCATCAATGGTTCTTATTTCAGAGATCGTTCAGACGTTCATATTAGCAGATTTCTGTTACTACTATATGAAAAGGTCAGTCAGACACCTTTAACTAAATCCACTTTTTTTTTTCTTGATGAACCTAGAGAAGTATTTGGCAAGACAGATCAATGGATTGGTCATGAAAATTATGCATAAATATACATGATGATTAACATGATAATATATAATTATATATATACTCTCTGTGTGTGCAGTGTTTTCGGAGGACAACTTGTTTTGCGATTACCTTCTGGAGTGGTGTAACTTAAATTTGTGAGGATGAAAGCAAATGCTGACTCTACATTTACAATATGTACTTACTCTTCTTCTTCTCACTCACTCATAATACAATCTCTTAGTTAATCTTGCAAGAATAGTTGATCTGTACATTTTGTGATATTGCCTGCCTTTTCTTCTTTACAACCCTAATTTTTACTCTGATTCAAAATTAACTTCAGTTGAGTTATTAGATACTCAAAGTATCAAATTTGTGAATTTGAAAGCGGTTTTCTCGGTTTTACCACATATATGGGTGTGCATATACGCACAAGCGCGCTTATGAGTGTGCGTGTGTTCGTGTGTGTGCTATTCAAATAAAATCATTATTTATATTTTATACATGTAAATGTAGAAATTATCATTATAGGCTATGCATGTAAATGCACATTATTTTGTGTCTTGTAAGTCCATAAAATGAGGTGTATAGAAGAGTTTATGTGAATTTATATACATTCATGAATCTTTTTTTACCACAATAATCTTTTCTACATTCTCATACCTTTTTATGTAATGTATTAATAAATAAATAAATAAGTAAATAAAACTTATATATTTATATCATAATGATTTGATTTTTTTAACCAAACATATTGTCATAAATGAAGATATATCTTGTTTATAATTGCATGCAACTCTGAATATCAAGCTAAGTAATTGGACAACTAAATATAATTATCTATGCTTAAGAGGGTGGAGTTGTAAGTGAGAGGTCACGGGTTCGATCCCCGTCGGAGACAAGTTGAAATTTAGGTGGAGTAAGTCTGGAGGTAAATGAGTAGTTTAGGAGTAGGAGTAGGATAGTTTGCCGTTCAAAAAAAAATATACAAGGCTCAGATTGAGTGTTGCTAAAGTATGTTGCTTTTATAGTCATTTAAGTTAAAACTTCAGAACTAGCTTAAGTTCAGATTATGGATCCGAACTTCGGATGTAAACTTGTGAACTTTGATCCGGATTTTAGATCTTAGAATCTGAACTTCGGACATAGAATCCGAGCTTTGGTGAACTTCGGATACATGATTCGAACTCCGGATCATATTATCATCAGTACTTTGGTACTTAGCTCCAATTTGACATTTATTCAAGTAATGGGTTTCAAACCGCGGAAGTATGGGTTTCGAATTTTCGATGTTCTAGGTTCCGAACTTCAGTACCCGTGCACTTTAAGAATTTTCCAGATTTTGTCGAGCATTTATTTTGTACCTATCCTATGAGTAAAATCTATCGGTGTATGTTGCTTTTTTGATTAATTTATACACCTAAAGAACAATTGAGCGGTTAAATAGGTTGTCGGTCCAAAACAAATGGCTAAACAAAAAAAAAATTAAAGTTTAGAGATTAAACCAATAAAAAATAAAAAGGTCGGTTGAAAAAAAAAATAGATGGTTAAATTGAGAAAAACGTGAAATTATGAATTATTCTTTCAATGATAACCATTATTATATGCATGTTGTCATGTTAAATTTTAATTTAGGCGGGACAAATATTTAAGTGAAGTGTAGCTACAGGTGTGTATGGATAGGTTCGGTTCGGTTAGTAATAGAAATATGAACTGTGTTTTTGGTTTCGGTTACGGTTACCCGCGGTTCGGTGCCGGTTACTTGATATATACTTAAAAATAAAAAAAATTTAGAAATATATCTCTTTACTTGTGGTTCTTTTTAAATACAAAATTATAGTAAATTATTTGGTTAAAAATCTTATAAGTTATACTACACGTATTTAGTAAAACAATTAAATTAAAAATATTCATTTGAAAATCTAGTATTTAATGTTTTATATATATATATATATATATATAATATAGTTCGTGTGGGTACCTAAAAAATGCAAAGTACCGTGAGTACCTGTGAACACACGGATTTCAAATGTGAACTTGCTCCGAAAAAAAGTTTTTTTTGAATTTTTTTTCATATTCATTTAGATACAAGTAATAATAAGGCTATTCGTAAAAAATTATAAACATTTACACTTTCTATCATCTTAAAAGTCATGTGAACGTGAAAAACTTCATGTGAACATGTTTAGTTGTGAACACACGTTCACAACAGTACAGTTCATGTGAACACACATGTTTTCACATAGTTCTAGTGTATGTTTATGTGTGATTTTTTGCAAGTAGTCTTGTATTATTAATTTAAACATGATTATGAAAAAAATTTCAAAAAAAATGATTTTAAGCGAGGTACCTCCGGTACTCCGCAAAACTAGTGGTACTCATTTGAACCCAAACACACACACACACACACACACACATATATATATATATATATATATATATATATATATATATATATATATATATATATATATATAATCGGTTTTGTTCTGTTATCTCTGGTTTTCTATAAATGAAAAACTAAATTGTTTCATGATATATTAGTTTTGGATCAAACGATTCGACTTGATTTCTTGGTTTTTCGATATTTTTTGAACACAACCTTAAGTTTAGCATATAAAGTCAAGTTCAAATGATGTTAAAGACGAGATCCAAGCAAAGATACAAGTGAAAAGTAAAATGATCATTTTATTTTCTTTCTAAAATAGAGTATAAGATACGGAGGTTGTTGTATACTTGTATTTGCATATTGATAAAGTGTGTTTCCAAACATGGGCGGACTAGCGCAGGGGTCAAACGCCCCTATAAAATTTTGATTTTGTATGTTGTATATGTAATCAAAACCTTTTTTAGATCTCGATATATTTATAAAGTTTGACCTTGGTCTCCTAATTTTGTTTATAGAATTTTGATTTTGTGTGTTGTATAAGGAGGCTATCAATAAGGTTGTAAACAAATCAAAAGTTTGGCGAACCGTTCGGACAAAAGTTCGTTTGTGTTCATTAATTAAACGAACAAATACGAACAAAATTTTTTGTTTGTTTAACCAATTGAACAACCATGAACATAAACTTCGTTTGTTCATAATGTTTGGTTATGTTTGTTCCACTTTAGAATTCTTGAACAAACAAACCAATACGATGAAGGCTCGTAACCTTGTGAAAATCCGATCCCAATACAAATTATTTCTAAATCCGCTACTGTTTCCAAATATAGTAAAGAAAACCTTCAAATTCAATTTTTTATAATACTTCTTTGTTTACATAAGAAGACAAAATTACATCAGAAATGTAATTTTGTTTGTTAAGCATTTTTTATATTTTGATGTTTTTGAAACATAGAAGATTGATCCTTCATTCAAAAATATATACACAGTAAAAGTATGATTATAACCTTTAGTTATTGATTATCTTGATAAGTCAAGTTTTTAGGACCCCACAATTAAGGGTTTAACAAAGGGATAATATCACAAAATATCTATGTATTTTTGAATTTACACATATTTATGTAGTGTATTTTTTGTGCACATCTATGTAAATAATATTTAAATGTGTATCAATTAGATAATTGGATGACCTGATGACTAGTACAACAAGCTACCATTATTACTCAGACTTTCTTTGTATTTTTTTTAATTTGTGCATATTTAATAGTCAAACTTTTAAAAGTATTTCAATTAGATAGTTGGGTAACTTATTGTCATAGGTCATTAGATCTCACAATTAACTAATTGAAACACTTCTAAAAGTACAATATATAAATATGCACAAAAAAATACATTACATAAATGTGTACAAACTCAAAAGTACATAGTTATTTTGTGTCATTTTTCCTATAACAAATTATTTATATGTGTGGACATTTATTGTGAGACAGATTGAATAGAAGGTGAACACTTATTTTGGAATAAAAGGGAGTAATAATCGCTATTAAAATACAAATCTAAACAACTGCAAGTCTAAGACCCCATTTGACTCAGGAATAAATTTTAAAAAAGTTAAAATTTTCTTATACCGTGTTTCAACTTTTATTTTATATAAAAAAAACTAAATTAAAACTTATTTAAATTCCGTCGAAATCTATGATTAAACGAATTCATCATTCCCAGTTAGATACCTAACAATTCATCAGTCATACTATTAATAGAATTTAAACACAATTTCACGTCTTAACCGATCAACATAATATACACATTGTAATTTAAATTTTAATTCATTCAAATTTCATTCCCGTAAATCACATGGGTCCTAAGTGTCACATACATATACAACCACATAGCAAGAGGCAGTCTAGTCATTTTCTTAGTCTTTGGTGTTATAATCAATCTTAGTAGAGAGCTAACAACCACTATGGTTGCTCATTATGACCATCACAACATCAAACTTAATTGATATTACCTTTATATTTCTATTTATAACAAATATTTTAATCCAATAGTATAAAGAAAATTCAAAATATGCCTGCCTATTTAATTTATCATAACCCATTTTATATTATATATTTTTAATTATAAGCAATTTTTACATAACATATATAAGGATTATTGGATTAACATGAAACTTATAATTTGATAGAAGTCAAGAAAGAATTATAGTAATTGGAATAATTCAATGAATGGGGCAAATTTGTAATTGTATGGATATCCATTGTGCATTGTTTTTTTTTTTCTTTCTATTTTTATAATAATAAACAAAGATACTTTACACTTTTTTATTTCACTACACATATTCTCCAAGTGGGACTTGAAGTCTCCACCATGTGATACATAAATATTTAAATGAATGGTAGATAGAAAATTTTTAATTATTTTTTTTTATCATTTTAATTACCAAATATGCTTTTTTGAATTAATTTTTCAATCTATCTAATCAAATTATATGAAAAATGATATAACGATCCAGTTTATTTATAAGTTTGGTTTTTACTATTTTTAAGATATCTGTATTTCTTATTGATCTCAAAACACACACACATTATATTTACATGTTTTAATAAACATTATAAAGATGATATGTAGATTTCACATACATTCACATCTTCTAACTCCTTAAAATTGATGTGAACGTACATTTATATAAATTTGTACTAGTTTATTTCTCGCGTCTTACGCGGATATTTTTAATATATATAAAATATAATAAATTAAAAGATAAAGATATAAATATTTTTTTATACAAAAGTATATAAGATGATATTATTATTTATTATGACCTATTAATTTTATATATTTTTAAATATATATAAATAGTAATTATTTTCTTATATTTTTTAAAATTTTTATTGTATTATCTTATAATTAATAAGTTAGTAGAGTATTAGATTTTGTTTGATTTGATTTGATTTGAATTTAAAAGTAGATTATATTAGATTTGGATAGTATAATTTAAATTTCTTTATTATTTTTAAAATCTATAAATGTCATATGTCAATTCATGGTGATGACACGCGGCTTCATCGGAAATAAGTATAGTTACTCTTTTATTAATATTTATAGATTATAGATGTTGTGAACATACATTTATGTGATGCATGATTTCATGGTCTTAGAATGTGTGCATGTACGTGAAATTTATATATGGTTCTTGTAATGTTAATTTAAACATGTTTATGAAATAAATTCAAAAAATTATTTTTAAGAGTGGTACCTTCTGGTGCACTGCATAATAAGTGGTACTTATTTCATCTAAATCTATGTGTGTGTGGTTTACTCGGTCCCTTTTACCTCTTAAACAGTAAAATCAAATGTTATGTTTGGTTTACAGAATTTTCAGACCTTAATGAAGAACAAATCGAACAAATTGATTTGGTTTAACCGTTTTTATATGGGTTTGAAACGAGTTACGTACATCTCAAGAAATGGTTAGATCAAAACACTATAACACATAAAACATTAGAAAATTCATTTGTTAGATGTAAACGAGTAAAATTGGTAATGAATGTATGGAGAACATTCATAAAAGTGATGGAACCTATAGTTGAAATGACTTACTAGCCGTACATTGAACTACTTTGTCTTTAAGGATGGAGTAAATTAAAGATATGTTCATGGGCTCATTGGTCCTACCCTACTAAGTCACCCATCCCATTTGAGTTATTGTGGCACAATCTTGACCTCTCATTCATAATTGTCCTATTTTATCAATTTATGGTTAACAGATTACTGACATCTGGTATGGTATGGTATGGTATGATATGATTAAATCGAAAGAATAAAATCGAATGATGTTTACAATATTTTTATTTGTAGTGAAAGTTTTAACTTTTAATGAAAAGAAGTAGAGAATTGTGTTTAATATGAATTTTAGTTTTTTCATTTCCTTATCAATATGAAACAAAAAGTAAAATATATAGAAATAGAATGAAGTTTTATAGTTTTTTTTTTTTTCATTTTCTTTGTTAGTTTCATTTATATGTAACTATCCTTGGTTGAAAAAAAAAAGTTAAAAACGATTCCATTTCTTATTATATTACTGTATCAAACTACGCCCCCAAAAAGGTTTAAAACCAGCTACGTACACCGTCTTTTTTATGTTAAGCGTTAAAAATAACATAGAAATATAATGTAGATTGTTTCTTAATTGAAAAAATAGAATCAATAAATCTAAAGTAATGTACAAGTCTTTTTGCACAAGATACAAACCAACCGTATCACATTAATGTCACTTTAGATTTATCGAGAATGATGGATGATGACGACGAAGATGATGATAATCGGTTTTTATAGAAAAAGCAAACGTTAAATGTAAGTAGTAAAAGTAATGATGCATATATACTTTTTAATTTTATATAAACTAAGATTTTTATAAGGGTGATTATTATTATTATTTATTTAAAGAAAATTGTGACATCGTATTTAATTTGAATTGACTATATGATTAATTAGCCATAACTTTGAAAGCAACTAAGCACCAAATGTAGTCCACTAAGCCCATGTTCTTGCATAGTGATATTTTGGGTATGAATGTGAACATTATTGATTCGAACCTCACATTTAATTTCTGTTTATGCACCTAAAAAATTAACGCATTTAATGCAAAAACTAATAATAATTTCGTTTTAATTATTTTATCATAAGAATACTATATACCACTGATTAATTGTATAAGATTTAAAAAAAAAGTAACATGTTAGATGTTGCTTGTGTCATTTGATCATGAAATTATATGTGATGTGATTTCAAATCGAATGATAAATTATAAGGGATATTTGTTCAAAAAAAACTCACTAAGTTCGAACCATTTTTGTGATTAAAACCCCTTCATTGCACAAAAAACACCCAACAGGTAAAATCTCACGAAAATGAGATATTGTCGGTGGTAACTGGTTAATAGTCACAGATCACCGTCGACAAGTCACCAGTGATCACCAGAATTTTATCGAAAAAATAACTTCCAACAAAAAACACAGATTGAAAAAAATAAATTAACAAGAAATGTGGATTTGATAATAAAACACAGATAATTGAGTTCTTTGGAGAGAATATTTGTTTGAGACGAAATGTTGATAAGCAGATTGCAACCAGTTTATCAGGTTGCAAGTCTTTTTTTTTTTTTTTGAAAAAAAAAACTCAGTTTGATAAGTTTTAGTCAGTTTGGTGTTTTTTGTGTAATGAAAAATGATTAGGAGTTTTAATTTTAAAAATGATCTAACCTTAGGGTTTTTTGCACAAATTTTCCAGACTATTAAGATTAGGTTTATATGGATCAGTTCTTTTAAAAAAATCATCGGTGACAATTTCAAAAAAGTTGAGACGACAAAACGTCATGGTTCTTTAATTTTTCGTAATATCATCATCGTCATCATCATTTATGTTATATTATGATAATGATTGATGATTAATAGTTAAAGTATATAGATGTATAAATAATTGTCAACAAATATCCGTAATTGTGTTTTATGGAAACATTAATTGTTTATATAATTTGGGATGTCTTTATCGTAACAAAAATTTGATTTTTGTGTCGGTTGTGTTATGTTTATGTCTTGAAATACCAAAATAATCCTCAATATCATGTTGATCCTAAAATATTGGAATCAAGAAAGCGTGAACTATTATGTTTAGTCTTAGTTTTAAATTCAATAAAAGGTATAAAAATACATATAGGATAAATTGTAAAAAAATAATTGACAATTAACGTAATTTGAAATTTTTTAAACCGATAAAGGATTCTAAATTTTATGTAAAAGGTAATGTTATTAGGAATACAAGTATATATTACGGCATCTAATGTGCTAAATAACAAAAAAAAAAAAAAGGCAACAAACTTTTTTAAAATATTAAACTTAGATCTCAAACAGACATACATGACATCTGTTTCTCTTTCTCTCTCTTACAATTACGTTGCGTTTGATTGAGAAAATTGAAGAGATAAGAAATGAAGATAAAATCTTAAGTTTTTTAGACTATGAAACTTGAAAATCCAATAATCTTTCCCTAATTTTATCTTCTACTTAAATCTCAACTATTACTAGAAAAATAAGAGAATTGAATTTTAAGCTGTATATTAATGTAACTTGAGATTTCATAGAATATAAATATACATCACTCAAGGATCCTAACTAATAATTTGTCTTAATTTCATTTCTCTCGATTCTCTCACCCAAACACAACTTTGGTTAATAACCTCCTAATCTTAAATTTCTTTATCTCTCTCTCTCTCCCTGCTGATGAGAAATGTGAAACTTTATCCTCATTTGATCGAGGATAGGCATAGGGATGATGAATCATTTATTTAATAAAAAATAGCGATGAGAAACGCTTTTGATCTTTAAACCCAAACCCTTATAATGCTATAACTTTCAATCCATGTTCTTGAAGTATATTTTTTCTTTCATAGGGTTTTATAAGTTATTTCCAAGTTATTTTTTTTTAATTCTTTGTTTCCCACGTCAACAAGAATTTGACTGACGCCTTTTAAACCGGTAAATGATATTTATTTGATATTATTATATATTTATGTACATACTTATTTCAAAATATTAAAGCAAAAAAATTATTGAAGGAATAAATAAAGAGATGTTACTACAAAGGCCCTCATATTTTGACTCAATTATGGGATAATTATCAAAATGTAAATTTAATAAATTCTTCATAATTGTCACAAATAAACTAATGATTAAACACTTATATAAATCAAAGCCGTCACGTACTCACGTGTTGACCTTATGAATGAGATGAAACTAAAACAGAAAATATATTTACTATTTTTTATTTATGTCTCATTTACCTCCATAAGTTTTTTTTAATGATTTATAAAATCATTCTACTTTTAGATTTTGTCTCACATGCATTATATTTTGATCAATTTATCTGATAACATAAAATTTAAAATTTGACAATAAAAAATAAAATCTGATCAATATGTTATGATAGAATTTGTGTAATGATACTTCTTATAATAATTAAGGATTAAGATTATACAATACCAACTTTTAAAAGGTATATGATACACCAACCTTTTTTTATACATACATTTTGTATGCTTTGGGATGATGTACAAATATGGTACGTAAAGTCTTTTGGGCGACTTAATCATTTGGTATGTTGAACGTTTGTATATTGGCTATCTTTCTTTATGCGTAGACATGCATTTTTATGTGATTAGGCATAGCTAGGTCTAAATTAACGTAACGACATAACAAGTTATAAATTTAAGACATCAGTTGACATCATTTTTACATGACCTTAAGTTGTAGTAAAAGAAAACTAGTAATCTAAGACGTCATAATTTTATCCACATGCGTGACGATAATCTGGCTAGTGAAAATACAAAATTTTAATGTACCATAATAATAAGTCGAATTACACATGGTATTGTATGCATAAAAAAGTTCTTAAATATTATTAATAGATTTCAAAATATATTGGATGATATTTAGAAAATAAATTAATTTGGGTTTTTTAAAGTTTAATACTAGTTAAAGATACGCAACAAATGAATAAATGATTAAATAACAATATATGGTCTTAAGTATATAAGAAATATAAATGCTTGTTTATTTCTTACTCAACTTTTTTTTTTAAAAGGAAAAACAAAAAGCAACCCAAAAATGGAACTAAATTAGATGGCTTCGTTACACTTGTGTCATACATACTTCATTTCACTCATTATTACAATTTACAAGTACCCAATAAAAACCATTCAATTCCGATCCAATTAAAGTTCAATTTAATATAATACTTATAATTAGCGTATTCAATTATTAATAAAAAAATTACGTCGTATATAATACTAACGAACTTTTTCAAATGTACTAATATGATACATGAATTTTGTTTCAACATATATAAATAATGTATCTGATTTATATATAACAATAACAATATGGTATATTTTATGTATAGATCCTGATGTTTTATACCAATAGAGCACAATTTATATAAAAATATATTATATTCGTATGAAAAAACTGAAGTACATATATCATATATGTTTAAAAAACGTTCATATATTATATCGTTGTGTTTTAAAAAATACGTTTGATATTATATAATTTAAACATTTATAAAAATGGTTTATTAAGAAAAAAAACTAACATGTTTTCACGTTTTTTGCGTTTTCGTCCATCAATGTTATTTTTATCATAATAGTCCTCAAGTTAATTTTTTCTTTTTTGTTTAGTGAAATTTGAACATTGAAACCTGGTTTTTTAATTTTAAAAACCCGGTTTATTAATTATAATCAGGTTCTAATGTCTAAAATTTACTAAACTAAAAAGAAAAAATTAACTTGAGAACTTTTATGAAAAAAAATATGAAAAGACAAAAACGCAAAAAAGATAAAACATATTGGTTTTTTCATAGTAATAGATTTGCATGTTTGAAACTTTTTGGAAAGAAAAAGAGATGGATGAATGGGATGAGATAGAAACAACATTTATAACTCTTTTAGTAAAAAGGTTTGAAAATAAAAACCTTTTTCCTAAAAGGTTTGTCATGTCAAATGACACCCCACCACAAATTCATTTTTAAACACCTTGATGGTGGTTTTTTTAATGAAAAAATTATATAAAAACCTAATATACTTTAACTTAATTTTCATTTGGATAACATATTTTTAAAATACTAGTATAATGTTAGGTAGTTTTAAATTCTTTTTAAAGGTTGATATTTTATGTTTTTGATATTTTTGTGAATAAAATATACATATTTTTTAATAAACAAAACATAAAATCATGTTATTGTTTATAGTTTAAAAGTATATGAAAATAAAAATTGGTTTAAAACAATTTATCACTCTATACAAGAAAATATAAACAATATCATATGAAAAATGAAAACCATATACATTTCAATCACTAGTTTTTACTAACGAATAACATGCGTGTTTATAACTAAAAAATGAAACTTTTGTCTAGAAATTAAACTGAAATTATATTTTAATCTTTACTTTTTCTAATTATTCGGTTTTCGACTTTTACGCAGCCTTGTAAAACTGGACTGAATTTTTTTTAGTTAATTAGGTTGTAGTTAAAGTGTTTGATGATATGTCTAGCTCAAGTCATTTCCATGTAATGTTGTTTCTTGAAAAGGGCTGTCAAAAACTAATTATGGTATCGATGTCGCGAGATCGAACTTGGTTTACTAATCAAGAAAGATCAAAACTTTTAGTTAGTTAGTTGGTGGAGATCGATATCATGTTCACATGCTCCAAATACACGCTTCTTTATCCATCGATCACCAACTGTTTGATACAATGTCTAGTTGGTTTCTTTGTGTGTAAATTAAGCTTGTCAAAAGGGTTGCATCGATCGATTTACTCGCATCCAACGATTGGAAAAACTAAGGTATTTATGATAAAGTTTCGGTTAGTTGGAGAAGATATTGCATTCACATGCTAACTAAAGCTAAATAATATATGTTGTGTAGTTGAGAAGTCATTGAATGAAAGATGATGGGCTGGAGTATAGTAGTAGCTTTTTTGTTCAATCACCAAGTTCTTACGGTGGAATGGGAATGGCTGGGTCCCTCAGCTTCATGTGAGGTTCTTTACTGCTCTCTCTCTCTAATTAATTAACAAGTTCTCATTATATATATGCATATATATATCTATATATATACACATATGCTAGTTGAAGCTGATTCAAGTGGTACTCACTTTAAGGAAGGAAGCTAGATACATATATACATCATTTGATATATATATATATATGGTGTGCTTATCATATCATTGAGGCCCGAGATCGACTTAAAGTTTTCTTTTCACCGACGGGTGTCTCGATATGATGAAGGTTTTGGGGGGTTTGCTGATTTTATTGTTTTCTGTGAGTTTGTGTTATGGCAGTGAGAGTAGTACTACTGTAGAGGTAGTTGGTTTTGGTGAATGTGCTGATTGTAAGGAGAATAATATCAAGACAAGCCATGCATTGTCAGGTACTTGCTATTTGGTTCATGCATTTTTAATATCTTCAGTTCATTAGATGTTTTTTTCTGTACAGTACTCCGGTAGCGCGCTAGCTAATAATACGTTGCATTGCATTCCAAACTTAATTTGTCATGCCTTGGTTAGTCTGGCCAAAGCTAGAATGTGGTATACGTCTTGGCATCGACATTGTGATAAACTCATGAGTAGCAAGTATACACACGTATATCTATGATGTATGGATGATCGATCGATGCTACATAATTTATTACATTAAAATGGACTATGGATTGATATTTCCTTTTATGAGGTGATTAAGACCTTGTGAGGAGAGCTCTATTCATGTGTGATGTGTCCCAACTATTAAGTTTCAATGAACTCCTTCAGGACCTTCACTATTGGTTGCATGAAATTTACTTACCGATGGCTATGGTTTTTACTGGCTATGTTTAAGAGGTCATTTTAATTTTAATGACCGACTTATTCAAAAAGTAAACAAACAACCCGTAATAGGAAAGTGTTTGCTTATTTTTCCTATTCATTTTTACGTGATTAATGACCATGGGATCTTAATCTTATGCAAATAATAAATTGTTCATAGTATCCCATTGTGTTTTGTGTATACATACATACATACATACATACATAGGTGCGATGTTGATATAAACAATATAAGACTAATTGTTCAAAATTCACACATTCACAAACTTATAATTCCTTAAAAACTCATATGGACGTGTGTAAGTAAAGATGCATGTAAATGTGCATTTATGTGAATGTGTGTGCACCGCATGTGTATGTGCGATTTCACGTTATTAGAAGGTGTGAATGTGTGTGAGATTTAAAGCGTATTGATAAGTAACACATATATGGTCTTGGTGATGTGTTTCAGGCCTAAAAGTAAGCGTCGACTGCAAGCTTGAAGATGGTAAATTCAAAACAAGAGGTGTTGGAAAGCTGAACGAGGAAGGACAATTCAAGGTATCTCTTCCTAAAGAAATCTTGAAAGATGGAAAGTTAGGTGAAGAATGTTATGTACAACTACACAATGCAGGGGATGCACCTTGTGCGGTTCATGATGGATTAGAAGCTTCTAAGATCACCTTCCAGTCGAAGTCTAATGAAAAACACACCTTTGGGCCCTCGGGAAAAGTCAAATTTTCATCAGCAGTTTGCACATCCGCCTTTTTTTGGCCTGTCTTTAAGCACCCTTCTATCCCAAAACCATCTTTCCCTAAGGACCATCCTTGGTTAAAGAAGTTTGGCCATGGTTTCCATCTACCATCACTTCCACCAAAGGTTATCCCAACTATTCCAAAAATACCCTACAAAAAGCCTTGTCCACCACCAGTTCCTGTTTACAAGCCAACACCTAAGCCTTCACCGGTTCCAGTCTATAAGCCAGAGCCACCGGTATACAAGCCAAAGCCACATCCACCTGTTTACAAGCCGAAACCAAAGCCACCTGTTTACAAACCAAAGCCAGAGCCTCCAGTTTACAAACCAAAGCCAGAGCCACCTGTTTACAAGCCAAAGCCAGAGCCTCCAGTTTACAAACCAAAGCCAAAACCACCTGTTTACAAGCCAAAGCCAGTGCCCCCAGTTTACAAGCCAAAGCCAAAGCCAGAGCCCCCGGTTTACAAGCCAAAGCCAGAGCCCCCGGTTTACAAGCCAAAGCCAGAGCCCCCGGTTTACAAGCCACCAACAGTACCAATTTACAAGCCACATCCAAAAATATTGCCACCGCCTATTCCAATTTACAAGCCACATCCAAAAATTTTGCCACCACTTATCCCAATTTACAAGCCAATCCCACCATTCATCAAAAAGAAACCATGCCCGCCAATTTCAATTCCTAAGCTTCCTCCTCTCCCCACCATTCCTCCAAAATATTTCCATCATCCCATCATACCCATGCCTCCCCATCCTTAAACTTCCCTTTCATGCGTAGTATTTATTTCATGAGTTGTATGCATGTAGGTTTAAGCGTAGCAACATTCGAAGAAAGTAATAAAGATTTGAAGATCAATTATCAAGTAATTGAAGAGAAGATGGTGATGCATAGAGATGGATAGATGTATCACCAAGAGGTCTCTTTCATACTTATAATATCATGATTTGCATGGTGTTGGTGTGTGAATGCATTTGAGGTATTTATTCAAGTTTGTAAATGTTCAATGTTTGATTTGTTTTTCCAGTGACTGGAGTCATGATACCTTGTCTTTACAACTATACAAGGATAATTATTTGTATTAATTTGTTGCAAGCAAACAAGTTTGTTCTCATTTGCTTTATCATTGGCCTTCTTTCACTTGCATCACTTTTCTTCATCTTGTTTTCTTTAGTTTTCTATGGAGCCAATATCTATTTGAGACATATATACTATCATATATTCATTGATAGTTGCATCCATCCTGCATCTAAAAGATGTCAAGTCTAATAACTATAGGGTATTAAGCCAATTCTCTCGACACACACACATGCACATGTGATGTTTATGGTGTTGGTGTTGTGGTCATGTGTCTGCATGTCTCCAATGCTTGCATTTTGAAGCTAGGAGATTTGAATGCCAACAGAGGGTTCTAACGAATTAAGAAGAACAATTTGATCCACAAACATATATGACAAAAATATTTAATTTTCAGCATATGGGTCATTTGTATTAGATTGCCTTGTAAAAAAAAACTTGTCTACCAATGAACATATGTAATATATGCTTGAATACACTAAGGTAATATTAGAGACATTACTTAATCTCTTTCTACTTGAGTTCAAATGTACAAGACACTTTCATCATGGTTATAATAAGTTGTTGTTGTTAATTCTTAGTATCCATTTATGTGCATAGACTACTTCGCTTTATCCATTTTTTACCATTTAATTAACATAAAAATATTCACATAGAACCCCATCTTTTTAGTTTTTTCAATCCAATATATCTCTTATGTTTGTGCAATTAAACTTGATAACCTCGGTTTTGATAACTGACAAACCAACCTCCATACCAACAACTTTCACTTTAAGAGGGCGTTTGGTATAGGGACATTGAAACAATCCTAGAATAGTATGCATTGAAACAATTAGCCAGAGTTTAATTGTATGAGATTGTCTAGAGACCACCGCCACCCTTGATGATGTTCTCTTTACTCTCACTCGTCGGTAATAGAAAGCACTCTCCCTCGATGACAGTAGAAGAAACAAAAGGTCAAGGAGGCTACTTTGATGGTGATTTGCTACCATTGGAGTTTATAGAGAAAAGAAGATGGATGAATCATTTGGTATGACCACCTGATGGTTTTTCTATGATGAAATTAACTTTGTGGGTGGGTTTAAGAGTAGGCATATGGACGTGTTTCTTTTTCATACACTAGTTAGTAATAGGCATGTACTTTTTAGTATATAATATAGTCAATTAACTCCTTTTAACGAGGGTTGAGGTCATTTTTAACTATCTAACTTTTAAATTTTTCTCATTTAACCACTAACCTATTTTTTTACATATTTAACCATTAAACTAGTTTTTATGTACACATTTAACCATTAAACTAGTTTTTATGTACACGTTTAGCCCTAAATTATTTTTGACAGTGTTTAACCATTGAAGATTATACACATTTGATCACTAAATGATATATACATTTGACTATTTAACTATCATATTTTATACACATTTAGCCATTACTTTTAATCATTTTCCCAAAATAGAATATTAAACTAACTTATAATGGCTAAATGTGTAAAAAGAATAGTTTAATGGTTAAATGTGACAAATCTGAAAGTTCAATGGTAAAAAATGACCTTAACCCTTTAAAAATAACTAAACATTTAATAAAGTTTTATTAATAAAGTTAATAAGTTATGTATGATACGGTATTTATTAATTTATGAAATAAACACTCTTATTGAAGTTTTATAAGACTTTAGAATCACCTCTTTTTAATCAAACAAACACATGAATTTTTATGTTAATGGTAGAATTTAGGTTTTGATTCTTATTTACGTGTTCATGGTATGATTTTAAGAAGTATTCCCGTATTCATGTAACTTGAATTCAAATTCTTATTTTTTTTTTTAAATTTTAGATATAGATTTAAGTTTTGATTCTTATTTAGGTTTTAATGTATTCCTATTTATGTGTTCCGTTATTGTAGGTATAAAAATTTCGATATACGGTTGTGTTGACCGTTGATTGAGTAACAAAAAAGAAGAAGAAAATAAAAAAAAAAAAAACAAAAAACACTCAAGCTTTATATTTTTATATTTACAATTTGTTTAGTTGTTTTAAATAGTATAGATTAACATGTTTTCACGTTCATAGCCTTCGGATGTCCAAAATAGGAAAAGAAGGAAAAGTCAATAATAACTTGCATAATCTTTAAATAGATTTTTAAAAAATAGTATGTCGTTTGTTTAAATTTTTTAGAGGGCATCATTTTTCATCTCGACCAGAGCTAGAAAATGACCAGGATCGGCACTGTAAATAAGTAATAAAAATAAAACAACAAATAAAACACAATAATGTTAGCGCAAATTAAAACCAAAACCCAAAGATATTTTTAACCCAAATTGAACTCTAATGTCTCTCAATAATTGGACCAGTTGTAAAAAAAAAATTTAAAACCAAGAGAGAGGGCTTTGAACGACGTAGAAAAGAGAAGAGAAAGAAAGAGCGGGGACAATGGTTATTGAGCGAAGCAGAAAATAAAAAATCGGATCTCTTCACGACTTCACCCTTCGATATTGCTTATTTGCTTGAGTATTGAATCTGGAGTTTAATTAAATGATGTTCCTTGAATAGTTGTACTTGTGTATTCGTGATTTTATGTTGATTGTTAGTGACTAGAATCAATAATCTTTAGTTTATTTTTTTTATGTTTTACTAAAATTGAAGTCTTTAGAAAGTTGAAACGTTATGTTTATGTCTTTAGTTAAAGACTTAAATTAGTTAGTTTAGTCTTTAATGAAAGTTTGAATCTTGAATCCTGAAAGTTTATGTTTAATAGTTTACTTTTGGGTTTATTATGGAATAAACCAACATGTTTTCACGTTTTGCGTTTTCGTCCCTCCTTGTTTTTTTTTTCATAAACAACCTCAAGTTAATTTTTTCTTTTTGGTTTGGTGAAAAATGAATATTAAAACCCGGTTTTCAGTCTCTAAAAACCCGGTTTTTCAGTCACAAACTTTTAAGTCTCAAAATTACAATAATTCAATTAAAAAGTAAAGGGTTTATTACGAAAAAACCAACATATTTTCACGGTTTTGCGTTTTCGTCCCTCAATGTTATTTTTTTAGTTTTGTGAAATTTGACTATTAAAATCGGGTTTTTAGACTTATTGTAATTTTGAGACTTAAAAGTTTGTATTTATTAGTTTGTTTACTCTTTAATCTAATTGTTACTTGTTAATTGTACGTTTTATAATATCTATTGATGGATAAATTTGAACGGTGCTATGATTTGTGCGGGTGAACAAGATACATTTTTCATGGTGACGAATGAAGTTGTTATTGATCAATTCCAAAAGATGAAACACAGAGAGCAACTTTAAGAAGTAACTTGTTTACTTATACTCCCTCCGTCTCAAAATAAATGTCCACGGACAAAAACATACAGTTTTAGAAAATATACAATTATCACAATTCTTATATACTTAAATGACCATTTTGCTCTTAATTACTTAAACAATCAACTTATTGGAAATGATAATTGTTGTATACAATGATGGCAATTGTTTACTATGTTTTCTTTTTTGGTTAGATAAATTCCCACAAAGTCATCATGACTTATCCATACAGCTACTTCAAAGTTTGAATTCGAAAATTTTCCCTGTCAAATGAAAATTGTGTACTCAAATATTAAGTGCCAAATTTCAAGAAATTGTGTTTTTATATTAGCGTCAACATTTTTCCATCAAACAAAATATATTGATCACTTCGTTTTTCTTCTCGACTTATTGTGTTTTTTACGGTGATCTTTTCTTGTTTAATATAGAACGTTATGCCATTAATCAATCCTTATTGCAACAAAGTTCAAATGGACAATTGAGGTTAGTGTCCATAACCAATGTTGCATCACTTTTTTCCGTATCTAAATGGACCATAAGTCACATTTGGCACCAAGCTAGACTCCAAGTCCTCCATGGGATAACGGTCGATGTATCTTCAAAGAAGCCAAAGGTAGTTGGACGCAAAACGATACCAGTCAAGAGGGGTGACTCGCCGAGTCACCTCTGCATTAGCCCAGTTTGACGTTTTTTGCTACTCTACTCGTGGTATTTCCGTTCCAAACCCATTTTCAACATACAAAATCACTTCAAGGCCTCTTTCTATGACTTATTTAACACTCATAGACATATACTAACTCATTTTAACATAAACCCACGATTGATATCTTTCTCAAATTCCATTCAATCCAATATTTGTACAAAACTTCATTTCCATTAATCTTTTCCTCTAATGGAGTTTTTAATTCCAGAAACCATTTGAGGATTTCACTAGTTTGCAATTAAGCTTCTCCCATCTTTTTATTTAAATTCACCATCACTCCAAAAGTTATGGAGGATGGAAGGAGAAAATAGCACACCTACATACAAAATTGATTAGATGCTCACCTTGAAATTATTTGAGGTTGGTTGCACAAGTTTCTTCATCTTCCTAATCACTTTGTAAGAGTTTTTCTCAGCCCTAGCAGAGCTCTTTTCCTTTTGTGTGTGCAGAGAATTTTAAGGCAAGAAAATGGGAAGAATGGGCTGTCGATTGGGGTCTTTATTCACCCCTCAATTGGCTAAAATATTACACTAAGCCCCCCCACACATTCATTTATTTAAGTTTAGCCATCAAGATCCTTTTAGCTATTATATCAACATATGGATGCTTAAAATACTTGCACCTTTAGCATTAGGAATTCGTACATAAGTGTAGGGGTTGAGATTTACAAGTGTTTAAAGCATGGGGTACAAAGGAGTATAGCTTGTGGCTAGTTTCTACACTAATCAAAATTTAAAATATTCAAATTGTAATTCCTTAGAAATTTTAATAGATTTAATTGACACTTTTATTATGAGGATATTATAACAATATATGAATTAACTGGACTCATATATATATATATATATATATATATATATATATATATATATATATATATATATATATATATATATATATATATATATATATATATATATATATAAAAGTCCACTTTACCTATTTATAGGTTTGTAATTTCACGTTAATATATTTTCCTCTTTAAATGATTTTAAAAACAATTGTTATGTGTTGGCTAACATAATTAGTTCACCAAATTATTGGTGAAATGTCTAATTATGAATTTAATTAGTATACTAAATTTGAGGATGTTACAACCTAAACAACTACCATAAAACAAAACTAATAAGCGCACTAGCTCCCCTGCAACGACGCCATTTTGACAACGCTCGTCGTAAAACGTTCAAATAATTTATTAAAACGCAAATCACCTTAACTTATAGCTAGGGTAAGTGAGATCGTCTCCTTAGTAGGGATGACAAAAAAAACGGAACCCGACGGGGAAATCAAAAACCGATCTAAATGGGACGGGTTTTTCCGAACCCGATTAAACTCACGGGGGATGGGGCGGGTATGGTATTGATAATACCGCCCCGTATAGCCGATTACATAACCCGTTTAAATCCCCGATTACTTTTAATAGCAACATGCTATTTATATTGTATATATATTATATATAAAAGATGAATATTTTTATCTATTTTATATATTATACATAAAAATTATTATGTATAATTATAAAACTTATTTATTTACATATTAATGTCTTGAAATAATGTTTTTTCGTTATCATTTGATAGGAATACAAATTTAATTTAATATTAGTATTGTAATTTTTAACATTGTAACACCCTCGAACTAATCCATAATGCCATGTAAATAACACATCATCCGTGACACAATATAATAATCCCTACACTATTCCCGAAGCACATACATGAAAACCCGATAATTTAAAACATTATTTTACATAAGAGATCACGGATATCTCTAAATGTAAAACAACCTATCTGAAGTACATGCATACAAACTGTCCACAAAATATAACTACCTCTACACGGGTAGCTAACAACTCCTCAAGCAGAAATAACAGTATACCTACTTCGGTCCAGCAGGCCTACTAACGCTCCGGTCACCTGAGATACACACGACAACACACACAGGTCAGCTAAAGCTGGTGAGAATGCAAGGTTTAGTGTACGATTATAACGCTCAATTAAATAAATAAACTCAATAGTAAAACGTTCAGCGTTCTCTACTAAAAAATATGAGATCCCACGAAGTAGCTCAGATAGGCACTCAGCTCGTGTGGACGAATCCACGTACCCAAATCCCTAGACCGCACAAAGCAGTCGTCAGGACTAAAAAGGGAATCGGGAGCGACCCAACCCCTGCCCAGCCGTACAGTTTAATATCTCAACAGCCCAAGTGTCTCAAATCTCATATTATAAAACAAAGTTCACAATAGCCCAATAACACATGCATGATAGAATCTCAAATAAAAACTCGTAATAAAACTCGTAATAATCTCGTAAAAAGTTCGATTAAAGATCATGCAATTATAAATAAATAATCGTACACGTATCTCAAGAAAAACATGCAAACTCACCTGCCCAGCTAGCTATACTACTCGGTCTCGGTTCCCTGTCCTTTCCCGACCTATCAACCCGAAACCCTGAAATCACAACATATAACTCAATATCACGATCTCAACCCAATGACTCTATACACAATTCTCAACAACTCACAAGACCCCCAAAGACCCGAACACAAGACTCACAGAACCCAAAAACTCAACCCGAAACCCCAGCCGCATCACGGCCGCAATGACCATTGGGGTCGCGGTCGTGCTCAAGCTGAACCGCCTGCGATCACTCAAGAACATCGCGGCCCGCGATCAGGGGATCGCGGCCGCGCTCACAGTCAAACAGCAGCAGACATGCTCTGTTTTTATACAGCCAGGGGATTAATCCCCGATCATCATTTCAACTCGATTTTAACCACGATTATTTGCTCGAATTTACTCAGAAACACAATTAAACTTAATTCATCAAATAAACACTAATCAACAACATTAAATACACGAATTTGAGCTCAACTTACCTTCAAATATGGACTCAATTCAAAGGAAGGAGATGATGACGATTCCAACAGCTTGAATCTCCAATTCAGCTTCTCAATCTCTGTTTGTTGTTGCTGAAATTCACAAATACACACACATACACCTTTAAATCTTAGTTGATGAAGATGAGATAATGAAGCAATAAGCAGGGAGCTCAAAACATATATACGTTTTCGGTTTAACCCGGTCCGACACCCAATATCCGATCCCGATACCCCAAAATACAAATTTATATCACTGGGTCCCAATTTAGACAATTAATTTAATGAAATATTCCACGTACCTATCCCAAAAACGGGATGTTACAAGTCCTCCCTCCTTATAAAGATTCTGTCCTCAGAATCTAACTCGAAGCAAAAAGTCGAGGATAGCGGCTACGCATCTCTGATTCTGACTCCCATGTGGCGCTGGTACCCTTATGGTGCTTCCACTGCACCAACACTAACGCCACCTCTTTATTACGTAGCTTCTTCACCTTCCGATCTGTCACTACCTCAGGCTGCTCGGCATACTGAAGTCTATCATCGACCTCAATCTCTGACAAAGTCACTCGCTGATCATCACGGGCCAAGCACTTACGGAGATGGCTGACATGAAAGGCATTATGAACTCCCGATAGCTCTGAAGGCAAATTCAGGAGATACGCCTGATCTCCGATCCTCTCGATAACCTCAAATGGCCCTATATAACGCGGACCAAGCTTACCTCGTCTACGAAACCGAATAATCCCCTTCCAGGGTGAGACTTTAAGCATCACGGAGTCTCCGACATGAAACTCTAACTCTGTTGGGAAATAGTTTAAGTATGCTCAAGCTGTTAGTTAGACTTCTCAGACTGTTAGTAGATTTTTTATGTAAATACAAAGTTCATGCTGCTAGTTGAAGAAACTCGAGCTGCCAGTGTAAAAGTTCAAGCTGCCAGAGCAAAACAACTCAAGCTGCTCAGTTCATGCTGTCAAGACATTCAAGCTGCTCAACAGTTTCATAAACAGAAAGTGCTGATTTTCAGGAAAGATATCTACACGAAGATTCCAGCATATCTACTATCAGAGAAGTCATAGTCCTTCAAGGAAACAAGTCCAAAAAGCAATATAAATAGACAGAATATTGTATAGAAGAATATAGAAGTTTTCTGCATATTTTGAGTCTGTAATTGCTTTGTTGATTAAGTTTTCTTAAGCCTCTAAGGTTGTATAACCCTAAGAACAGTCTGTGTTCTTCGTCTAATCAAAACAGATTAGAGGTGATTGTAATCATTGAATTCAGCAATACAAACAGTCTTGATTACTTCTTATGTTTTATGCTTCATTGGTTCTGAAAGTTTTTGTCAAAATAATTAAGTGTTATTCCGCAAACTTCTTAATTAAACTTTGATTCAAAGCAAGATTATTGATTTATACTCTGATAAATTTCAAATCAGTTAATCTTGGTTATTCAGTTTTAGATCCTGACAAGTGGTATCAGAGACAGGTCGTTCTTTGTTTTTCAAAGTCGAAAACTTTCTTCAAAATTTTTAATCTTTTACAATGGAATTTGAAAATAGCAGCAGTGGATCTGGGCAAGGACTCAAAGTGCCTATGCTCAAGCCCACTGAGTTTGAGATGTGGAAACTCAGGATTCAACAGCATATTCAATTCATTGATTATGCCATATGGGAAGCTGTTGAATTCCCTCCTGTAGTTGATCCAGAACTTGATGTTGAGGGAAAACCAGTCAAAACTCCTCCAAAAACTGAACTTGAAAGGAAGGCTAGAATGAATGAAGTGAAAGCACTCACACTATTACAAATAGCCATTCCTAATGCTTATCAACATCAGTTCAAAAAGTTTTATACTGCTCACTCTCTTTGGAATGCCTTAGAGAAGAGGTTTGCTGGTAATGCCAGTACCAAGAGAAATCAAAAAGACCTCTTGAAACAGCAGTATGAAAACTTTTCTGGTGGCAAGAATGAAAACCTCACTCAAATCTTTGACAGGTTCAACAAACTGATAAGTGAACTGGAAAGTGCAAAGGTCAATCTGGATCAAGATGAAGTCAACAGAAAGTTTCTCAGATCTCTTGGAGAAGAATGGACAGTCTATGCTGCACAGTGGAGAACAAAAGACACACTTGATGAGATAGAATTGGATGATCTGTACAACAGTCTAAGAGTGTTTGAGACTGAAATTGATGCTAAAAAGAAATCATTTTCTTATAATCACAACACTGCTCTTCTGTCCTCTGAAAAATCTAATAACTGTGATTCTTTTTCAGGTGGTGATGGCAATTCTGCTGAAACTCATTATGAAGCTTTTGTTGCCAATGATGGATTATTTGCTCTAAATGTTGAAGACTTGGAACAAATTCATCCAGATGATCTTGAAGAGATGGATTTAAAGTGGCAACATGCAATGCTGACCATGAGAGCCAAAAGATTTCTGAAAAGAACTGGTAGGACCAACTTTCAAGCCAAAACAGAAGGCAAACCATCTTTTGATAAATCAAAAGTGGAATGCTATAAATGCCATAAGCTTGGTCACTTTGCCAGAGAATGTAGATCTCAAGGTCAACAGCCATCAAGGACTTCACAGCCCATCCAAGCTTCCTCATCAACAGCACTTGTCTCTCAAGAAGACAATGTGTTTGACTGGAGTGATCAGACAGAGGAAGAATTCCAAAATCAAGCACTTATGGCAGAAACATCAAATGTCTCCTCCACTGAACTACCATCTGAGGTAAACTCTAAACTCTGCTCTCAATCATGCAAAAATATGGTTAAAAAGTACAGAGATCATAATGAGAGCATGTGCAAAACTCTAGCTAAGATGGAAGAAAGGAGATATGAATATATGCAAGCCATAGAAGATCTGGAAAAACAGATCAATGATTATAAGGATAATGAGATTCAAATGGGGTATGATAGAAACTATCATGAATGGGAGAAAAAGGAACTCAATAAGAAAATAGAATCTCTGAATAAAAAGGTAGAAGAAACTGAACAGAAGGTGTTAGAGGCTAATGAGAAACTGGAATCTGTTAACATAGATCTAGGTAACTTCAAGTTAGCAAATCAAAAGCTAGAACACCTAATGGAAGTTCAATTCAAAGATAGAGTCAAATCTCAGGTCAATCCCAAAGAAGGAATAGGATACAGAGCTACTCCACCTCCATATAATAACAAGTACATTCATCCAATGAGTGAAGTTGCTGATAGACTTGTCAATGAACCACTAGATGAGTCTATGACTATTGTAGATCCTATCCTTGATAACAGTCCTGAATTAAAAGAAGATAAGAGTCAAAATAGAGACTGTGACACAAAGAGTGCACCCATAGAAGTCCAAGTTCCCAGTAAGAAAGGAAAGAGAAGATGAGTGTATGCAATGCTACTCCACAAGTTTCTGTACATTCTAACTGTAACACTGCATCTTCATCAAAAGGAACTAAAAGAGGTAAAACTGTTTCTATCTGCACATGCCAAAAGCATGGTGTTCAAAAGTTTCCTAAACAACAGCAGGTAAGAGGAAACCAGAGAAACAAGAACCAGAAATTGACAGAAAAGTCTGGTGTTCCAATTCAAACTGTCAAAAGATGCTTTCACTGTGGAAGGAAGAATCACTTAGCCAAGGATTGTTTTTACAAACCAGCTGTTGCAAAACAGACTGTGCATCACACAAAATCAAATCCTAATCAGGCAAAGCACTCAAAAGTGAAACCTTCCACAGCAGCTTCAAAGAGAACAGTTGATCACAGATTCTCAAAAGTTAATAAAAAACAGTCCACACATCAAAAACAAGTTTTGGCAAAGCCTAAATCAAGTTTTAAACAAATATGGTGTGTCAAGGACAAATCTGTTGCTCAAACTGCTAATGCAAAAGATCAGACTGCTAAGTCAAAATCTGATGCTGTTAGTGCAAAAACTGAAACTGTTAGCACTACAAACACAGCTCCAGCTGCTGGGCATCAAACTGGAGCTGCTAGTGAATCATCTGAGACTGTTAGAAGAAAAGGTGATCAAAATAGTTGGATACCTCATATTATCACTAAATACTCTCCAAAGACTCCATCAGTAGATCTAACCAAATATAAGAAGTCAAAAACAGTTTTTAGTTATGTCAATGTACAAGGCCAACCCAAAACCAATTTGGTTTGGGTTTACTCCACTACTAACTAAGCTGTTATTTGTGCAGGGCAACCACAGGTCTCCTCATAGAACAAGATGGCATCTGGACAGTGGATGCTCTAGGCACATGACAGGCAATTCTGAATGCTTGTCAAATTTCAAAGGTTTTGATGGAGGTTTTGTTGCATTTGGAGGCAACTCAAAAGGAGGTAAGGTTACAGGTAAAGGTACTGTTAATGCAGGCAACATGACATTCCATGATGTTCTGTATGTTGAACAGCTTAAGTACAATTTATTGAGTGTCTCTCAAATCTGTGACAAACAAAACATTGTTCTGTTCACAGATTCTGAGTGCATTGTTCTTTCAAAGGATTTCAAAATTCCTGAAAATCTTGTTTTACTTAGAACACCAAGAAAGGACAATGTTTACTGCCTGGACACAGCTCTCTTGACTAAATCAAATACTTTAAGCTGTTTAATATCCAAAGCATCATCAAATGAGTCTGCTCTTTGGCATAGAAGGATGTGTCACATGAACTTCAAGTCCATGAATGATTTAGTTAAAAAGAATCTGGTAAGAGGATTACCACAAAAGGAGTTCATTTGTGATGATCATTGTGTAGCATGTCTTAAAGGTAAGCAACACAAAACTTCTCATAAGGCCAAAGAAGTAAATTCAATCTCATCTGTTCTTCAGTTGTTACATATGGATCTATTTGGTCCAACATCTGTTTTGAGTTTGAATAAAAGGGCATACTGTTTAGTCATTGTTGATGATTTCACCAGATTTACTTGGGTTTACTTTCTTAGGTCCAAAGATGAAACTGCTGAGCTAGTTAAGTCTTTTATCCTTAAGATAGAAAACCAATCCAATTCCAAAGTTAAGGTGATAAGATCAGACAATGGAACTGAATTTAAAAATCAAATTCTAAACAGTTTCTGTGAGTCCAAAGGCATTGCTAGACAATATAGTGCACCAAGAACACCACAGCAAAATGGTGTAGCTGAAAGAAAGAATAGAACATTAATTGAGGCTGCTAGAACAATGCTAGCTGATTCAAATCTGCCAATGACTTTCTGGGCAGAAGCTGTTAATACAGCCTGTTATGTTCTAAATAGGGTTCAAGTTGTCCAATCTCAAGGAAAAACTCCCTATGAGTTATTCCATAACAGAAGTCCCCTAATAGCTTTCTTCAAGCCTTTTGGATGCCCATGTACTATTCTTCACACTAAGACTCACTTAGGGAAGGGAAGTTTGAGAGTAAAGCTGAAGAAGGATTCTTTGTAGGATACTCAACTCAAAGCAAAGCCTATAGAGTATACAACAGTGTGTCTAAAACAATTGAAGAAAGTGCCAATGTTGAATTTAATGAAAATACTGCTAATATCAAAGGCACTGGTCCTGATTGGTTGTTTGATTTAGATTCACTAACAAATTCTCTGAGCTTTGTTGAGTATACTGCAGAAGCTGATGCATACAGGGTTGAAGCTGCTAACACAAATTCTCATGCTGCCAATACAATTTCTCATGCTGTTGGCACAAAGTCTCAGACTGCTGCAGATTCAACAAGTTGGGATGATTTCACCACTCTACCACTTCTGTCTTGTGATCCTCCAGGGGTCCTGAATGATACAAATCCAGACACTGAAGTGCCACTCCAAAGTTCTGAAAGAACAGCTCCAACACAACAGGAAACAGTCCCAGATTCAAGTCAAGCTGTTTCAGAAACTGAACCATTCACTGGTTCTGATGGAGATGATACCAACCTTGGAACTTCCTTTCAAACAGAGAGAGAGCCCACACTAAGAGTTCACAAGTATCACCCTCTCAATCAAATACTGGGTGATCCAAGCACTCCTGTTCAAACAAGGAAGATGGTTCACAATGAGACTGCTGCTGCTGAACAAGCAGTTCCTGAATTCAGTCTAGCTGCTTTTGAACATGCCTGTTTCATGTCTCAATTGGAACCTAAAAAGGCATCAGAAGCATTAAAAGATTCATCCTGGATTGAAGCTATGCAAGAAGAGCTTTTACAGTTCAAAATTCAGAATGTATGGACTCTGGTGGATCTTCCTAAAGGTAAGAGAGCAATAGGTACAAGATGGGTGTTCAGAAACAAGAAGGATGAGAGAGGGATAGTCATCAAGAACAAAGCAAGACTAGTAGCACAAGGGTACACTCAAGAAGAAGGAATAGATTATGATGATGTCTTTGCTCCAGTAGCAAGAATTGAAGCCATCAGACTGTTTCTAGCATATGCAAGTTTCAAAGGATTTAAAGTGTATCAAATGGATGTTAAGTCTGCTTTCCTGTATGGGACAATTGAAGAGGAAGTGTATGTGTGTCAACCTCCTGGTTTTGAAGACTACAAGTATCCAGACAAGGTGTACAAGCTAGACAAAGCTCTCTATGGTCTTCACCAAGCCCCCAGAGCATGGTATGACACACTGTCCTCATATCTTCTACAGAATGGATTCAAGAGAGGCACTCTGGACAAAACACTCTTCACTAAATCCATCAAAGCTGAGATTCTACTTGTCCAAATCTATGTTGATGACATCATCTTTGGCTCAACTAATGATAGTTTGTGCAAAGAATTTGAGGCCCTAATGCACAAAAAGTTTCAAATGAGTTCAATGGGGGAACTCACATTCTTTCTAGGGCTGCAGGTTAAACAGAAGCCTACTGGTCTATTCATAAGTCAATCAAAGTATGTCAAAGACATATTGGAAAAGTTTGGCTATCAAGACACAAAGGTTGCAAGCACTCCAATGGATCCTCATAAACAGCTCCATACAGACAAAGATGGCATAGATGTGGATATTCATCTATACAGATCCCTTATAGGATCTCTCATGTATCTAACATCTTCAAGACCTGATATTATGTTTGCTGTCTGTGTGTGTGCTAGGTTTCAATGCTCTCCAAAGGATTCTCACTTGGTTGCTGTTAAGAGAATCTTTAGATATCTTAAAGGCCAACCACATTTAGGTCTATGGTATCCTAAAGACTCTCCTTTTGAACTAACTGCTTATTCTGACAGTGACTATGGTGGATGCAACATTGACAGAAAATCCACAACTGGTGGATGTCAATACTTAGGAGCAAGACTGGTCTCTTGGCAATGCAAAAAGCAAACAACTGTCTCCACATCATCCACTGAAGCAGAATACGTAGCAGCTGCAAGCTGCTGCTCCCAGGTAATGTGGATTCAAAATCAGCTAAGAGACTATGGTATGAATTTCTTATCCACTCCTATTTATATTGACAATTCAAGTGCAATTAGCATTGTGCAAAACCCAGTGAAATTCCCAAAAACCAAGCATATAGAAATCAGGTTTCACTTCATCAGAGATTGTAATGAAAAGAAGTTAATCCAAGTTACCAAAATACATACAGATGATCAGCTAGCTGATCTATTTACAAAACCTTTTGATGTGGGAAGGTTCACTTTCCTAATATCAAATATTGGTATGGTAAACATGGATTAATTGGTTTTCATTATTATCGACTCAGTATGCTAATTTAAGGGGGAGACACTGTTCCATTGAAAAGTTGCACAATTTTACACTAACATCATGAGTATTTTCTCATGCTGCTAGTTCATTTTCTCGGACTGCTAGTTATTTTCACTTGATCTGTCAAAGTGTGCAGGGTAATTGAGTAATTTTTCAAATGTGTGCGCGGGACCCAACCTTTTCGAAACCTTTAAAGGTCCCAGTTTCGTTCAGTTGTAACTACCAGTTACATATTTTTCTTCCACGGCCTTCTGCTTTCTCACTGAACGAATCACACATTCTTCTTTCAAACCCTAAAACCATCGTTTGATCATCCATGGAGTTTGTCAAAGAACACAACTGCCTTCCATACTCTCTCAAACACTCTGAACTTCAACCGTTCCATGATATGATGGATTTCCTCAGGCACTCCCATATCAACCATGCCCTCAATATCAATCCCACCATATACATATCGCATATTGAACAGTTCTGGAACCGTGCCACTTTTCAAACCATCAATGGAATTCCCACTATACTATCCAAAATTGATGGCACTCCCATCACCATTACTGAGGAATCCATTCGGCACCATCTGCATCTTCAAGATGCCACAGGTATAACAGACCTAACCCTTAATGCTTTACATACTGGTCTTTACAATATAGGTTATAGGGGCCCTGCTGATTCTTTTACTTTCTTAAAAGCCCATTTTTCTCCTAAATGGAAATTTCTTGTACATATTATTCAGCAGTGTATGAGCCCCAAAAGAACTGGTTGGTCAGAATTTTCTTCTAACATTGCCACTGCCTTAGTGTGCTTTTCAACAGGCCAACGGTTCAATTTTTCAAACATGATTTTTCAGGGGATGTTAAGGCATCATTCCCTAAAGAATGGGAAGTTTTTAATGTATCCAAGATTTTTGGCAAAAATCATTGCACACACCTGCACTACTTCTCATGTACATAAGAGGATACATATTTCCCATAGGCACTCACTATCTTCTATCAAAAGGCTGATAAAGCCAAGTGCCAATTTTGTCAGTGTAGATGTTCCATTGCCCTCTGCAATGATGAACATCATTTCAGGAAACAGAGGAGAGGGTCTTGAGCAGGCTCAGCCTAACATCACTGCTACACCCCCAAGACCCCAACCCACTCCTCATGATACACAAACTCCCACTGATCCTTTTGTACAGCCAACACGCCCACTCAGAAATATATACAAAAGAAAAAGGGGGACCAGGAGCTCCTTCCTCCTCTTCCCATCAGCAAGAGCCATATATCTCTGTGCAGGAGGATACTCCTGCACAACATATCCAAAGGGAACCACTAGAGGAAACTCCCATCCTCACTCAGGAGGTGAACATCTCTTCAGAGATGGTTCATATGGGTTCTGTGGCTGGGACTACTGATGTCTCTGCACAAGAGGCACAGGACAGTGCCAACATAGCTAAGACCACGCCCATGGCAACAGCAAGTGTGCAAACACAAGCTGGAAGTCCCCAGAACCAAGAACTGAGGGGCCCAAAGGTTTCTACATCTGGTATTAATGTCAGTGATAGATCACAAGCACCACAGGTGTTTTCTGATCTTGAGACTAGTCTGCAACTCATGCTTTTGACGGATCCCAAGCTGAAACCTATTGTAGCTATGTTGGAATACCAAATGTCCATCATTGCTGCACAGGGTGCACAAATAATGGCTCTAAAGCAATCAGAAATGGCTCAAAATCAGAGGATGGATTATCTTTATAAGGGGTTTACCCTTTGTGGAAATAAGCTCATTCAATTAGAGCGTTTGATTCAAACCCAATGGGCAAAGGTTGTAGGTCCTTCTGACCAAACCAATGCTTCCAAAAAGGGGGAGAATCAGGAGGTTCCCAAAACAGTCCAAGCAGCTCCATCAACAACAACAGTCCAAGTAGCACCAACAGTCCCAGTTTCTAGGCTAGCAGTCCCAACAGCTTCTCAAGCTGTTAGCCTAGAAACTCAAGCTGCTCCTTCAAAAGTCACTGGAGTTGTGATCAGAGAAGGCATTCAAGCTCCATCAAGTACAGTCCAAGCAACATCTTCTGCTGCAAAAGACAAAGGCAAGGGCATTCTTATTGAGTCTCCAAAGCACAAATTCTCCTCCAAAGAAGCCCAGATTGCCTTTGATGCTGAAGTTGCCAAAAGGTTAGCAGAAGAACAGGATAAAGAATTAGATCAGCAAGCCCAGCCCCCAATGGATGATGATGAGACCTTAGGTGATTACCTAAAGGGGTTTGTGGCCAAGCAAGGAGAAAGGAAAAGAAAGATGCCAACAGGGCACACTAAAGCTGAGCACAGAAGATTTTTGATAAATTTTGCATTTGCAGCTGGAATTCCAAAGAAAATGGCTCAGTCCATGACAACTGAAAGGCTGCAAGAGATTCATGACAAGGAGATGGACAAAAGATAGACAACAAAAGTCTCTCCAGAAGCTCATCTATCTCAATCAGTCCAAACTGAAGCTGCTGCCAGTATACCTGTTCCCACTGATCAAGCTGCTCTTTCTATTCCTTCATCGGTTAAAAGGGTGCTCTTTGAGCAACAACTACAAAAGGCCATGGAGATAGAGAAGCTGATTGATCAGCATGATTTTACAAAGCCTCTGATCAACTACTGGTTTGCTAAGTCACTGGATGACCGTGACTTGAGAATTAAGTTTGTGATAAGAAGAGAGTCTGGACCAGAAGAAGAATATGATACATTTTGGCAGATGGTTCAGAAGTTGACCAGAGATGAGCTTATCAGAATGCACAACATTGGGTCTGTATCACAAGTTAGATCTACTCTACCACAAGTGAAGCAAGTAATTAAAGATCTAAAATCAATTGTTGACCCTGAATCTGCAAGGAAAGAAATAGAGGATGCTGTGAAGAAAGGGAAGAAGGTCAAGCAAGTTGATCTGTTTGTCAAGTCAAGGACATACAGAATCAAATTTTCAGATGGACCTGGCATATTCTTCAATCTCGAATTTTATGATTTACCAAAAGATATGCTACTTCAGATAAAATCTGTTAGGGTATCTTGTGATAGAGATGAGATGAAGAAAGAATTTTTGAAGGCTGTAGATCAGAAACTTGCACAGTTGTAAGTTTTTGAAAGCCTTGGTTTGTAAATAACAGTTTACTTATTCATTTCCATTTTTGTATAGAACTTAAAGTCTTGTGTAAAGAATTTAAGTTAGGGGGAGATTGTTGGGAAATAGTTTAAGTATGCTCAAGCTGTTAGTTAGACTTCTCAGACTGTTAGTAGATTTTTTATGTAAATACAAAGTTCATGCTGCTAGTTGAAGAAACTCGAGCTGCCAGTGTAAAAGTTCAAGCTGCCAGAGCAAAACAACTCAAGCTGCTCAGTTCATGCTGTCAAGACATTCAAGCTGCTCAACAGTTTCATAAACAGAAAGTGCTGATTTTCAGGAAAGATATCTACACGAAGATTCCAGCATATCTACTATCAGAGAAGTCATAGTCCTTCAAGGAAACAAGTCCAAAAAGCAATATAAATAGACAGAATATTGTATAGAAGAATATAGAAGTTTTCTGCATATTTTGAGTCTGTAATTGCTTTGTTGATTAAGTTTTCTTAAGCCTCTAAGGTTGTATAACCCTAAGAACAGTCTGTGTTCTTCGTCTAATCAAAACAGATTAGAGGTGATTATAATCATTGAATTCAGCAATACAAACAGTCTTGATTACTTCTTATGTTTTATGCTTCATTGGTTTTGAAAGTTTTTGTCAAAATAATTAAGTGTTATTCCGCAAACTTCTTAATTAAACTTTGATTCAAAGCAAGATTATTGATTTATACTCTGATAAATTTCAAATCAGTTAATCTTGGTTATTCAGTTTTAGATCCTGACAAACTCGGACATCCGGCGATCCGCGTAACTCTTCTGGCGACTCTGAGCTGTCCTAATCCGCTGCTGAATCATAGCGACCTTGTCGCTAGTCTCCTGAAGAACCTCTGGCCCGCTGATAGGACGCTCCCCAACCTCTCCCAACACACTGGAGTCAAACACTTACGCCCATAAAGAGCCTCGAACGGAGGCATGCCGATAGACGCGTGGTAGCTGTTATTGTACGCAAACTCAACAAGCGGCAAATGGAGATCCCAGCTACCCCGAAATCAATAACACAAGCTCGCAGCATATCCTCCAATGTCTGATTAGTCCGCTCTGTCTGACCCTCTGTCTGTGGATGATAAGCTGTACTCAGCTGAACTCGGGTGCCCAACGCTCTCTCTGAAAGCTCTGCCAGAATTGCGAAACAAATCGGCTGTCTCAGTCAGACGTAATAGATCTAGGAACTCCATGCCTCGCAACGTCACTGATGTAGAGGCGCGCTAACTGATCCATCGTAATAGTCCCACGAACGGCCAAGAAGTGAGCGCTCTTCGTAAGCCGATCGACAATAACCCAGATCATGTCATTCCCACGAACAGTCCGCGAGAGTCTCACTATGAAGTCCATGGTGATGTCATACCACTTCCACTCTGGAATCTCTAACGGCTGCAGTCTGCCATGCGGCTTCTGATGCTCACTCTTCACTCTCAGACATGTCATACACGCCTCCACATACTTCCCCACACCCCTCTTCATCCCTGGCCACCAGTAATGAACTCGTAGATCTCAGTACATCTTCGTGCTGCCCGGATGGATCGACAATCTAGACTTATGGGAATCATATAGAATCAGTTGTCTCAAACTGCCTACTCTGGGGACCCATACTCTACCTCGAAGGGTCATCAACCCTCTGTCATCTCTACCCAACAACTCCAGCTGACCAGCTAATCTCTCTCTCTCTGCACATTCTCGTCTCTTAGACCCTCCTCTTGAGCTAACCGCAGATTATCAATCAAGGTCGACGTGACCTCTAATCGAGAGGCTCTGGACGTAACCGTCTGCTCATAAGATCTCCTGCTCAAAGCGTCCGCCACCACGTTAGCTTTCCCAGGGTGGTACCGAATATCAAAATCATAATCCTTCAGGAGCTCCATGCTACGCCTCTGTCTCATGTTTAACTCCTTCTGACTGAATAGATACTGCAAACTCTTATGATCAGTATATACTGTGTAGCGCGTCCCATAAAGATAATGCTGCCATATCTTCAAAGCAAAGACTATGGCGTCCAACTCTAAATCATGCACCGGCCGACTCAACTCATAACTCCGAAGCTGTCTCGAGGCATAAGCGATCACCTTGCCTCTCTGCATCAGTACACACACAACCCGGTGAAGGAAGCATCGCAATAAACAGCAAAATCCTCAGAACCTTCTGGCAACGCTAGAATCGGAGCCCTACACAACCGATTCTTCAACTCTAGGAAGACACTCTCCTGCTCCTCATTCAATACGAACGGTATAGACTGTCGCGTCAACATCTTCAAAGGCACTGCAATCCGTGAAAAGTTCTTTATAAACAGCCGATAATACCCTGCCAAACCCAAGAAACTGCGAACCTCGGACACAGACGTGGGCTGTCCCCAACTCGTAATAGCCTCAATCTTCGCGGGATCCACCTTAACGCCTTCGCTCGTCACCAAGTGTAACATCCTCGAATTCAATTACTGTAATTTGGATCTATTTAGGCGGATAATTTATAATTAAGTTGAATTATGAGCAATTATTATGTATTTGGGATATTTAGAAAGTTTGTTGTTATTTTAAGAAAATTTGAACTCTGAATTATTATTATGGAGTATTAAGATTATAAAAGTTAGTAATGATAAATTTAAGAATAAATCAGTATTTTATGAAACCGGTTAAGTTGAGGGGTGAAATGTGCAAAAATGATGAAAGTTGAATAAAAAGGCTAAAAAGCCATTCATTTTCATATTGCTCTCTCTCTACTTTCTCTCTCTAGAGAAAATTCTCTCTATTTCTCTCTAGATTATCTCTCAAACCGACCGACCGATTATCGAGATTTATACGTCATCGGAAAGATCTCGAGGAGTACTACAACAATCTACGGTTGGATTCTTGATTTCATACAGATTGAGGTAAGAATCGACCCTTTTAAGTTTATATATCTCGGTTTTGAAAACATGAAATTCGAATTTGACATTTCTTGCATGAAGAAAGCCGATTTTGCTTGAGTTTTAGCTAGAATATGATAGAGTATGCGTAATATAATCAAACCTAGGCATAATACATGACATATTCATGATTCTTAGGCTTTGAAATGAAGGATTTAAGTGGTAAAGATGAACAAACTCGAGAATACCAAGAACAGAGTCGAAATGCAAGAACAAACTCGATTTTTTAGCTAAATTCGAGTATATATTCGAATCTAACACCAAGGGATTCGAGTTTATGTCCCTAAATTCGAATTTAGGACCCTAAATTCGAATGACATTCGAATTTAACACTATAGGTTCGAGTTTGGCCTCAAATTTGAAAGGAAATTCGAATTTAACCCCTTAAATTTGAGTTTAATGCCTAAAAATGAAAACCCACTCTCTAAACTCGAATATTTTGGATGAAACACATAGACAACACATAAAATAACAAAAGTTATTCAAAGTATAAGGTGTGAACTTGAGTTGGGTTTAAACTTAGTTGTGGTTTGAATTTGGATATGAACCCGAAATGGGGGAAAAATATTGCAAAACTTACAAAACTTGGTTTTATGGAATAAAACAATTATTGAAATGAGGTATTGTTGCAACTGACTTAGCAGGTCCCTTGTGGTGTTGTTTAACCCACAGTGGGGTACTTTGTGGATCCGGTTGAAAGCCCGTGGAAAAATAAGATAAATTGAAGTTTAAAAACGCACCCACAGTGAGTACCTCTGATTTTAACATGTCTGCATTTGCTTTATGTTTGCTTCGCCTGCTGAGGCATGTTGTTTCACTTTCGTTTGACACTCTACTAACTTGTGTATATGTTGATGCACATTCATACTTGTTGCATGTCCGTTTCTTTGTTGTGCATCTTATTGATGGACCTGAGGGTCGCATCTGTACTCCGATGTTACTGTGCTATACGACCAAGAGTTGACACCTCTGTGGTCAGGATAGGCAGTAGGTCATCCCCGATCGTACGTTTGCCTCAGCTGGATTGTTTTTCTTATGCCGAGCGTCATCTCGAAGGAGTTGCGGCTCGGGTTTGCGTACTATGTGTACGTGTGGAAGTATACGGTATGCGTTACCGGTGTTACTTCTGGGGGCATCATAAGGGTTTGTGGAATGTGTAAAATCATTGGTATTCACTAAGCATTCGATTACCCTCTCAGTTGTTTACTTTTTACAGGAAAAAGGGAAATCTACTGCTGGACCTTCTAGTTTGGTCGTCTGTTGAAGTAATTGAAGATATTTGCTACTCCGCTTGGTATTTGGTTTATGGGATTATTGCTATTATATATTTTGGGATGATTGTAATAAACTTATGAATATGTAGACTTAGATTTGGTACCTTGTAACACCGTAGGGTGTTTGACACTGTTGCGTTACTTTATTTATATGCTTCCGCACTTAAACTAGGTTATCAGATCATTATGTTATTGTATGATGATGATTAATCCTGGGTGTTATTTAAATGATGGTTATTGTGACAAGGGTGTCACACCACGTGCCCTAAGAACTGCACCTCTCGAAGCCAAAACTCGCACTTCGAAAACTTGGCGTATAGCCTCTCTCGCTGCAAAGTACTCAGATCCTCTCTCAGATACTGGCTATGCTCCTCGCTACTCCTCTAGTAGATTAGAATATCATCAATAAACACAATCACGAAACGGTCGAGCATCGGCCTGCAGACCCTATTCATCAGGTCCATAAACGCTGCTGGGGCATTAGTCAGCCCAAACGGCATGACTAAAAACTCATAATGACCATATCTGGTCCTAAAAGCAGTCTTAGGCACATCTTCGTCTCTGACCCGCAACTGATGATACTCGGAACGCAGGTCAATCTTCGAAAAATAACTCGCCCCTGAAGCTGATCAAAGAGATCATCAATCCTCGGCAAGGGATAACGGTTCTTCATCGTTACCCTATTAAGCTATCTATAATCAATACACATACACATCGTCCCATCCTTCTTCTTCACAAATAGCACGGGGGCTCCCCACGGAGAAGAACTGGGGCGAATAAACACACGATCCAACAGATCCTGCAACTGCATCATCATCTCGCGCATCTCGGTAGGAGCTAACCGATACGACGTACGCGCAATGGGAATGGCCCCGGGAACTAGGTCGTTCCTAAACTTAACCTGCTGGTCAGGCGGCAGACCCGACAACTCATCTGGAAACACATTAGGGGAATCTCTAACTATAGGCACATCACTGACCTCCCTCTTCTCCTTCTTCGCATCTACCACGCAAGCTAAATAAGTGGCACATCCCTTCGCCACATACCTCTGCGTCTGCGCCATCGACACTATACTCATCTCTCCCATGCACCTGTCGCCATACACAACTGCTGACTCTGACTCGGAAACAGGGATACGAATCATCTTCTTGGAACAGAAGATATCCGCCTGACGCACTGTCAGCCAATCCATGCCTACTATGACATCGAAAATGCTAATCTCCATAGGCATCAAGTCTATGGAAAACTGATGACCGTCTATCTCTAATGCACAATCTCTATAAATACGGCTCACTAATACCGTACTACCATCAACACGCTCAACAATAACAGGCACAGATAACGCGGATGAAGGCATAGAAAAATATTCACAGAAGGAGGCAGATACATATGAACGATCAGATCCCGAATCAAACAAGATAAAGGCATGTAGTCCATTAAGGATGAACGTACCAGATACAACGTCAGGCGACTCACGCGCCTCCTCAACAGTAGCCTGAAAGACCCTGCCACGAGCCCTCGGTGCTCCTCCTCCCCGAGGTGCTGACGATGACCCAGACGGCCCAGCTCCACTCGAACTCGATCCCGGAAATCGTGCTCCGGGATTCGGACAATCCCGAGACATATGGCATGGCTTCCCACATCGGAAGCACAGGGACTCTTGCGAAGTACATGCGGCAGCAGTGTGACCAAACTGGCAACATCAAAAACATCGAAGGTGCTCCGGGGCACACGACCCTGCATGGCGGTGGTGACACCGCTGACAATCTCACTCGCTGGAACCTGAACTGTCAACTCGGCTCCCTGAATCTCTGGATCCTCTACCACCACTCCCCTGGCTTTGACTCCGACCCTGCCTCTGTCCCTGACCTCGCTGTCTCTGGCCGTGCTGTCTCTGCCCACCCTGACTCTGTCCCTGACCAACCCCAGACTGTCCCTCACTCCGTCCCTGATCCTGCCGAGCCCCTGAACCCTGTCCCTGCTGCTCAGAATACCCGCCCTGACGGCTCTCCCTAGAAAACCTCGAAGTCCCCGAACTCTGCCCCTATCCCGATGCCTCAACACGCTGTCTTTGCGGAGCCGGCTACTCCCACTGCCTCTCAACTTCCCGCTCTCGACGACGGGCGTACTCCATGGCTGAAGCGAATGTGGGGTCACGCAACATCCCCATGAACTCTCTAATGTCCGGCCTCAGACCCTCGATGAACATATTGACCTTACGGTCCTCCGTAGCTACCTGATGCGGCGCAAACTGAGCTCTGTCATTAAAGACATCAATATACTCCTGAACAGATCTGGATCCTTGCTGCAGATGGATAAACTCCCGCTCCAACTCTCTCCTCGTGTCCATGGGACAATACTGCAGCTCAAACTCTGTACGAAACTCCTCCCAAGACATCAAGTAGGCCTCGTCAACTCCCTGAGCACTGACAATTGAACTCCACCATCTCAATGCTCCTCCCTTCAAAAGGTAGGAGACATAACTCACCCTATCTGCTCGATCCACATGCGCTATACGAAAAGCAGCCTCAACCTCCCTTAACCAATCCAGTGCCTTCGAGGCACCAACTCCACCGAAGAACTCTGAAGGACGACCCGTCATAAAGTCCTTAAAGGACCCTCGCGATGGCTGGCTAGAAGAAGCACCAGCCCCGGAACTCTGGTCTCCCTCGGGCGGAGGCACCGCACCTCGACCCCTACCCCGCACCCTGAACCGGAAAGCGCTCATCTAAGATCTGCCCTATCACAACATATAAGTCAGACCTACGCACTGGCTCCTCATCCCTATGGTCATCCCCCTGAGGCCCGCTGCCCTGACGGTCCATAATAATCTGCACAATAAAATAATAACACGAATTAACTCTACAAGACTCTACGCACTACTCGTTTATCACCTATTACTCTACTTAGGATTACAATCCAAGGATCTAGACTCCGTGGTTTAAGCTTAAGCATCCACTAGATACTTAATCTCTTAAACCTAGGCTCTGATACCAAGCTTGTAACACCCTCTTACTAATCCACAATGCCATGTAAATAACACATCATCTGTGACACAATATAATAATCCTTATACTATTCCCGAAGCACATACATGAAAACCCGATAATTTAAAACATTATTTTACATAAGAGAGTCACGGATATCCCTACATGTAAAACAACTTATCCGAAGTACATGCATACAAACTGTCCACAAAATATAACTACCTCTACACGCGTAGCTAACAACTCCTCAAGCAGAAATAACAGTAAACCTACTTCGGTCCAGCAGGCCTACTAACGCTCCGGTCAACTGAGATACACACGACAACACACACAGGTCAGCTAAAGCTGGTGAGAATGCAAGGTTTAGTGTACGATTATAACGCTCAATTAAATAAATAAACTCAATAGTAAAACGTTCAGCGTTCTCTACTAAACGAAAATATGAGATCCCACGAAGTAGCTCAGATAGGCACTCAGCTCGTGTGGACGAATCCACGTACCCAAATTCCTAGACCGCACAAAGCGGTCGTCAGGACAAAAAAGGGAATTGGGAGCGACCCAACCCCTGCCCAGCCGTACGGTTTAATATCTCAACAGCCCAAGTGTCTCAAATCTCATATTATAAAACAAAGTTCACAATAGCCCAATAATACATGCATGATAGTATCTCAAATAATAACTCGTAATAAAACTCGTAATAGTATCGTAAAAAGCTCGATAAAAGATCATGCAAGTATAAATAAATAATCGTACAAGTATCTCAAGAAAAAATGCAAACTCACCTGCCTAGCTAGCTATACTACCCGGTCTCGGTTCCCTACCCTTTCCCGACCCTATCAACCCGAAACCCTGAAATCACAACATATAACTCAATATCACGATCTACACCCAACGACTCTATACACAATTCTCAACAACTCACAAGACCCCCAAAGACCCGAACACACGACTCACAGAACCCAAAAACCCAACCCGAAACCCCAGTCGCATCGCGGCCGCACTGACCATTGCGGTCGCGGTTGCGCTGACCATCTCGGTCGCGGTCGCGCTCAAGCTGAACCGCCTGCGATCACTCAAGAACATCGCGGCCCGCGATCAGGGGTTCGCGGCTGCGCTCACGGTCGAACAGCAGCAGACATGCTCTGTTTTTATACAGCCAGGGGATTAATCCCCAATCATCATTTCAACTCGATTTTAACCACGATTATATGCTCGAATTTACTCAGAAACACAGTTAAACATAATTCATCCAATAAACACTAATCAACAACATTAAATCCACGAATTTGAGCTCAACTTACCTTCAAATATGGACTCAATTCAAAGGAAGGAGATGATGACGATTCCAACAGCTTGAATCTCTAATTCAGCTTCTCAATCTCTGTTTGTTGTTGCTGAAATTCACAAATACACACACATACACCTTTAACTCTTAGTTGATGAAGATGAGATAATGAAGCAATAAGCAGGGAGCTCAAAACATATATACGTTTTCGGTTTAACCCGGTCCGACACCCAATATCCGATCTTGATACCCCAAAATACAAATTTATATCACTGGGTCCCAACTTAAAACAATTAATCCAATGAAATAATTCCACGTACCTATCCCAAAAATGGGATGTTACAAATATACACGAACATTTTAAGCTTAAATTATGAACCATTGTGATTAACTTTCATATCATTGATTTATAAATGGGTTACCCGATTCCCCGCGGGTTTCCCCGCGTACCCGATGGGGATCCCCGTTTAATACCCACGGTTTTTTTAAACGGGGACGGTATTTCCATTCCCCATCCTGAACCCGCCCCGTTTCCATACCTACTCCTCAGCGAGCCCTATGTGTCCTCTTCGTCTGGGCTTTTGAATCACCTAAATCCGAGTTCGTATGGAAAAGTTATGGCCAAAATACTAAACTAGTGCGAGTTAGACCATTTTCTTCGTTTCATGTTGATTTCTTCGTCTATGAACGCCGAGTGAAAAGTCATGTTTGTATGAAATAACTTCAACACATTATATGACAATTATACACTTATATAACATGTAAATTGACATCTAAAAATCTATAAGAATTATCGAAATGTACAACAGTGTCGATAGAATTCGGAAACTTAACCGAAAACGCTTAAATACTTCAAATGATTTCCAAACCTTATGATATAATATTATAAGATAATGAATACCTTGAATATCATTATTTGATAGGTTTGGAGCTGAAAGAAGTGTCGGTTGTCGGTTCGGGGCGTTAAGTGTCTTATTGGCCGTTTGGAGCCTTAAAGGCTATTATAGCCTACTATACTGTGAGTTCTAGTATTGATATGTGTGTTGCATACATACTTGCATGTTCTTTTAATTATGGCATTGTGCATATCTACTGAGTACCATTTGTATATAGTATCATGCCCTAGTTGGCAGTTTAATATTTGATCATGGTTTACAGCCAACATACCTCAGTTGATATCTTTCATTACTCATATTAATCTTCATGTTATGCTTGAAGATCGTTCATTTCATGATTCATATGATTACACTTGATTACCCCATTGTGAGCTATGCTCATTTATCATTGCCCTCACTGGATTTCCAGGTTATCATTATTATTATTTACGCCTTACTTTGTGTTTGTGCATATAAATTCCTACACCACATGAACTCACGGGTAGGTGGCCGGACATGGAAGCCGGTTGGAGGTGCGCAGCTAGACATGGATTCACAGTTGTTAGCAACGCCGAGTCAGCGAGTCACGTACCGCGACCTATGCATTAATGGGCTATGCCCACATCATTTTTATTAAAAGATATTGCACTTGTCGCTTTATAATCATTTTAACATTAATACATTGTAACAACCTAACTTTTGATCAGTTATGTAATGACTATTTTGAGATAATAATATAATTTTTGTTATATTATTTGTATTTGCAAATATTGATTACGAATAAAAATTTATTAAGTAAATATAATTTTAAATTATATTTATGATATAATTAAAATGAGTAAAATAAAAGAGATATAAAATACAAAAGATTAGTGGGTTAAATTACAAATATAACTAAAATATATATATAAACCATATTAATGGCAATTTAATCATCATTTAAGAGTTTTACTCTCTCTCTCTCTACTCTCTCTCTTAACTCTCGGATATCTCAAGAATTTAACCAAGATTCCACAAGTTTGCAATAAAAATTCGGAATTTAAGCTAAGGAGGAGTTACAAGCATTAAACAACAAGAAGTTACAAAGAATTCAAGGTAAAATTTCCTTTAATTTTCGATATATTGGTATGTTTGGTTCGGTTTTGTGTAATACCGAAACCAATGGATTAAACTATGAAATTTCTTGTTGCATGTTTAAGAAATTTGAAGATTTTGATGAATTTATGCTATTAGATGCAATAGAAACAAAATTCATGGGTTGGATCATTCAAATTAAATTAAAATCGGAACTTTTGAAGAAAACTTGTGTTCTTGACAAAAAAATGAACATTTTTGGATGATCTTGTTATATTTATGATGTTTTTGATCAATATAATTATATAAAATTACTCAAATAATGTTAATACAACTATAAATGTAATTGCATGTTAATAAAATCAAGTTTTGTGAAATTTTGTGAAAAACCCGTATGAATATAATGAAGAACATCAAGAACAAATTCTGGGAAAATACTAAGTACAGGATCCGAATTCGGATATACCCGAATTCGGATGAGGTGCTCAATTCGGATCCTATCTTGAATTCGGATCAAACACTTCGGATCTTGCTTTGGGTCCTAATTCGGATCCATGCTAATTCGGACCTTGCTTTTATCCTAATTCGGGTAAGATGCTAATTTCGGATCTTATGTATTAAAAGATCCTAATTCGGATCCCAAGTCATCCTCAATTCGGATGATGATCAATTCGGACCGGCCATTTCAATTCGGATTGGTCCTGATCCGGATGATCCGAATTCGGATCCCCTATCCGGATGGATCCGAAGTTGATGACCCGAAACCCAATTTTATGTATTAGAATGATTTGAGAATAAATAAGTTATCAGAATCAGATGAAATTTAAGATTATAAAGATTAAAAGACAAAAGATGACGGCCTTGATAAGACAAGTTATCAGATATCAGACTCAAAAAAAAATACCAGAATTTATGATCGAAAGATGATGAAAACTCCATGATAATGATGATGATATTGACATGAGATTTATATGAATAATTCTGGACAGGTTCAGTTAATATCTGAACAAAGATTTAAAGACTTAAAGACTTAAAAGCGGGTCAGAGAATTGATTGACAGATTACAGATTGACAAAGATAAAATCCTGAGATAACTCAGGTGGCAGATTTTTATATCTGTTTGATAAAGACCCCGACCAGTGAGTTATAGATATTCAGATTGAACATGCATAAGATCCGGTTGAGATATATTGCTGCTGTTAGATTTATTGACATTCATTTATCAGCTGGAATGAAACCTGTGCACACCATGGATGGGTGTTGCCCAGTGGATCATGATAGCTATTTGATTATCTTTTCATATTGCATTTAATATTACTTCAGACTTTGCTTTATGATTCATTACTATCATGACTTCTAAGACATATGCTTCCATCATTGATCAGACATTTGATAGATTGATTCAGCTTGACTAGCCCTTATGGTCTATTGTTCTAGACCCGGCTATTTCACCAGTTCTTATGAATTGGTAATGACCTCCGATGTTCTGCCATATTGACTTACTGGTAGCTAGCCCAGTATGTGGCTGATCCCCACGATTTAAGCGTGAGTGTGGCTTGAACATCATCCGATCTTATGATACTATATCTCAACCATGAGGGCTGTAGCGGCAGCCAAGACATATCACGCTAAGACTAATGACTCCGCTTGACACGCATGTTGATATTGAAAATCTATAAACTCACTAAGTTTTGCTTACAGATGTTGCGTTAATATTTTACAGGATAAGCCAAAGGAAAATCACCTGCAGGACCTAGTACTTAGGTCATTCAAGATCCAAGTTTTGAAGCTTTCTTAGACCACTACTCAACAACCTTCTGGTACTGATTGGAAGACAGAAAATGTGGTGGTTTTGGGTAGACTTAATGCGATTTATGATGTTATGACTAGATTAGATGTTACCCTTTTATAACTTTATTTTGAAATATGTAAACTTAAATCCTAATCTGTAATGTACATGTAATTTTATTTTTCCGCAATTTAATTACCCTATCTTAGTATGGTTGATATCGTATTGCATAATGTGGGACCTAGACTCTGAGGACTGCCCCGGAAGGGGAGGTCTTCACAGGATGTTATCAGAGCCCTAGTTTGAGTGAATCAAGTATTACGTGAGTATATTTGATCTCAAACTGAAGCAATACATATGTATCGATCATTTAGGTGGTTTGAACTGAGATAGGATGTACAGACTGTTAGGATGAGAAAAAGGGTACATAGATCTAAGTCTATAAACTGATAGTTACATGCTTTTAAATTTTCAGTAGAAGATGTCAGGATCAGGATCAGGTGATGTTCCCAGCAACATGAATCCACAACAAATGTTTGAAATGATGCAACAACTTCTAGCCCAACACTCAGAACAACAGAACAAAATAATGCAAGAACAGTTTCAGGCCAGAGATGAGGCCGAAGCTAAAAGACGAGAAGATAAAAGGAATAAAAGAAAAGAAAAGCAAGTCCAGACCAATGAATCTGATTCTGATAATTCAAATCCCGAAACTCAAATAGCTCAGCCAAAAGGCTGCAAGTTTAAAGATTTCAAAGCTAGCGGTGCTTTGAATTTTGAAGGAACAGTTAATCCGATTCAGGCAATGGATTGGATTAGCCACACTGAAGAAATTTTCCGGATTTCTGATTGCTTAGACTCCAAGAAAGTAAGTTATGCGTCCGCGTTATTTGTCGGTGCTGCACGTGCCTGGTGGAAAACTCAGAGAAGTATCTACGGCGAAGAAATAATTCAGACTCTAGAATGGAACCAATTTCTCGACATGTTCAACGCAAAGTACTGTCCAGTCGATCAGCGAGATAAGATGGAGGTACAGTTAATGCAGCTGACTCAGGGAACGAAGACAGTTGACGAATATGAACACGAGTTTTCACGACTATGCGGTTATTCCTCATACCAAGTAGCTACCGAGGAAAGAAAGATGAATAGATTTCGTGTAGGACTTAATCCAAGATACAGGCATCCGATGAGCGCGATCAAATACAAGAGTTATTTGGAAATGGTAGAAGCAGCCAAACAGATTGAGAGAGGATATCTAGAATACGGTGATCAGCTATACGCTCCAACGACTAACCCAATGAATCCGTCTCCTCCGAAGAAGCAAAGATTTGGTAGATTTTTCAAGCCAAATAAGTCGCAATCTCCGCAATCCTATCAGCATAGTTCACAGCAGAAAGCACAAGTCTACTCCCTCACGAACGAACCACGATTCTGCAAGCGATGAAGAAGATCACACATGGGATTGTGCAATCCAGAAGATGTTACTTGCTTTGCGTGCAACATGATCGGTCACAGTAGTGAAGAATGTCCACAGCAGGGACGTGGGTGTGCAAAGTGCGGGAAAAGAGGACATTTTATGTACCAGTGTCGTAGTGGATCGCGTTATCAGTCACAGTCATCAGCTGGAGGGTCTACAGTTAAGAGTTCTGCTGCTACGCCGACTGCAAAGACTCGAGCTTTTCAAATAACAGCCGAGGAAGCAAAAGAAACACCTGACGTAGTTACCGGTATGTTCTTGCTTAACTCTATTCCTGCCCGAGTACTATTTGATTCCGGCGCGAGTCGTTCTTTCATATCAACATCTTTTGCACAAAGATTACATAAAGCTCCATCAAAACTCTCCGTAATATTAGACATTGAGACAGCTAGTAACAATTTTGTTATGTCTGATTCCGTTTATCGTAATTGCACACTACTTGTTGATAATATCGTATTCAATCTCGACCTCATCCCGATTCCGTTGAAAGAGTTTGACGTCATCATCGGCATGGATTGGCTAATGAATAACGAGGCTACAATTATTTGCAACCGGCGAGCCATTAGAATCAAGTCTTCAGACGGCCGAGTATTGGAGATCAAGGGCGAGAAGAGGAAAGGTGCACATTGTTTCATATCTATAGAAAAGGCTCATAAATACTTGTCTAGAGGTCACGACTCCTATCTTTGTTATGATCTATCTGAGTCCAGCTTTGAAAAGAAATCTTTGTATGATATTCCTATCGTCTGTGAGTTCCCAGACGTATTTCCTGATGACATTTCCGGAGTACCACCAGAACGTCAAGTCGAGTTTAGTATTGACTTGGTTCCTGGTGCGGCTCCTATCGCAAAAGCTCCATACAGACTTGCACCTGCAGAAATGCAAGAAATGTCTAAGCAACTGCAAGAGCTGTTAGAGAAGGGGTTTATCCGACCGAGTTCTTCTCCGTGGGGTGCACCAGTTCTATTTGTTAAAAAGAAAGACGGAACCTTCCGTATGTGCATCGACTACCGCGAGTTGAACAAAGTCACCATAAAGAATAAATATCCTTTGCCCAGGATCGATGATCTGTTTGATCAGCTGCAAGGAGCCAGCTATTTCTCAAAGATAGATCTCCATTCTGGGTATCATCAGCTGAAAGTTAGAGATGAGGATATTCCGAAGACAGCTTTCCGTACAAGATACGGTCATTACAAATTTCTCGTAATGCCTTTCGGACTGACAAATGCACCAGCGGCATTCATGGATCTCATGAATCGCGTGTGCAGACCAATGTTGGATAAATCAGTTATCGTGTTCATAGACGATATTCTGATTTACTCCAAAACGGAGGCTGATCATTCTATTCATCTGCGGCAATTGCTAGAGTTATTAAGAAAAGAAAGACTCTACGCAAAGTTTTCTAAGTGCGAATTCTGGCTCAGACAGGTATAATCTCTATTATATATGTCTTGAGCTGTTTCCTTAACTATTCTATGATTCACATCAGAACTTGAATTTCTATTTTGATTATCTTATAGATTCAATTCCTTGGCCATGTTGTTTCTGGCGAAGGTATCTCTGTCGATTCGTCTAAAATCGAGGCTGTTCAGAAATGGCAAACGCCTCGCAATGCCTCTGAAATAAGAAGTTTCCTTGGATTGGCTGGTTATTATCGGCGATTCATAAAGGACTTCTCAAAGATTGCTGTGCCGCTTACAATGCTAACACGAAAGAATACTCCTTACGTTTGGACCGATAAACAGCAAGAGGCATTCGATATTCTGAAGCAAAAGTTGATTCAAGCGCCGATCCTAGCCTTGCCAGAAGGTAATGATGATTTCATTGTCTATAGCGATGCCTCTGGTACTGGCTTAGGATGTGTTCTGATGCAAAGGGGAAAAGTAATTGCCTACGCTTCAAGGCAATTAAAAGATTACGAGAAAAGTGCACCAACTCATGATCTTGAGTTGGCTGCCGTTACCTTTGCTTTAAAGATCTGGCGTCACTATCTATATGGGACTCGGTGTCAGCTCTACACCGATCACAAGAGTCTCAAACATCTTTTCACTCAAAAAGATTTGAATATGAAACAACGACGGTCCTTGGAGCTTATCAAGGACTATTATTGCGAGATCCTTTATCATCCCGGCAAAGCTAATGTTGTCGCGGATGCTTTGAGTAGGAAAGTTTATCCGGAAAAGTGCTGCTATGCCCTGACTCCTGTAATATTCTCTTCGGATCTTATTGAAGACATCCGAGTTGCTCAAGCTAAAGCATTGAAAGAAGAGAATATTGATTCCGAAAATCTAAAAGGGCAACTACAATTTCTAACTCTGAATCATTTGGGACTTCACTGTCTCAAGGGAAACCGAATCTGGGTTCCTAAGTATGGTTCAATTCGCAGCACTCTTCTGTCCGAAGCTCATCAGTCCAAGTTATCTGTTCATCCTGGCAGCTCAAAGATGTACTTTGATCTGAAAGCTGACTACTGGTGGCCAGGAATGAAGAAAGATATCGGTAAGTGTGTTGAAAGCTGCAGAGTTTGTCAGATGGTAAAGGCAGAACATCAGAAACCCTTCGGGGATATGCAACCACTACCAGTTCCCGAGTGGAAGTGGGAGCATATAACAATGGACTTCATTACGAAGTTGCCGAAAACCAAAAGACAGCACGACTCCATCTGGGTAGTCGTGGATCGATTAACGAAATCAGCGCATTTCATACCGATGAAAGAAACTTACTCTCTCGATAGATTGGCACAGATGTACATCACTGAAATAATTTCTCGTCACGGTGTGCCAAAATCTATCGTATCAGATCGTGATAGTCGTTTCACATCCAGATTCTGGCAAGCTCTACAAAACAGGATGGGTACTCAGATTTCTATGAGTACTGCTTATCATCCAAATGCAGATGGCCAGAGTGAGCGTACTATCCTAACTCTGGAAGATATGCTTCGTGCCTGTATTCTTGATCTAGGTGGTAACTGGGATGACCACTTGCCGTTGGTCGAATTCTCGTATAATAACAGTTATCATTCTACGATCAAGATGACTCCTTTTAAAGCTTTGTACGGAAGAAAATGCAGAACTCCTACCTGTTGGCGCGAAACAGGTGAATCGCCAATAGCAGGACCTGCCCTTCTACAGTTGACTCACGAGAAGATTCAACTTGTTAGAAGAAATATTCTTGAAGCTCAAAGCAGGCAGAAGTCATACTATGATAACCGGCACAGATCTATCAGCTTTGCGGTTAACGACTGGGTGATGCTGAAAGTATCCCCAATGAAGAATGTGGTGCGTTTTATTAAACGAAACAAGCTAGCTCCGAGATTTATTGGTCCGTTCAAAATTGTGGAAAAGATTGGAAATCAATCTTATCGTCTTGAACTACCAGCTAACTTAGCTGGAATACATCCTGTATTCCATGTCAGTCACTTGAGAAAGAGTTTAGCCGATGAAAGGGAAGTTCAGATACCACACATTAACTTGCAAATTGATGAGAAGCTTCGAGTAGTTGAAGAGCCGGAGTGTATTCTGGACTCGAAGACTAAGAAGCTACGAAACAAAGAAATACAGATGGTGCTCGTCCAGTGGAAACACCACAAAGGTTCGCATCAGTCTTGGGAATCGAGAAATGTAATGAAAGCAACTTATCCCAGTCTGTTCGAACATAGCTAACTTCGGGGACGAAGTTTGTGTGTGGTGGAGCCCATTCTGTAACAACCTAACTTTTGATCAGTTATGTAATGACTATTTTGAGATAATAATATAATTTTTGTTATATTATTTGTATTTGCAAATATTGATTACGAATAAAAATTTATTAAGTAAATATAATTTTAAATTATATTTATGATATAATTAAAATGAGTAAAATAAAAGAGATATAAAATACAAAAGATTAGTGGGTTAAATTACAAATATAACTAATATATATATATATAAACCATATTAATGGCAATTTAATCATCATTTAAGAGTTTTACTCTCTCTCTCTACTCTCTCTCTAAACTCTCGGATATCTCAAGAATTTAACCAAGAATCCACAAGTTTGCAATAAAAATTCAGAATTTAAGCTAAGGAGGAGTTACAAGCATTAAACAACAAGAAGTTACAAAGAATTCAAGGTAAAATTTCCTTTAATTTTCGATATATTGGTATGTTTGGTTCGGTTTTGTGTAATACCGAAACCAATGGATTAAACTATGAAATTTCTTGTTGCATGTTTAAGAAATTTGAAGATTTTGATGAATTTATGTTATTAGATGCAATAGAAACAAAATTCATGGGTTGGATCATTCAAATTAAATTAAAATCGGAACTTTTGAAGAAAACTTGTGTTCTTGACAAAAAAATGAACATTTTTGGATGATCTTGTTATATTTATGATGTTTTTGATCAATATAATTATATAAAATTACTCAAATAATGTTAATACAACTATAAATGTAATTGCATGTTAATAAAATCAAGTTTTGTGAAATTTTGTGAAAAACCCGTATGAATATAATGGAAGCTGCTGTGTCAAGATCCCCTCCAAGATAGGCTTGGATTTGAGCAGGAATCTGTTGACTTATACAATGGCTGACTTTTTGTGCAGATTGGCACCAAGAGTCAACTATCTTTTGAAGCTTGGCATGCTTTATATCTGTTTCTCTCTTTTCTTCCAGTAAAATAGAGTTGATGTGTTTTAATTCATCAAGCTCAGTTTCCAACTTATGAAACTGTCCAGTTCTTACTGATTAGTTTAAGATCAGTTTTAAGCTTAGAGATTTCAGATAGTAACAGCATCCTGCTTCTCAACAGCAGCTTTGATGATCAACAAGATATATTCAAAATTTTGACCTTTCTTCAGAACTGTAAGCCATAATAAATTTTGTACCTTTACTATTCGTAGGAATTCCAGTTCTCCAAGCTGTGGAAGGCTTCAGCTTAGCAGCCATGTCTGTTTGTAAAACTGGCTTGTCGATGGCGATCATCCAGAGTTTGGCCATCAGACATGATTATGCTTCTCATCAGATGAGAATCAGATTTCCTCTCAAAGTACACATGTTCTCTGCCATGAGTCCCTTTGGCTATTGGAACGCACAGAGTTTTCCAATTTCTCAGCTTAGCCATGGCCAATAGGTACTTAACCTATAGCCACTCATCCGTGTTAGTCTTGTTAGGTTTGGATGACTGACCAACAGCTTTGACACACAGTCGCCAGCATATGGCCGGTTTGTTCACACTTGAAAGCATCAGCTTGGATTTGCAAACTACTTTTTTTGCAGCACTTGCCACTCCTTGCAGCTATACTTTCTTCAACCTTCTTCTTGTGACTTTTTGACAAGCATAGCTATCCATTTGCTCATCATCCTTGTCAGTTAAGATCTGCAAGCCTTCTTTTCTTCAGACACTCCTCCTCCTTATCATCAGCTCTGCTTGCTCCAGGCTGAGTGAAACACATCACTCACCTATAACAGATTGTCTTCACATTAGCACAAAGGCAGCGTACTCTTTTGGGACATTTCCAGCATTTTTTTTTCCCCTCTTTTGCTGCCTGTGATTGTTCATCAGTAGTAAGGATCCCTACAGATTTGACCGAATCCATACTTCCTGATAGTACATGAGTTTCTTAGGGATGGTGTTGCAGAAATAGTTCCACTCCTCAGGTAACATGTCCAGAAACTTGTTCACCAAATTAAAGACTGTCCTTGGTGATCCTCAACAGCTGTGAGATCATTCACCAGAGCCAGTGCAACTGGTGTAGGTTGCTGTGAGAGACTCCTTTGTTTGGCAAAGAAGAGTTCACTTTTACTGTCTAACAAGATTGTTACTTGTTTGTCCAGTGTGTGTGATTGTGGGTCCATCATACGACGGTCCACAGAGGTATCCCACATCTCCTTTGCCAGTCTTCAATTTTTCTCCACCTGCTTGAACACCTCATCAGGGAGAGAATGACCCCCAGATTTGTTTCTGGCCTTTGCCATCCAGAGCACCATCTCTGTCTCATCAGACCATGGCTTTTGCTTCTAAAGGTCCTGATTCAGGAGCAGTCTTCAACCGCATGGAGTTATTGTATTAACAGAGGTTGGCCTACATAGGGACCCTCCATCACTATCTCTGGCAGTGGTCAAAATCAAGATTTCTCTAAGTCGAGCATCCTCTGCCACTTCCACCCAGAGAAGTTTGATGATTGAATTTTGGACGGCTTGCCCATAGAGCCATTGTTCATAGTAGAAGGCCACTTGCAGCACTGTTGTCCATGGAAAAACTGGGATTATGCGGCTCTAGCATGACAACACACTCTAAACTGCTCTGATCACCAAGTTGTAGGGTCCCGAAAGGTTCCCAAAGTATCTGTTCTAAGCCTGTAGATGGGGGTTGAATACAGCCTTTAAAAATCCACTCTCTTTTTCCAATGTTTGTATGTATTTATCAACAATGTTATTACAAACAAGCTTGAAGCGGAATAGTTAAGCTGAGATGACAGAATACCACAGTATGCTTACTGTCTAAGACAGACTCAAACAGATTACAATGCCACACTCACTAAGATGCACTCACTGTGTTTACAACGACTCAAGGAACCGCTTAGGTAAATCAGCTAGACACACAGATGCTTGGTTTACAGAAGACTTGCATGCATGAAAATCACACTTGCACGTTCACTCTTGGTTAAGCACTTAGCTTTCTTCTATTTCCTTTCTGATCCTTTGGAGTTCCTTTATACTCCTAGAGATCTCAGAGCAACATCTCATTGCGACGGAATGAAAAAGGTGGAAGAAGTCTTGTTTGAAAAGACCATTATAACTTGTCTGCACTTTCTGCAAAAGCAGACGTGCAGAAACTTTGGTCTTTTCCTTGTCTACGTTTGCATGCCTTTACTAATTTAGGAATGTCAAATTTGCGTCTTCTTCCTTCGTAAAGGCTATTTGATACTAGAAAAAGGGTTGTAACCCTTTTTCCACATAACTTTGTCTTCCCTGTGACAGGAAACACTTGGGCCGGCTGAGCGGTTCGCTTCCACTTTGTCTTCGCCTGTAAACTGATCTTGTAGTCAAAAACCATTTACATGATGATTGGAAACAAATTCATAAAGTGTTTAGCCTGTTCAAAGAACACAGTTTTGTTCACAAAGAACAGCACACCATCTTTAAAAATGCCCAAGCTGCTCAACAGTGAGGCAGGTAGACAGTTTGTCCATCCTGGATCAGCAGCACTGAGCAGCTTGAAAACACTGTCTTGGTTGCAACACATGCCAACCTCTTAGAACAGCTTTCGACTGTATTGCAAACATTTCAGTTCAATTACGGCATATACCCGGCCTAACTCAACCTTCAAAGTCTCAAACGGTTTTTTGTTTGATTTATAAACATCTCCCCTCAGCTATAAGATAGAACAGTTTGACTGAGGCCTTTTTGAGCCTAACAATCTCCCCCTATTTGCAATAAACAGTCCAAGCTGGTCTTGTCAACAATCACTATACTTTTTTCAGTACATTTTCTGATAATAAAATTACAACATTACAGTAAAGTAAAAGATCAGTTTATATATACACTGATTCTTGACTATCTTATAGAACAACATATGTTCCTACAAAAGTACAAAACTAATGTGCTATGTATTTTCCAACTAATTGTTAGAAGCAGAGATTCAACTTATGTAATAATGTACAACTAATGCACAGGAATGGACCACTAATGTACAAAAATTTTGGTACTGTTTTTGCCGATGGAGCAGATAATTGCAACCTGTCCAACTTGATGGACAGCTTCCATTATTCACATACCCAGATGGCAAGCGTGGGACTTCATTCGACAGGCGGTGTTATCCCTTCTTTGAATCTTTTACAAGTTTCCTTCCTTGTTTCTTCGTGTTTCTTCCAATTTCAGCTGTAAGAAACATAAAGTTAGAACTTTTGAAGTTTACCTCCTGTCATACAAAACCTTTCCGTCTTCCCAGATAGCTGCTATCCATAGGCTGCGGTACTGATTGAAGGAACGGTGGCAATTCTGAGGCCCTGCAAGCTGCTTAAGACAACTTGTGTAGGTCTGAAGCTCTTTGAACACCTTTCTTCTGGATCGGGGATCTACAAAACATGCCCCTAAACTCATGCTCTTCAATTACTTGCATCTTCAAATTCAACTCCTTAGGCAGGTGTGGTCAAACTCCTTTAATTTCCACAGAATAATCTCCTTGTTTCAATATCCTTAAGGAGTCCTTCAGCTCTTTATCCCTCTTTGTTCTCCGGCCTTTATCTTGGATGTGTACAGGGAGACACCTTCAAAAAACTCAACCAGCAGTAACCAGGTGCAAAACTGAGGTGTCTCTCAAGCTGCTATACATAATCATGTGCTCTCCCAAACAACCCCACACAAAAACAAAAACCCCCTGCTCAATCTAAGGGGAGGAAGTCATTCTGAGACAGGCCTAGCAGCAAAAGAGCACCTTATCTAGAAGAAGAGGAGAGAAGAAGAAACTTCTGAAGCTGCTGTCAATAAGCAGCAGCTAAAGGCAAGAAAAGGCAGCTGAGGATCTATTGAGCGAACAGGCAGAAACAAAGTTTCACAAGCAAGAGCCCACAGAGAATTGGCCTCCCTGCACAAGTACTTTGAGTTTAGGGAAAGAACAGTTAAGGCTCTGGAAGAGTTAAGAAAAGAGAGGAATCTGCCCAAAGCTGCTAAGTCTTTTGCCTCCAAGACGCAAGAAAATAAAACTGTCTCTGGAGGGACAAAAGAAAAATACTGGACGCTGCAGGAAATCAGCAGACGAAAAAGAGAAGGACGAGAAAAGGGTACTCAGGTCTTGTGATCCAAATCAACAGTACCTTTTGCCAGAGCCAATTCCACTTTGACACCTTGGGCCAGTGAAGAAATTTCATGATCGTGCTACTAGAAGGATGGCCAAGAAGGGGGGCGATTGTCAAAGCTGTCCCTTTCAAGGAAAGGCCACACAGTGGCAACTTCAGTCCCCAGGGATGGGTGCAAAAGGGCCTGAAATGTCATCATATGATCACATGATGTTGCCTCAAAATGGGTTACAGGGAATGGGTGGAACTGGCAGTTGCCCCCCCCCCCCCCCCCCCCCCCCCACCCCCCCCCCCCCCCCCCCCCCCCCCCGAGCCAGTCTAAGTCAGAACGACTAAGACTCTCCAGGGCATACATCAATAAGTGATGGAAAGAGTAAAGGAGCTGGGCCTGATCCAAACGAAATAAGTG
>JAANYP010005078.1:0-286227 GCA_020465985.1 Centrapalus pauciflorus
GAGAGAGGAGAGAGAGAGATAGAGAGAAAGAGAGAGTGATTTTAAGAAAGAAGTTAATGATGATTTTCATACCAAATTTAGCTATTAATAATCTTAAAAACATTTAAATTCAAAAATAATTTACATACATTTAATATCCCCTAAATGCCCTTTATGCACCCTTGGTAGATAGTCTGATGCACAAAAGTTCTCAATGGTGCCTCGATGCACAAAAGTTCTCAATCGAACCCCAGTCTATATATATATATATATATATATATATATATATATATATATATATATATATATATATATATATATATATATATATATATATGTATATATATATATATATATATATAGAGAGAGAGAGAGAGGTTCAATTGAGAACTTTTATGCATCGAGGTACAAAAGAACTCATATCAACCATTAGATCAAAAAATTGTATGGATTAGATTAATGACAAAAGGGTAAATAGTTGGACAATTTTATGCAACTTGTGCATTATAGGAACAAACAAGGAAGGACATTTTGGGAATGTGCATACCTCATTAAATTTAATATTTCAACAAATAATCAAATAATAAATGCCAAATAAATTCAATTGATATATTTCCAAATTTAACAAAAATTACACAAATTCAAAAAAAGATGATGGATATCGATGCATTTCAACGTTAATCTTGTTTATCTATGCATCATGTTAAAAAAATACGCATTTAACGAAAAAAAATACAAAAATTCATTTATGCATCGTGTTTGTCGTTCATATTCTTCATTGAGTTATGCATCATGTTCAACTTGTTCATCATTAATCTATGCATCGTCATTGTTCATCGTCCATTTATGCATCATCATTTTTCGTTGTTCATCGTTTATCATCCATCTATGCATTGTCATTGTTCATCATCCATCTATGCATTATCATTATTCATCGTTCATCATCCATCTATGCATCATTATCTTCATAATTATCATCGGTTACTTCTCCTGTTCATGTTCATCATCATCGTTTTCATCGTTATTCTTCGTCTTCAAATCATCATCACTAATAAAATCATGAACAACACGATTAGAGAGAGAGAGAGAGAGAGAGAGAGAGAGAGAGAGAGAGAGAAATGAAGAGGAAAATGAGGAATGTAGTTAATATGAGATTTTAATTCAAAATGTAATAACTAATTATCATTTAATGATTTTTAGAAATAAATTAATTATCATGTTTTTAGTTTCCCTAAATGCCCTTTGTGCACCCTTGGTGGATTATCCGATGCACAAAAGTGCCTCGAGGTGCCCCGATGCATAAAAGTTCTCAATTGAACCTCAATTTATATATATATATATATATATATATATATATATATATATATATATATATATATATATATATATATATATATATATATATATATATATATATAGAATCAAGTTCATCAGCGTACCTATGAGATTCCAGCGTACCTAGCGTACCCTAATGTGAATGATCATTCACATATATTTTTTTTGAATAGACATGTATAAGAGAACATTATAAGACTTTTTTTCAAAAGGAGCAACATCATAAATCTTGTGAATGGTAAAAAAGATCATGTGAATGGTCATTCACACCATTCATATGATGTGAAATGACCATTGATGTGAAATGACCATTCACATAAATTTTCATTGAGCATTCACATAATTTTTAAGGCTACAGAAAGTGTGAATTTATGTGAAATTCATATATCATGCGTATGACATTAATTTAAACATGGTTATGAGAAAAAAAAATTAAAATTTTTTTTTAAGGTTGGTACCTTCGGGTGCACTTGATTTCGAGAGGTTACTTTTTGAACCTGAATATAAATAAATAAATAAATAAATATATATATATATATATATATATATATATATATATATATATATATATATATATATATATATATATATATATATATATATATATTAATAAAGCAAAACAATTAGTAACAAATGTCAATTTCTTAACTAATGAGTTTTTTATTTTCCCTCCCAATTTTTCCTAATATAACTCATTTAATTTAGTCTTTAATCATTTCAAAAACTAAAACTAATTACTATTTAGTTTAGCCACTATTAATGAAATTCAATCTAATTAAATGATTTAAATTTAAATCTACTTTCATTCTTCAATTTTTTTTTATTAATATTAGTTTATTTTACCTACTTAATCAATTTTAAAAATGAGTACAAGTTTTTCTCGTATATGAGAGCTTGATTTTAAACTATCTATTACCGGAAAAAATATGTTTAAATATCGATTATAACAATAAATATACAATAATTGATCGCATAACGGGTACATTATAATGTTATAATATAAAAAAAAAAAAATACTATTTTCTAATTTAAATGTAATCATGTTCTTATCTTGACTTTTTTATTTATTATGATTAGCTTATAATCATATTTAAATTCATATTTAATGATAATTTTTATATTATTTTGATCTCAACATTTTATTATCTTATATATGTTTTATTAAATATACACATGTTATACATGGGATGCAAAACTGGTTTTATTACTATATACAATGTCATTAAGCCTTAATTAATTAGACTCGATCAGTAAAAGTTATACAATTAATAAAAATTGAAAGCCAAAATTAGCTAAATGAACTAAAAGAAGCCTCCTAGGCTACATGGATGCCCGGTTGTAGTTCTCTAGGGTGGCTACGAAAAAATGTCGTAATTATATTGTTTGCAAATTAATTAATATTCTTAACCGAAAATTTACAACATATATATCGAGATTAATTATACGAAACATTTGAATTACATTCCAACCAAAATCCAACATAATAATTAATCAACAACTAGAAAAAAAAACTACTCACCTAATTAATTACTCACACAACCTTTTATTTAATACCAAGTGGATCGAATTAACAAAAACTACTCACCTAAAAATAAAACCGATGGGCCTTTGGCCTGACGGTAAGAGGGTGGAGTTATAAGCGAGAGGTCACGGGTTCGACCCCCGTCGGAAGCAAGTATAAAATTTAGGTGGATTAAGTAAGTCTGGTGGTAAAGGAGTAGTTTAGGAGTAGGAGTATGATAATTTGCCGTTCAAAAAAAAACCTAAAAATAAAGAATCATAGTAATTATATTGAGACAAATAATAATAATGATAATCATGATGATGATGATGATGATAATTAGATATATAGATAAGTTATATATAGGATATAGATGTAGATTTAAATCTTATGTATTTATTAATATTTAAAGATATAAAATATAATAAGTTGTATTTTTTTATATTTATTAATCTTTATATATATTATAAATAATGAATTATATTTATCTTTTATTTTATTATAGAAATAAAAAAATATAATTATCTTTTAGGTGAAAAGTGGTAATATTGTGAATTCATATTTCTAGCAATTCATCAACATAACACAATTCATATGAACAATTATCAATCAAAACACAATCTATTGAATGATTAAAGAGAAAAATATTACATTAAGTTCTTGGCTATCTTGGACAGCAATCTTCTTCTCTCTCTAGATCTGTCCGATTTCTTTTCTATTCTGTCCGATCTATTCCAAAATAGAAATACTACTTCTATTTATATACACAATATAACTATTGTGTATTTACAATAAATTCCCCTGAACTATTACAAAATATTGTTTTCAACTCTACTTATAATTGTACCCAACAATCTCCCCCTTAGAGATGAAAACAATTTTTCATTTAAAGTACTCTGTTCAGGTTAATTCTTATCTTGAATCTTCTTCTTTTCTATGATCTCTGAATCTTCTTCTTTATTGTCTCACTCTGATCTTCACATCTCTTCTATTCTGATCTTCTCTTTTCTTGTAAGCACACTCCCCCTTGGATCATGAATAGCTTTTAAATCTCTTCCTTGATCAATTGTCTTGAGATGATGTAGTAATTGCCTTCAGTTGATTTCAAACTACTCAACAGTTGTTTCTGAAATTCAGCTTTTCTCCCCCTCATGATGATCATAAAAAATTATGAACATCATGCAAAAACTTCAGAAACATTAATTCAATGAAATTATAGTAGAAGAAATACAACAACAATTACAACTCAGAAATTATTACAAATTGATTTTCTCCCCTTAAACTGATATCTCTCCCCCTATACAAAACAAATTTATCTCACTCCCCCTCAAATTGATACATTTTCTTTACAAAACAAAGTCAAAGCTTTTCAACTTGACTTGAGGAAAATGAAACAAATTCATTAGTGAAATCCAGGTCCACATAGGATTCCTGTTTACACAATAGACAAAATCTATGTGACCTACGTTCAGCGCTGGCATGATGTTAACACTGGTAGGATTTCCAAATAGTCATCGTGAAATCCTTTATCATGAAAGAATCACTCTTATTTGTTCCGGCTTAGTCACTTTGGACTAGCAGTTTATAGTCACGCAGACTGTTAGACTCGATGTGTCCTAAAAGTGTATATAATCAGCTCTAGACACAATGTGCATCAAATGAAATTGGAGACCGGAGCAACTGTCTTCCTTGTTTCAATATCAATAATATCCAAATGATATATCGATAGAAATGTGCTATATCTCCGTGATTATTGAAACAGAAATCTTTTGAGAGATAATTGAGTAGCTGGTGGGGTTAAGTGCATGCGTCACTGGGTCCATGACGTCTTTTTCAATATCAAGTCGCCTAGGGCTTGATAGATTATGTGGATTACCCAGCAGACACAGTGTAGGATAGGATTATCTTTTCTTCAAATCCTTTCTCAACTCTCAGCTCTCAGCATTTTTCAACCTAGCTCCCTCCGGCTCACTTTTCAGAATTAAATTCAGTCAGCTTTATACGAAAAGCATGATCTGATGCACCACCATCTCCTTTCAATATCAATATCCCTCTCATTTACATTTTATCTCTGCTCGACCCTGTCAGTATTCCGTGATAACTGACACTTCTCAACTAATAAACCTAAAGAACCCTCACCCACACAAACTATAGATGGTTTGCTCCTTGGGTAGGTCTTCCGGTTCTGGTTAGACCATAGAAGCGATATTTATGCCTATCACTCAGATTGGTGCATAATCGGAGTCAGCAGAATTAATCTTAAGCGTTTCAGCTCATGGGATACCAAGAAATTCAGCTCATTTGAAATCGGAGATGATAATCAGAATAAATTTTGGGAATGATAGCAGAATGAAATGTACAATCTGATATAAGATATGAAATGAATCAGACTTGTTATGAAAGAATTAGGTCATGGAGAATATGAGAGTATTCTTTGAACGGGAGAATATTAAAGAGAATCTCAGAAGTAATGAGATTTTGAACATCAAAGAGATTAAATCAATTAATCGCAATGAGAGATTCAGAGAATCAGAAGATTATGAAAATATTTTGCTTTTCAGCTCAAAAAATCTTTTTATGTGTGTATCAGATATTTTCGTGAAAAATTACACACAGTTTTGAAAAATGTCATCATCAAAGTGCGTCTGAAACTCCCCCTGGAAATAAGCACACACAGTTAGTCAACTCATAGAAATGAAATCAGGAGCAAAAAAAAATTATAAAAATAAAACTCCCTCTAAATCAATGCAGCTTCAGAGTTGAATTCAGGGCAGGAATTCCAGAAATATTTGTCTTTCAGACTCGGGTTCTAATCTGAAGTGATTAGAAGCCATATGTCACGGAAGCTCGGGTTTCAGTCTGATGTAACTGAAAGCCTTTGACTCTGGTTCATTGAAGTCCGGGTTCTAGTCTGAATTAACTAGAAACCACTTTGATTTGAAACACGGGTCTTGATCTGATGTAATCAAGAGCCTATTGAAATGAAGAACGGGTCCTTATCTGAAATGATAAGAAACCTATAACCTGCAAAATTTAAGATGTCTTTGGTATCCAAACAGATTTGGATCCAGACTTGTTAGCGCTCTTGGGTACCCATTTCAAAACAGGTTTTGGTACCCACTTGTACTTGGGTTTAGGTACCCATTGCAAGTTATAACTATCAGCTTCTCTTTCAAAAGCAGAAAACAAATTTCTTTGAGTATGAGAAAATTGAATATCTGAATTTCTAAAGAAACTTGAATTTGAATGATCAGACTTTTGCGAACTCTTCTTTTTGAAAAACTGTCCGGTTCTTGCCTGTTTCTGATAATACTTGGTATTTTTCTGTGAAAATGTTTTCTGATTAGAATGACCAGTATTTTCAGAAACTTTAAGAAAATTTGACTTCGAAGATTCACCGGTGTAAATCTTGACCGGAAGTTGTTCAATAATTTTATCTTTGCCGCTGTGTATCTTTAACAGATACTTAAGTTTAAGATCTGAAGAAGAATCAAACTTAGCAGAGTTAGTTAGATTCACTTCACTTTCAGAAGACAAACCAGAGTGATTAACATTGGATTTTAAACACACTGAAGAAGGGGTCTTAACCTTTGACTCAGTTGATGAAGTAAACACATGTAATTGTTTTGTAAGATGAAGTATCTGATCTTCCAAACTTTTGATAATGACTAAATTTGAATTTCTGTCATGATCAAATGATTGGTAATCAGATTTAAAAGATTGTTCTTTGATTAAGAACATTTGTCTTTCATCTTCAAACAATTCAGATTTTGATTTAAAATCTTGTTCTTTAAGTAAGAACTCATGTCTTTCCTTCTCAATCAACTCTTTAGTTAAAGACAACTCTTGTTGAAGAGCAAAAATTTCTTCATTTTTGTTTAAAATACAATTCTGATCAGTCGGTTTTGTCTTACAAAGTGTATCTTCAAGATCCTGAACTTTCTTGTAAAGATCAGATCTTTCAGGCAAAAGATATTTCAGTTGAGTTGCATTCTGAAAATTTTCTTGTTTCAGCTCATCAAGTTCTTTAAGTAATTCAGATATTTTCAATTGATGAGCACAACTCTCAGAGTTTTGTTTTTCTTTTAAGTTTTGAATTTCTTCATTCAGTATTTGTACGTCACGTAACGCCAAATGTTTATCAGTATTTAACTGAATGAGAATGTCGTAATTGTTCTTACGAATCTTTTCAGATTCAGTAAGTTTGAAAATCAGCTCAGACTTTGACAATTGTTCAAATTCCATTATGAATTACTGAAAAATGAACTTCCAAGATCTTTTATGGAAAAATGAGTGAATTCTGATAAAACTTTGAGAATTATATCTACAAATGATAACTTGTGAAAAATCAGCTCTGAAATGACTTTTTGACGTTGAAATTTTAGATTTTCTGTAGAAAAATTCCCGTAACTTTTTTCTGGAGTGGAATTGGGCCTCGAAAATTTACCGAACCGGCTATGCCAGTTCTAGAAATGTAGATCTCTTTTCAAGCTTCGATTTGACGTATGGTAGGCCTTCTAACGATGTTCCAGTCAAAAGTTATGACCAATTTAAGCAGCTAAGGTCAAATAGTCAAAACTCGAATAATGAATTATGAAACTCGAATGATATGAGATGAAACTCGAATTATTAAGGTTGAAACTCGATCAAAGGAAGATGAAACTCGAACTATAAATGATCAAACTCGAATGATGAATTATCAAACTCGAATGATATGATATGCAACTCGAATGAAGTTATGTTAAACTCGAATGAAATGGAAATCAACTCGAATTACAAAGAAGTGAAACTCGGTCAATGCTTTATGAAACTCGGTCAATGAAGTATGAAACTCGAATAACTAAGGCTTAAAACTCGAATCATAAGGCATGAAACTCGATGAATGTATTATCAAACTCGAAATAAGCTTCATAAAACTCGAATAAATCTTTCATAAAACTCGAATAAAGCTTTAATAAAACTCGAGTAAAGCTTTCATAAAACTCGAATAAAGCTTTAATAAAACTCGAATAAAGCTTTCATAAAACTCGAATGCCTTCTTTATAAAACTCGAATGACACTATGAATTTAGTTATGCCCGAGTTTTATCATTTTTCAACAAAAACAAGATCAGATTCAAACTTTTTCAATAAAAATCCATGAATTGACCTCAAATTGATTTCGAAGGTTCGTTTTAATAGCAGAAACAACTTTTGTGAAATCACTTTGGCTAATTCTTGATTAAAAACCAAAAATCGACCAAAAACCTCAAGAACACACACTTTTTCAAAAAATCTGAAAATTCTCAATTAAATTCTGTGTGTTTGGAATAAAAATTTGATACTTATATCATTGAATTCGTCTTTAAAATTCGCACATTCGATCCAAATTTCAGATCATTTCATCCACAGAATCAAAATCCTCAATTGATTTTCGGATTTTCAAAAAAAATGAATATAACAGTGTTCTAAAAAAAACGATTTCAGATTCAAAATTCACTCAAATTCAGCCATATTAGGCTCTGATACCAATTGTGAATTCATATTTCTAGCAATTCATCAACATAACACAATTCATATGAACAATTATCAATCAAAACACAATCTATTGAATGATTAAAGAGAAAAATATTACATTAAGTTCTTGGCTATCTTGGACAGCAATCTTCTTCTCTCTCTAGATCTGTCCGATTTCTTTTCTATTCTGTCCGATCTATTCCAAAATAGAAATACTACTTCTATTTATATACACAATATAACTATTGTGTATTTACAATAAATTCCCCTGAACTATTACAAAATATTGTTTTCAACTCTACTTATAATTGTACCCAACAAATATCATGTGACAATTTGTAATCTTTTTTATTATATAGATTAGTCTATGAACTCAAGTATTACGTGAATAATTTTTAATAAATAAATGGTTAGATTAAATGCATGTAAACTTAAAATTAAGTCATATAATGTTAATATTTATAAAAATAAGTAAAATAAAAGTACATTTATTTATCATATATATTATTTATCTATTTTTTAAAATATTCATAAACAATAGTTACTTTTTTAACATCATTCTTAAATTTTTTATCTCTAAATTTATATATGTTTAATCGATAATTTGAAATTATAAATTTACTTAAAAAAACATCAATGTTTAATTTTTTACACCACACACGTATATAATGTTAGGATATATGATTTTATCAATAATGTATTATGTTTATTTTTTAAATAATTAATATATATTTTTAATTAAATATAGAGTTTATTATGAAAAAAACCAATATATTTTCATGTTTTTTGCGTTTTCGTCACTTAATGTTATTTTTTTTCCACAATTAACCTTAACTTATTCTTTTCTCTTTTTTTTTTTGTTTAGTGAACTTTGGAAAATAAAACCCGGTGTTTTAGTTTTTTAAAATCCGGTTCACAAATTATAACAGGGGTCTAATGTCCATATTTCACTAAACCAAAAAGAAAAAAATAACTTAAAGTTTTTTATGAAAAAAATAAGGTGGAGGGACGAAAACGTGAAAACATGTTGGTTTTTTTTATAATAAACCCTTAAATATATAGATAATTATATACAAATTATAATTTGGATGTAGATTTAATCTTATCAATTTATTAATATTTAAAGATATACAAAATAATAAATTGTATTTATCTTTTATATTTAATAATCTTTATAGATATTAGAGATAAAGAATTATATTCATCTTTAATATTTATTAATTAATCTTTATACAAATATATGAAAAACAATTTGAAAAAAATAAATTTAGGCTTAGTTCAACCGGAATATGTGATTCTACCCTGAACCACATTATATTCGTGTGAGTATCTAAAAATTGCAGTATACTATGCGTACCTGTGAACACACTTGTTTCGGATGTGAATATGCTCCCAAAATTTTTTTTATTTTATATTCATTTAGATACAAATGATATAAGGTTATTTGTAAAAAATTACGAACATTCACACTTTCCAACATCTTAAAAGTCATGTGAACGTGAAAAACTTTATGCTTGCTTAGTGTGAACATATGTTCACAATCGTGCAATTCATGTAAACATGCACGTTTCAAATAAGTCTAAGGTGTGTTTATGTGTAATTTTTTACAATTAGTCTTGTATTATTATTTAAACATGATTATGAAAAAAAAATTTAAAAAAAAAACGGTTTTAAGCGAGTTACCTACAGTAATCCACAAAACTAATAATACTCAGTTAAACCCAAATATATATCTCTCTGTGTGTGTATATATTACAAGAATTTAGGTAAAATAAACGACAACACCTCTCTTGCAACTCCTATACTTATTAATTAAGTCATTTTCTTTGTAAACTTTGTTATGATCCAAAAAAAGTTTATTTTATTGCATATACATCAGTTATTCTATTATTACAAACTCTTCATGAACCCATACAAGCTTATTTTTGTTTTCTTTAGCTTTATTAAAACAATATCCATAAAATGTTGGTTAGAAGACTTATAACGGCTATTCGAATTTTTCATTACCATAACCAATATGTAAGACTATCAAGTTTTGAAACCAAATCGTACATATACACACGTCTATTTGTTGAGTTCCGGTAAAAATACCTTAATTCTATGAGAACGTGATACTCACTTTAAATTTTGTACATTTAATGTATATAATTATACTTTTGATGTTAAAATTTATACATGTGATAAATTTATGTATTTGATGTAAACATTTACGCATCTCATGATAAATTTATCCATTTTATATATGAATTTGTGAATTTTGTGTATAATTTAATGAGTTTAATTTTAAAGGTAATTTGTAATGTTAGATTATGATATTCATTAATATTGAAGATTAATAATGATTTTAAGGTTATAAATTTAATTTTTAAAATTATGCATTTGATGTACAAGTTTGTTCATTTTAGAGTGGTTCTCACATTCTCACGGAATTGTAGAGATCTTAGATGTCGAATATTTGTAAGAAGTGTGAGAAATATTGAATTAAATAACAAATATGTTGAATCAATTAGTTATTTCATTATTGAACAAAAGAAGTGTTGTATCAACGAGAACCCACTAGAAAATTTTATAAAAAATGGTGAGACAAAAAATATATGGTAAAAATTTTCATATTAGAAACCATATTTTTATATGTTGACCGATTTGTTTGAAGACAAATACATTTCGTTTACGATTTAATTTGACTAACATTGGTTGCTCTTCTTTCTACTTTTTAGATCTAACCTCTATTTTATATATTGTAGAAAGTGATAATGGGTTGCTTGTTTTCTTTGAGGTTTTATATGAATTTTTGCTCTTAAACACACACACACACACAAAAAAAAAAAAAAAAAAAAAAAAAAAAAAAAAAAAAAAAAAAAGTCAAAGTCATTTCCATTATTCCCATAGTTCACACTGAATAGTGCGTCGATGCATGGGTGTAAAATGAAGTGACGTATAAGTAACATATTTATTTCAAGAAATTTGATTTTAACATGTTGCAAAGGAAAGGGGAGGATTAGGATAATCAATCACTTTTTAATTTAGGAACATCCTAACGTATGTACTTCAAACATTAATTATTTGAATAATATATACAATGATTTAAATATGAAAAAACCAACATGTTTTCATGTTTTTTGTGTTTTTTTTCCATAAAAGTCATCAAGTTATTATTATTTTTGGTTTAGTGAAATTTGAATATTAGAATCCGATTTTTCAGTTTTTATAAAAATCCGGTTCACAAATTATAACCGGGTTCTAATGTCAAAATTTCACTAAACAAAAAAAATAATAATAATAACCTACGGTTTGTTATAGAAATAACATGGAGTGACGAAAACAAAAAATAAAATGAAAATATGTTAATTTTTTTCATAACAAACCCTTCGAAAACTTTTACTTTATATATATAAAAAATCAAATAATAATGACGTAGGTATATTGGTTGAATCATGCATTAAACAATTATATATTTTTTAGCATGGATATTGGAGTTGTATATATATAGTAGATATACAAGTTTGTTCATCTTAAGCTGGAGTACGTTTTATCTTTTTTGCTGGATCACTGGCTCTCAGTTAGATATCATATCTACCTACCGCCCCGGCGTCGTTTAACTCTAATTAAAGAATCACCTGCATCTTTCTCTTCATAATACACATATAAACTCATCACCCATTACTCGACCAGACTGCTTTTAATTCCTTCCGGCTGGAAACATGTCAGCTCGTATAGGGGTGGAGAACATCCCCGACTCAGCCCCCTCCTCTCCGACGCTTGGAGACCTTTTGAACTATGTCGGTGAAACAACCATTGGTGATGACCATCATGTTTTAGAAATGAACCAGATGACCAACCACCCACAGCCGTTGCCGTTGCCGTTGCCGTTTGTTTTGTCGTTTACTAATCTCACCTATAGTGTCAAGGTACGGAGCAAGTTTGGGATCCCGGCTCTGCTTGGAGGTCGGGATAAGTCTGCTGGTGTTCCGGCGACGACGGTGGAGCCGGTTGCTAGAGAGAATCTGGTTTCCAGGAGTAAGGTTTTGTTGAATGATATTTCAGGTGAAGCCAGGGACGGCGAGATATTGGCGGTGCTTGGTGCTAGTGGATCGGGGAAATCGACGTTGATTGACGCTTTGGCCAATAGAATCGCTAAAGGAAGCTTGAAAGGAAAAGTAACTTTGAATGGAGAACAATTAGAGTCCAGATTGCTGAAGGTGATCTCGGCTTATGTAATGCAAGACGATCTCTTATTTCCGATGTTAACTGTCGAAGAAACTTTGATGTTCGCCGCCGAGTTCCGTCTCCCCAGGACGCTATCAAAATCAAAGAAGAAGCTAAGAGTTCAAGCCCTAATTGACCAGTTAGGGCTCCGAAACGCCGCTAACACAGTCATCGGGGACGAAGGTCATAGAGGAGTCTCGGGTGGAGAACGCCGCCGTGTTTCAATCGGAACAGATATTATTCATGATCCTATCATCCTGTTTCTGGATGAACCGACGTCGGGCCTCGACTCCACCAGTGCCTACATGGTGGTGAAGGTGTTGCAACGTATTGCACAAAGCGGAAGCATCGTCATTATGTCGGTGCACCAGCCGAGTTACCGGCTTCTCGGCTTACTCGACCGCCTGTTGTTTCTGTCTCGTGGACAGACGGTTTACAGCGGCTCTCCGTCGAACCTTCTTTCCTTCTTTGCAGATTTCGGCCATCCGATTCCGGACAAAGAGAATCGAACTGAATTCGCGCTCGATTTGATCAGAGAACTCGAAGGTTCTCCTGGAGGAACCAAAAGCCTTGTCGAATTCAACAAATCATGGCAAAACCTGAAGCAATCTCGACACACACTCGCCACGGGCAACGAAATCTCGACTCATGGCTTATCGCTAAAAGAAGCCATCAGTGCCAGCATATCCAGGGGAAAATTGGTCTCCGGAGCTACCAACGACCTTAGCACCACTTCCATGATCCCTACCTTTGCCAATCCATTATGGCTGGAGATGCTAGTTTTGTCAAGGCGATCCTTCAAAAATTCACGGAGAATGCCTGAGCAATTCGGAACTCGATTAGGTGCAGTTATTGTCACAGGTTTCATACTCGCCACCATGTTTTGGAAGCTTGATAATTCGCCTAGAGGAGTTCAAGAACGAATAGGATTCTTCGCATTCGCCATGTCCACAACCTTCTATACATGTGCAGACGCGTTGCCGGTTTTTCTCCAAGAGCGTTACATCTTCATGAGAGAAACCGCCTACAATGCTTACAGACGTTCTTCCTATGTCCTCTCTCATTCACTCGTAGCCATTCCTAGTATTGTTTTTCTTTCGTTGGCTTTCTCGATCATCACATTCTGGGCGGTTGGGCTCGACGGTGGAGCTTCAGGGTTCTTCTTCTACTACGTAATAATCTTGGCCTCGTTTTGGGCCGGAAGCTCTTTCGTGACCTTTCTCTCTGCCGTTGTCCCTCATGTGATGCTTGGATACGTAATTGTGGTTGCGATCCTCGCTTACTTCCTCCTCTTCAGTGGCTTCTTCATCAATCGTGATCGAATTCCTGATTACTGGATATGGTTTCACTACATTTCCTTGATCAAATACCCGTACGAGGCGGTTTTACACAACGAATTCCAGGATCCCAATAAATGTTTCGTCCGAGGGACTCAGATCTTCGATGGCAGCCCTCTTGGGGACGTAGATGATTCATTGAAACTGAAGCTGTTAGAAAACATGAGCGCAACGTTGGGGACGAATATCACGGCCAGCACGTGCCTAACCACCGGTGCCGACTTGTTGGTGCAGCAAGGTGTGAATGATCTGACCAAGTGGGAATGCTTATCCATTACTGTTGCTTGGGGTTTCTTCTTCAGGATCTTGTTTTACTTCTGCTTGTTGATCGGAAGCAAAAACAAAAGGAGGTAAAGTGTAAACAATAGAATCTTGCAGTGCTGCTGTGTAAGTTTTTCAGTTTGGCGGGAAGGAGGAGAAAACCGTTCAAGTTTTTGGTTTTCTTAATAAAAAAAAAATGTAATAATTACTAAATTATTATTATTATTATTATTATTAAATTTATTTTGGTTAATGATAGATACTAATTAAATGAGTGGAATATAAAGAAACAAAAAACAACGTACAGTTTGATTGGAAAGAAACAGCTAAAGAAATTGATGTATTTATTATATCTGGTTTTTGTTTTTGTGTAACTAAAAAGCATGATATATATATATATTTTGTTGAAATACAAAGTGAAAGAAAGTTTGGATGAAAAATGATGCATGTCGGTTTAATAATAAATTTTATGGAATTACTTGTACTTTTTATATAAAAAATGACGTTTAAATAAATAAATAATTATATTATCATGTACAAGTTGTTGACTTTCGGATGTCATGCTGGCATTAATTAATATTCTAACTTCGAACGAATCTCAGTTATCCATCTTATATTTAGATGGTTATCTTGCAAAATAATTATAAATCAACATATTAAGTGTCATAGAAAAACGACACCTACTATTCATTTTAGAATTAAAAGTAAATATATATATATATATATATATATATATATATATACTTTTGGAACTTTTTAGACCAAAATATTGTTATGTAGTACGTTATAAATTATCGATCGAATTAAGTGCGTTGATTTGGAAAAGTGAAGATTAAAGGAAACTGAATGTGAGGACAATTAATTGGGTTAGTTAAGAGGGTGGGGGGAAGGTTTGTATATAAACTTTAGGTATCGTATTGCTCATAAATGAATTAATGGGATTGAAAACATGAAAGAAAAAGGCAGGTAGACAAGTAAAGTTTGGTGGCAAATTGAAAATTGGTTACGACAACTTATTACTCTTATTTACTTCCTCTATCTACCCTCTTTGCCCAATTTTATTAAACTTCCATTCGTATTGCTGTATAAACAACATACTTTATTGTCTATAAATTTTATGTCCTCTCTATTTTCATCCCATAATTAAACTAATGTAAAAAAAATAATATAATTAAGTTATTTATGTATTGATGTACTAGACTAATACTGATTTATTACATGGTCTTATTTTAAAATAAATATTTTAAATATAAATGTTCATAAAAATATATAAAATAATTATAAAAACTAGACTTTATTAAATCTTAGTAAATTAATTATTAAATTAGTTAGATTATATTCGACTAAGATGATATGACATAATGAATTGATAACATGTGACAATTTAAATGTAAGACTAACATGACACATATTCTGTTATTTATTTATTAGTATTTATCGATTATTAAAATTTTTTGTCAAAATGGTGAAGCGGTTGATGTTATAAATAAGGGCCCTCTTCCTTGTGTTTAACTGCTTATTATGACTTTTTATTAAACTCGTTTTTAAATGTATGGTTGGACCACTCTATTTTACTTAGGATCATGAGAAATTTTAAAGGTAAAAGAAATAATCAGCAAAATAAATGCGTTACATTGTGTTTTTGATGTATTGAACAAATAGAGGATTAAATTAGACATAAATCAAAATTTAGGCGTGTTCTTTTAAGATCTTAATGGAGAAAAAGGAAACAAAATGATAAAAATTGATCTCCAATCCAAACAAGGTACGTAAATCTTAACTCTCACATAAAATTCGCCCCCTTCAATTTAATTTTTCTTTGGTTTAATTATATATAAGGATTAACTAGTAAGAAACAACACTGTACTATATTAAAATTCATAATTATAACACTCTACTTTCTTTTTTTTCTCAACTATACCAATTTACCTCTAATCTTTTATGAAATAACAACCGACTTTTACTTGTACTGTGTAATAATGTATTGAATTTTTTTTCAAGATTACAACAAGTAGTCAATTATCTATACAAAATGTTAACTTTTAAATGACGTGAAATGTAATTTAACAAAGTTATACATTTTATAAATTAACTCGATGAAGACTCCTAAATCTCTATGTGGGAATGATTAACTAATGCTACCAAATTATATTTCTCATCTTTAAAAATTGACATGTTATATGGATAAGAAACTAGTTAATATAATTGTGAAAAATTGGGAAGGCCGGTTTAAAGAAATAACAAGAACATGATTGTTTTAATAATACTCCTAAAACAACAAATGTATGCATGGTAATAAAATAAAAGCAAACAAACAAATTACAACTATTAATTAATTAGCTTGTATTAGCAAGCTTGAAAGGTAAAATATATAACATTATTAGTAGTGTTAGATCGATATACGTACATTTGAACGTACATATATACGTACTCCAGTTAATTTCATTTATGAATTATATCCTTACGACGGTTACTTGTCATTAAGTAAGATTCATGCATATATATATATATATATATGAAAGCAATACAAGTATGATGGAAAAAAAGATATGCATGCATGTGTGAACATGCATACATACATACATCAATGGTCAAATATACATCACAATATTATCATATATATTACGTGAAAAGCATCATAAACATGCATGTAAGTTAGAATGGAAAATGATGGATTACCATCCATTGTATTTAAATCCAAATTAACCATACAAGTTTAAAAAAAAGGAAAGAATTGAAGGTTGCTTCTACTAATGAACTTTTCTTAATTTGCATGCTTGACTAGCTTGAGTTGTTCTCCACCTTTCTCTATTAGGAAATCCCAAATTCAACCTTTTTTTTAAGTTTTTACCACCGTACATGCATTTTTTAAAACTTTATTTATTTTCATATTTAATTTCCATTACTTGTTTTGCCCATATATATAATTAAACAAAATCTTAAATTTGTCTCAAATTAAATTATTATGTTAATACTTGTCCTTTAAAGTTGTTGCATAATATTAATTGTGCACTATATATGAAGCTAGCTAGCTAGCTTCATGGAAAAGACTCATATATATAGTATTTAAATTTAAATATTGGTGGGTTGGGTGGGGTTATGTTTATATATAGAAAGTAAAAGTATATTGTGTAATTTGGACCAATTAGACTTACATGTTAAGATACCAATTACTCTAACTAAGTTTTAAATATCGATCGGTGGCTTCACGTTCATGTTGCATACCTATCTATCTCTAAAACCACACTTTTTCCTATTAGATTACATGTTTATTCACCTAGTTTTGTATTTTTAAAACATAAAACGCATGCATTCTTGACTTTTGTATCATTCTTTTCTTACAACCAACCAACAAAACGTTTATGTTTTGTATCATATCAAATTATAATTTTCAAATAATGAATTTATTTATTCTTATAAGAAAGTTTTATTTCTGTAATTTAAAATAAATCACACATATTTCAAAAAAGAAAAAACGTGAAAATAAATAAATAACAGAGTTACTAAACTTGGTTGGTAATGTGCAATTAATTATTTAAATGAAGCTTGTGAAAATAGTGATGGAGAGGTTTCATGAAGCCCCTATAGTCCCATACCATTATTGGCTACATAGGATAGGAAAGCCATTAATTGTTGTTATATTAACTATTAAGTGTGTATTTTCAATTCAAGGACTAAAGGAGATCGATTCTATTATTGTAATCCAACTCTCTTTAACTTTTGGATCTATCAATTTTACATTATGTTTTTTTTTCCTCTTTTAACAGTAAAATAAGCACTAGAAATAAGATATTTACAAAAATAGTCTAATTGGATTGGAGGATAATTCTTGGTTATTAATTCTTGGTTATGTATTTTGCTTTTAGTTACCTGGTTTATATGTTTCTAAAATAATTTTTAAATTTATACAAACTAAAAAAATAATTATTTAAGTATTCCGTGTAGTACACTGGTAATAAACTAGTTAATACTAATAAATAAGTAACTAAATTGTTATGTGTCAATACCTCCATAACTTATCATGCATGTGTCAATATCTTTTTATCAAGTCACTTGGCTAATTTAAATTCAATTCTAATCCAAACTGTACTCTAATTTAGTGTAACTATATTAATAAACAATTAACTAAAATATAATGGATTCTAATTTTTCATATACATACATACATGTGTGTGTGTCTATACATGTTTTAACAATTTTTAACTAACAATGTTATACATGGGTCCTCTCGCTAATAATTTCGTTTCATACACCCCTATCTCACATGTTTTTTTTTGTTAATGACGTGGGACCTAGTGATTAAACTTAATCGTCTATTCGTCTTCTCACATTAAGAAAAATAAGTGTGTCATTAGCAAAAGAAAGTGTACATAAAGAATAGGCCTAAAAATATTTTAACCACAAATCAAACAAATAAATTTAAAGTAGTACCTAAACAAGTAGTAAATAATAAACAACAAAATTAAATCTCAATTACTTATTTTAATTTTATTGGATTTTTGTATATTTGTGTAGAAAATTTATGTCTTTACAACTGATTGTAAAGAAAAATTGATACAAAACATTGACCAGAAGATAATATGTAACTTGGAACCTTCGTATCGAATAGAATAGGCGGTAGATAACCCAAGATTATGTGCTTCATCGGCCTAGCTAGAGCAAATCCTTAACCAATTACTTATAGAAAACTAAAAGCCAAAGGAATACGAGAACGACACAAGTATGTACTCACAAACTTGATATGTTCTTGAACTATCAATTCTCACACATTGAAACACAACTTACAAAGATGAGTAAAACTTAAAACATGTAATATATATCTTTAGTGAATGATTTGAAATAAAAAGGTCAACTATTGATATGCTAGAAAATAACAATTCAAATGACAATTACTTAAATTCAATGAATTAAAAGAAGTGATTTTAAATCAACAATGTAGACACTTTCAATTATTAGGAAAAAAATCTAGACTCTAGACACATAATTTGACGACCTATACATTTTTTCTTGATTTCTTCCACTAAAATCAACGAGTAAGGCCCATGTGGTTTATTATTGGACCCCAAATGGACTTCAAAGTTCTTACAATCCACATCTTGGGCTTAATACCTGTTCAAGATATCATAAAGCTGCAAAAAAGAAGAAGCTATTTTTGGGCTTTTATTGCTCCATATAGAATTATAGAGGATCAAAACTTCAACTTTGTTAACATACTTCATGATTTGGGCTTTTATCTTCTTTTTGTTGAAAGAAAATATAGCGATAGTAGGAGTTTTCTATGCAGTGGATTTCTTATTGGGCTGTAGCGGGTATTGGTCCGTTTGGGAAGTCTTCGGCTAAAGGTGTTGGGATGTTTCTACAGGGAGTTTATTATACAACATTATGAAAAATTTGGAGATGCAGAAATCGTGTTTGTTGACGATAGGGAGAGACTTTTAAATGATGATATTTCTGATCTATTCAAAGGATGTCTCTTCTTTGAATTGAGCAAAGGAGTAAAAAAGAAGAAATGACAATGGGAGGCTGGGAGTTTAGGATTTAAAAAAAAGGGAAATTGCGTAAAAAAAAACATCTAAGTTGGATCATTTTTGCGATTAAAACCTCCAACCATTTTTCATTGCACGAAAAACCTCCAACCGGTTAAAACTTTGTAAATTTGGGTTTTTTTTTTTTTCAAAAAATCTAACTAAACCGGTTGCAACTTGATGATGTGTACAATTTTTAAATAGATTTTTGCGTAAAACCCCCCCAACTTGTTTAGTTTTTTCAATTAAAACCCCAAATTATTTTTCATTTGATAAAAAGCCTCCAACCAACAAAGATAATTTAAATCGAGTATTCACTGATTGCATTTTGATGACATGAATATTTATTAAATATTTATTTATTAAACAAATAATTCGTTTCCCAATGAAACCTTCACCCTCTAGGCTAGCGAACCTCACTGCTCTGGCTGATCATATTCAGAAGCTAAAATGGAACATAAATAAACGAAATTGAACATAAAGCTGAAGCTAAAAATGCAACTCGTGAACACAAAATGAAATTGATTCCATCGGCATAATTGAAGTTAAAATTCAAAATTAAACGACAAAAGTTAATCGAACATACATACATAAAATAATCAACACTGAACATAAAGAGGGGACAGAGTAATCGGAGTTGCCGGAGGTAGAGAAGAAGAGAAAAGGTAAATATTATTGTTGGTTAGAGGTGAAAAAAATAGTTAAGGGTTTTAATCAAAAAAATCACCAATTTCAGGGTTTTTTATGCAAAAATTCAGTTTAAGAATTATACATGTAGTGTCACGTAGGCGACACGTATGTCGGGTTTGCCATGTGGATGCCACGTGTGTGCCATGTAAGCATATCAACCTATTATAACCGGTAATGTCCTAATTTCAAAAGATTTTACCGGTTAGAGGTTGTTGGATAACGGGTAGTTTTTACTTATACATGTAGTCTTTCGTGTTCCGAAGATTTTTCATTTGTTCCTTGTTGAAGGGTTTTTTTTTTTTTTTTTTTTGGCTGTTTCCTATCTCTTCTTTTCGAAGACTTGATGTTTTTGTATTTTCCAGTTCTTTTTGATAAAATGAGCCTTGGAAGATTTATAAGACAATATTTTAAAACATAATGGTTAATTTATATATGGAGATAAAATTACCCTTGTATTTTACCTATATAAATAGGAGCCATTAGTTAAGGTTTTAATAAATACGTACTCATTCTTGGGTAGAAAAATTATTGAGAGTACAGAGTTTTTTTTTAAGTGAAAAAGTTGTGAGGATAATCAAGTTTGTCGTGAGTCGAGCGTCAAAATTCTTGTAATATCAAGTTTGTAGTGATATTTGTGGTAGTGGATAATGCTCATTGAGCCGAACAAAGTAATTCTTGTGTGTGTTTGTTTTTTCTGTTTACGTTATTTATCGATTATACATGTGTTGATTTCTTTGTTGTGGTGATCGATCTAACAATATCGATAAAGTTATGATACAGTTACTAATTGTACAAAGTATGAGTTTATACTTAATATGCACACAATTCACATCGAATGTCGGTTTATGAATTGTGATGTTAAGGAAGTTTACAAGTACACATAAATTTACGCAATAAAGATGAACTTGAAAGTGAACATAATCGATTCGATGTTTCAATGCATTGTGTTAGACATAAGAATATTAACTGAAAATCCGAATTAATATATAAAGTCGACCAATAAGAAAATAATCACGATAGTTTGGTTTTTTTATAAGGGGTAAAGTCATACAATAGTAACCTACTTTTGAAAATTTATCAATATGGTACGTCTACTTTTTTAAATGTCGACATGGTACCTGTACTTCAATATTTCATACCGATATGATCATATTTGTAATAGACCCCTGTTTTTCATACCATTAGAACCCTGTTTCGTATGTAAAAACTGGGCTCTATTATGTAGGATGACCATATCAATACAGAAAAATGAAGTACATGCACCATATAGACAATTAAAAAAGTAGACGTACCATATCGATACATTTTCAAAAGTAGGTTGCTATTGTAAGACCTTAACCCTTTTTATAATGATTAACTTATTATATTGGGTTGGTCATTATAGTTAAGTTATAGCATTTATTATTTTTATATTGTAGTTTAATTCCACTACTTTATTTTATTTTTAGATTTAAACGTTAAACTTGTAGTTTGTTCAATAATTTTTTAAAAATTCAAAAGATATATAATTATATCTTGGTTATATACTTATATTATACCAAATTTTTATGTATTTGATTAATTTAGTGTTTGAATCTAGATTCATGATTTTTTTATTTCTGGAGTCTTTAATTTGTTTAGATTACTAGTTTATTAAACCGTGTATTACACGGAAATTTTAATAACTGACTTCCGTAAAACCATATAAACTTAAAATTAAAAAAAGTAATAAGTTCATTAATAACTTTTAAATTTATTATTATTATTAAAATATATTTTAAATGTTGTTTGTTCACATCTTAATAGATATAGATATAGCTTCATTAATTCATTAATAGTAAAATACACATGACATGTCTTTGTTAAGCTAAGTGTCATGTGACATTTAGTTACTCATTTAATAAAATTGATATATTATAAAGGAAAACAATGATTTTATTATAAGCAAGTATAACTTATAAACACATTGGATATTTTTGGCCACAAACACATACAAGCTTAATCTTGTTTACCGTTAACCGATAAATAATCAACTTACTAGTTCTTAACTGATAACCAAAAATCAAATTAATTAGTTGGTTTAGTTAATATATGATTTTAGATGTTAAATGTCTCAAACTCTCACATACTCATCCTTACATGTCTATTTGTATGTGACTATGGTGGTATTTGTTTGTTAAGAGGTTAAATGTCTGAAATCTGAAAACCATGTCTGAAATAAGAGGAGACCTTAAAGTCTGAAATTAAAAGGCTCTGAATTTAATTCAAACTAGTCTCATTATCTTAAAATTCAGAGGGAAATTCAGAGGTTGTAACTTCTTAAGTCTGAATTTAAACAAACAATACAAATTATGTTAAGATCTGAAATTAAGACTTCAGACCTAATTCAGAGGCTCTTAATTGAAAACAAACACACCATATGTGTAACATGCATTTTTCTTGTAAAAGAGATGTGACACCTGACTAGGTATCAAACCAATCAAATAAATGAACCATAATTATCTGTCGTTCAATTTTTCAATCGGAATTTACGTAGAAAAATAAAAATATTGGATTGAATAACAAAAATACATATATCATATAAACCAGAAAAATGTATTATATTTGATACAATTTAAAAAGAATATTGCTATTATTATACAGCCATAAAACTGTTATTAACTAAAACATATGTGAGGGCTAAAGACTCGAGAGAGGGGCAACGAACATCTTCTCTTATCCATTCCTAAAAGCATCCACACATTCTATGGCCTTCTCCAACCCTCTCTTCTCATCGCCACTTCCTCTTTCCCCGCTCAGACCTCAACCGCCACCCCACCTCACCCTTACCTTCGCCACAAAAGCCACCCCCGAAGACTCCTCCTCCTCCTCTACCGACGATCCCACCTCCGAATCACCTGAGACTGAGACCTTCGAGGACCGTCTCTCGCAGGTCCGGCTGCGTTACCGGAGTGGCTCAGGGAAAAAAGCCGATGCCAGGAAGGGCAAGAAGTCCGGGAAGAAGGTCGGCGGAACGGGGGCAAACATATACCTACCGCCGGTGCCTTTGAAGGAGCCAACGTCTGGTGGAGTGAAGGTGGATTTCGGGTTTAGCCCGTATTCGGAAATAATTAATGGGCGGGTGGCGGCGCTTGGGCTGGCGGCGTTGGTGTTGGTGGAATTGGCGACGGGGGAAAGTGTGATAAAATACCATACGCCATCGATAGTGTTTATCCAGGTCTATTTTGTGGCTGCCGTTACGGCTTTGTATTGTAAAGTTGAAAAGGAAAAGATTAGCGTCTGGCCGCCATCCTCCTGATTCCGCCGCCTCTGATATTCACTTAAACCGGAATTCTTGTATTTTTTTTTCAAACAATTAAATTAATTACTAATTTTGTATAAGTATGAGTATAATAACAGTAACATTTATGAAGGTAACAAAGTTTAATAATAGTATTGTTAAGAAAATATAGTTATTATTCTATATGATAAAACGGACATGGAAGAATTGAAAAAAACAAGCAGATTAGTTATATAATAATCATACTTGTTTACAAACCTAAAGAAAAAGGAAAACCAGTGGAGTGTAACCAATGATCCCCGCAAATGAAGTTTTCTGGGGTGAACGCTTGGGCCTCTGAAGCACTCCTAATCACCTTCACCCCTGTCCAGTTAACTCGGCCCGATGTACTGGCCCCGGCCCCCGTGTTCTCGAACTCACCATAATACAACGTGTCGAGTGCAAAATTCCCATCCCACTTGTACCATCCAGCCGGGTCGATTACATTGCTGATCGTCGATTGCATCACCACCGTCGTCGAATACTTTTTCCAAGGTCGTCCTAGATAAGTTGGAAAACTCTCTTGCACCGGTTCAAGATCAGAAGTCGCGCTTATCCTGCATTTTTGAATCACAATACCCGTGTTTTGATCAAGGTCAGTGCGGCCTTGTGCGGTGATCATGTTCCTTTGACCAGAATTAGGACGACGTGCGTGGATGTCGCAATCCTGGAACAAAACTCCAGCATTGCCGAAAATGAAAAGCAGTTGATGTAGAATTGACGGTTGCTATGGACATAAAGGGTGTCTTGGTACCCCAACATGTCACACTGATAAAATGCTGATAGATCTGAGCTGACTCGGAGTGCAACCGCTTGGTGGTTTGAAGCCCCTGCCGTGTTTTCGAATGTTATGTCCCGTGCCAAGAACCGAGTACCTACAACCCCTGCATCAACACCACAAAAATAAAAAAACAGAGACAATCTTCTGATACAAATTTTCAGTTAAAACAACAATTGTTTTCTTGAAAACACATTTTATAAGCAAAACATATTTAAAACGGTGAAAAAAGTTTTTTAGTTTTCATTCAACTATCTCTTACACACTGTCTCTTTACAAAACTCCCTCTCTTTCGTACGAAAACCAAGTGCATACTCAAAATATCAAAATGGAGTTTTCAATGTGTAGTTATAAATTAATAACTGAAAATTAAAAATTAATAACTGAAAACATATAAAAACAATAAATATTAATGTGTTTTCACAAAATCTTTGTTTTATAGGTTAACGAAACATATCCTTTGTTTCTAGAAAATGATACATTTTTAAAAAAATTTGAAACAGAGAGGCAATTTTCTTTTTAAACTACTTTTTGTTAAAATAACAGAACTGGTGCCTATGATGCAATATTGATCATTTCACACCAAAACAAGCAATTAAACTACTTTGGATTGATAATTGTTCTTTTAAAGCAAAAAAAAATGTATGTAAATGAAACTGTTTTGCACAAAATTAATAGACTTTGGTATAAACTAGGGATGACAATTTCGACCAACAGGCCAAACGAGCGTGATGGTAAAAATAACATGTGATAAAAAACCAAGTTAGAACATAATTTTTTTTAATTTGTGAATATCTAGAAAATGATGTTAGATTTTTTATATTTTGGTCATTGACCCGTTTGTTTTAACGGGTTAAAATTGCCGCCATAGGCACCAGTTTTGTAGTACTTTACTTGCTGACAAGGAAGATGGTGTCAATATTGATATTCAACTGTTTTGTTCATGTAAGATTGTGAGAACTAACCGACGGTGGCGGATCTTAAGGTGCTGCTGCCACCTTTTACACTCCGGCTTCCGGTGATGATTGTATTTTTTCTTCCATCTCCCATAAACATTATATTAATATTGTTTGACGGCACCTCTACATTTTCCCGGTACACCCCGGCCTTGATCCTAATCACGTACCTTGAGCTACTCTTTGACGGCGCTGCCGCCACTGCAGCTGCCACCATTGTGTAGTTTCCAGTACCATCCGCAGCAACCACCACGTCTACCTTCACCATCCCTGACCCTGACTGTAATAACCTCCTGTCTCCCGCAGTTAACCATTCCGGGTGCTTCGACTTCCTCCCTTTCATCTTCATCTCCATCTCATTGGTCAAATCCGCATTGGTCATGTTACAAATCATTGCCAGTGCATTGCAGCACATCTTCTCCACCGTCTCCTCGCTTTTCTTAAGCACTTTACGGATCTGACTATCATCAGAGAATCCGTCATCAAGGCAAGTTTCTTGGTTGGTGATTGTGGAGCTCATTAGCGTCTTGAGGTCGTCGGCTTTCTGCCTGAGTGATTTCTTGGTCTGATACTTATTATACTCGTGGAGGTCTTTGATTACATTGTGGAGTTGGTCCAGCGTGTCTGATACCATCTCGAGACAGTCATGCAGCGCCGTGATGTCGCGTTTGGTGTGACCTAATTTACCTTTGGGAGTACTGTTGATCAACTTGTTTATGTGGAAGTAGTTTTCCTGGATGGTAGTTATTGTGATGTTAATAAGAATCTCGATGACGTTGTTATGAGTTTTGATGTTTTTAGTGAGGTCGGGACGAGTGGCGATGGTGGAATAGCACAACGTACTCTGGGTATAATGTGCAGCTGCATGATGATTTCACAAGGGCCTGATCAGAAGTCTTGGTTTCTGGGCTGGCAGTTTGTAGAATGAGGCCGATTAGAACCAAGAATAGTATGATTGTAGCAATTAAGAGCAGTTAGTAAGAGGTTTTTTCTTTTGTTGGATGAGTTAATTAGGCCTTTACCGGAGTCCAGGATTCCGGCGAACAAGTTTTTGATCCGGGTCATGATTTTTGAGGTTTATGAATTAAGACTTGAAGATCAAGTGCATGTAATTATTAAGTATATATGGTGGAGTTAGAACTTAGAAGAAGAGTGTGTCACGTACGTACTGCATGTGCATGTGTTTTTATCATCGAGTGACAAGTTAAAAGGTTTGCCAATAAATGTCCTTACAAAGCTCTACAGTAAAAAGATATCTTCACCATAGTTTTCCGACAGTAAACTAATACATAATAAATAAATAAAAAGTTTGAATATTAGCTATAATATGGATATTTCCTCGTCATTTCTTACTGCATTAATCAATATATAATTCAATATAGTGAGGAAATGTCCTTACTATAGATAATTATATTTTAATTAATATAATTAACTATGGTGATGACACGTCCTTATCTTAGGTAATTATATTCTGATTAATAAAATCTGCTATGGTGAGGACATGTACTTATTTTAGGTATTTATATGGTGATTAATATGATTAATAATGGTGATGACATATTACCTATAGTGAGGAAATGTTCATACTTTAGTGAATTATATTCTGTTTAACATAATTATCTCGGAGTTGACTTTGAAGATTCAAGGTATAGATGGTTGGAAATGGATGCTTCATCCCTCGGTTGTATTCACTGTTAAAAGGTTTGCCAATAAAATTGAGAAAGCTTGGTTGGGTAACTCCTGGATGTTGCAGCAGGTAGCGTAGAATGCTTGGGTTTCGAAAAGACTAATGTCTTCTTTGGAGAGCCGCAAATAACAAGTTGCCAAATTTATGTAATAGTGAAAGAATTAAATACTTGTAAACGAAACTTCTACGATATGTCCTATTTGCAATTCAGAGGAAGAAATTAAGTGTTGATCCTGTGTTTGTTGGATGTTTACGTGTATCGACATTGTGGAGAAAAATTTGTAGCTGGTGGAGATTCCATTATGGTACGTGTCTCTCTATTGCAGATCTTATGGATATTATTCTTGGTTTTGATGTTAATCAAAAGCTTAAAAGATGATTCATGGTGTCTGGTCTGACACTGAAAAAACATGCTTCTTCATGCTTCTAAGTGTAGATAAAGATATTACATTCAGAATATCCGTTTTCTCAAATTCAAAGGTTGGCTTCGCTTTGGATCTCTAATAGGTGTTGAAATTTGAATGAGAACTGGAATGTTTGATTTCTAGACCTTGGGATATTTTTTAAACTTCTCTAGATCCATGTAATGTTGTTTTTGTTTTTCTTATTCTCCTTAAAGAAGTGTTCTCTTTGTAAGTTTTCTTTTGGTCTATAAAATTGCTACCCTTTCAAAAATAAAAATAAAAATGATTGCTCAACAAGAAATGGAGTTGAGATTCCCCGTAATAATGATATGAAAGCTTCATTCTTCAATTAATATTAGTTAAACACACATTTTAACATAGAGATGCAATTAAAAAAACCTATGATTGTCAGTCAAGGCGGTTCTCCAATACTAATGATTTATTATCGCCATTAAATTTTACATTTTAATCTAACATTTCAACATTTTTTTTAATACAAAATTTAATTGAAATGAACCATTTAATTGAGAATAGGCAGAAGGCATTTATGAGTCATGGAGTGTATTATCAAATAATGGCATGCCCTATTTTAGCTCTATTGACTTTTCTTCGTCTCTTTCTTGGTTATAGAAGTTATATATATAGACATATATAGTTTAGCAATAAATAAAGGCAACAATCTATTAATTGGGCCAAAAATTTAGTGGATCCAAATCTACTTGATAATTGATATCTTTCTTTAAACCTTGTTTTCTTGTTGTTGGCCCATGTGATTTCTAGGTGAACATAATAGTAAAAGATAATTTAATATTAACTAGAATTAATTACAAGAGGTATGTAGGCTGTGTGAGACCGTATCAAAATAAATATGATGATATGTTATTTGATTTAAACAATAATGAATCCATTCTAAGTTTCTAACTAAAAACTGGATTTTAAAAAAAAACAACAAAATTAAAAATGAAATGGGCTTGAACCAATTTGATCCAAACGAATTATTACTGGAAAAAAGAAGTTTTAAAACATATGGGTTCACAGTTTAAACTCCAAATAAATAAATAAAAGTGGTTCAAGGCAACCAAGAATTAAATATAAAACTAACATGAGACCAAAACTAATCGACTTCGCAAGGATTTTTAATCTGAGTTCAATATTTGATTTTTCCGGTCATCCCAATTCATGATAAGTTGCCAACAACATTCATATTGGCCTTTGTAGGATATACATATGTATGGATATAAAAATAAAGTATTTACTATATGTGCATAAATTGATTTCGACTTCGCTTCAGTTTCTGGTAAATTATGTAGGGATAAGCAAAAAAACTGAAACGAATGATTCGAACCTTATTTGGTTTATTTGGCTTGATTAAATTGGGTATCGGTGTGCTTATTCGGTTAGACCAAACCAATTAATCATATACTTTTCGATTATTTGTTTAAAAAACAATAATTTTGGTCACCTTGAATCACTGGATAAGAGTTTTCTTTTTGTTTTTTTAGAGCACATGTAGGAGATATAGACACATATACTATTTATAATCTAGTAAACAAGTTTCCTGCTAGTAGTCTACTAAACTCATCGCTCCTTCTGTTCTCCATTCTTCCAAATTGACACCTTCCACACCAGAGATCGATGTGGACTATAATTTCCATTTCTATATCGACTTCTCCTACTCTCCTCTATTTAAACAACTTCCCCTTATCCTAGATCGATGCTGTAATAGCCAATAGATAAAGTTTAAAAATTTTGTTTTTTTTTTTGCAAACTATTTCTTAGTTCTCACGCAAAAGGTCAGGCTTTATTACAAGTAATGCATTTCGAATCCTTGAAATTTAGAAGATATTTTTAGGCTTTTGGTTTCTCATGTTGTTCCGTTTTGAGAGTTCTCCAATTTTTTAGTTCTCTTGGTTGGTTTCTCGTGGGAGTTTTTTCCCTTTTGTAGTTGGAATAATAATCGATTACCAATTTAACATGAGAGGTCAATATTTGTGATTGATTCAAACTTTCAAAACTTTAATTCATGGATTAAAAAGTCAAATTATCTAGGACTCGAATTGCCCAAACAATTTGAACTGAATTAACCGAGAACTAATTTACTGAAATCTTAAATGGTTCAGTTTTTGTTGATTTACGTGTCATACCAGAAACCCAAAACCCAATTAAATCAAGCGACTAATACCCTTAAATATATGAATAACTGCCACCCGTGATCAATGAACTCTTGCCAACCCAATAATGATTCCAGTTTAAGTCTCTGAACTCAACCCGTTGTCATCGCAAAGTTATTGATTTTGTGAAGCTCTTAAGCTTTTTAGCCGACTTTATTGATGAGCTCTATGCAGAGTGGTTAACATTTAACAAGATCATTATTTTGTGAGTGAGGAGACGTTTAGTAAGAGAATAAAAAAATAATTTTAAGATTAAAAAAAAAAAAGCAAAAAACTATGAAACATGAAGAAACATTAACAATACAATTTTGTTGGAATTTTCTTTCTTAGTTTTCTATCGTTTACTAGAAATATAAAAAGATAAAATTTTTGTCGTATATATTGATTCAAGTTAAGAATTTTTGAAAGAGTTAAGCTTTCTGACTAATAATTTGTTTATATGTTTATTATTTTTTTTTCCATTGAATTATTTTGGTTTGAATTTGTCCAAACTAATATGTTTTATAAGCCAACATAAAATCGACCAAGAGCGAGCGAGGGGGTCGCAGTCCGCCCAAGAAATCGGGACCAAAGAAGACGGCCACCATTTCACAATTCACATACTGAAATGCTAAATTTAGGGGTTCGATTTCAACGGCCTCTCTTCGCTCCCTCCAAATGCATCAGCATCAAATGCAGTTTCTCCACATCATCTTCTCCACCTCAGGTTCCTATTCCTAAGAAACTCACTCAATTCAATGGAGGAGGAGGAGGGGCTTTGTTATTATTTTATTCCCATGTGTGTCAACTGTTTGATTAATTTACTCAATGACCGACTCAGGCATCCCTGTACGTCGACGAGGAGTGTGCCGATTTCTTGCCCTGGTTAAGCCAGAAGGCCGGGGAGGAAATTTCGTCCCTTCTCTCAATTGGGAAATCAGTTTATGGCAGGTCACTTGTGGATTTATTTACAATTTACACATGATTAGTTCCCACACAGTCTGTAGCTTATGCAATAATTCTTATACGATATCAAGTTTAACCCGAAATAACCTACTGTTAACGCTTGACGTGCCTTCGAATTTTAATAATGACGCTTGACTGATTGAACGTCTAAAATAGTTTCGAGTCTCGACACACCAGGAAAAAAAGGACCAATTAAAATTACTAACTTTACTTCCACTGATTCAATCAGGAGATAATTTTTGAGTATTTAACTACTTTTTATCAAATGTGCAAAGAAGTAATCTCAATGAACATCACCTGTTCATTGGTCACCAATGAAATTTGTACTGTACTTGACAATTATTTGTTACATATGAAAACTTAAGACTTCAATATAACTATGTAAGCATATGAAAACTTAAGACTTCAATGCTTGTGTTGTGTGTGTGTGTGTGTGTGTGTGTGTGTATCGTATTAGATTGGGGTATCGGAGTACCATAATAAATGAACATGTTCATTACGATAATATGTTAAATTTGATGCTAAAGTGTAATGAACATATGTTTAAAATTGAATTATGATTAACTAGTTCACATCATTTTCATATTCATCAGGTTAAAAATGTTAAAACGTTTAATTTCTTGCAAAAGTGCAATATGCACTTGTTCATGCATATTGCACCTTTGAACACGTGCATATTGCTATTATGCTTAAAATAAACATTTTATAATAATGAGGATGTAAATGATGTGAACTAGTAAATAATAATGCACATTTGAACATGTGTATGTTGCAGTTTACATGAAATTTAACATTTCATCATAATGAACATGTTCATTTAATATACTATGGTACCTGATAGCCTAATATGGTACCCCATTGATCTCGAATCTATATACACACACCCGCGCGTGCGCATGCACACATGTACATATTATATGTGTCTTAAAGTGAGCAAAGAAATTTACGCAAGAATGTCTCTGCAGAGACTGAAATTTACACAAGCATGCCACTTGGGGTCATAAATGTCATATTCAACGTCAGTAAGTCGCTCTAATTCAGGGTACACATTGGTTAGCGATACTGGTAGGTAAATGGTGTGTGATTCATTGGGGTAGTTTCACTAGATACATCTATTTGGTGCACCATATGCAGGTGAAATGCTTTAGCAAGGCATGTTAAAGCATGTTTATTTGTTAAGTGCTTACATGTGCATATATATTTTTTTTAGGAAGAGCAGATGTTACCCATGAACACTAATAAAATATGTATGAATTTGTAAATGATAATCAGTTGACATAAAGAGTTTGGAAGCATGAAACAGGAAGTCTTGTAACTATTCACCAACCTGACAACCTCTTTGTATAACAATAGTTGGTAGAAGTAGGTTCGTTCTTGATTGTATATTTTCTGTTTCACGAATTGGTTCACAAACACACACATAATTAAGGGTATGGAAGAAACAATTCATGTCTCTAAGGGCTTATTGGAAGTATTATATCATTAAAATTCGAATATTTATATTATCAAAGCTAATTGTAATTGACAGCAACACGATGTTTTGGTCAGTGAGTTAAGATCTTCCAATTTTCCACATCTTTACTAACACATGTTCTAAGTACAGGTCATTGTTTGCTTGTAAACCCATACAAGCTGGTGATTGCATATTGAAGGTTCCTTACAGCATGGTATGTATTCGAAGAAATTTATGACTGATACTCCTTAATTATCATTACTAAATCATCTTGTCTGTGAAATTGTTTTCAGCAACTCGCACCGGATAATCTACTTCCTTCAATAAATTCTTTGTTAGAAGAAGACGTTACTAATGTTGCAAAGCTTGCTTTGGTCATCTTAGTGCACCAAAAACTTGGTCAGGTATCAATTTTTCCTACTCTTAAAATTGTGTGTAATTCTGTTTACACAAGTCACTGTCTGCAATTGGCCTCGCGAGTTGCTTTATTTATAACCAGGTATATGGGAAATCATACTAAGTGGCTTCTTGTTTATCTTCTATTTCCTAGCACAGGCTTCTGAATGGGCCCCCTACATCAGCCGTTTGCCACTGGTTACAGAGATGCATAGCACGGTTTTCCTTTTATTGCTTGACATCTTGGAGTTATCTACTTTTACTTATTCTTGTGTATTGTTTACTTAAAGCATGGTTTTATTTCTGTAGATATTTTGGAGCGACGTGGAATTAAATATGATCAAGATAAGCTCTCTATATCATGAAACACAGAAACATAAGGCGCAAATTGAAAAGGACTTCTCCTCCATAAAGCATGTATGTCTGTTACTTGACTTACTTCTCTTTAGTATGTGCAAGCTTACTAATTATCAAATTTTGTATTTATATGTCTTTCTAGTAAAGAGTAATATCAATTACAACTTCTAGTCTTCATCCTCTCTATCTGTTTATGGATATAAATGATGGCTAACCCATGTCCTATATAGACTTTTTCTACATCACTTTTGTTAGTAGCTTACCATATAAGACATAACCAGGTATTGGTTTTGAACATATAAACAGAAAATGTGGTACCTTACCATGTAAGACACATAACCAGGTGTATTAGTGTCGGATACACAAATGCAGCTTTTAGGGTATTGTCCATGCTGTTATGCTTATAGTTATGTCCATTTGCCACACCTTATTTTATGGTTGGACCTTTTCACAGAGCTAAAAGAATAAGTCCAATGAGATGTCCATCTTCCCTTGTATAAAGAACAAATAATTGTACCATGAATGATGTGGAATTGGAAATAATAACTTTGGGAAAAGGCTTTAATCTTACACATGTCACAGTTAGTTATTGTGAAAAGGGCCTATTCATGTTTTATCATTGATTTTTCCTGATATCTTTCTTCTTCTAGTCACTAACTGGGTGCTTAGGAGTCAGGACCAAACAGTTGTTGTTCACAATCTTTTTATTTCTACGCAGGTTCTTAATCGCTTTCCTGAATTTTTTGAAGATGTCACATTGCATACATTTAAGCATGCATATAATCTAGGTATAACATCTTACTTACAATTTTTAGTCTTGAATTTGTTTTTATCCTTTAACTGACATTCATTCATATGTAAAGTTGATTTACCATCCATTTATTCGACACTTAGTATACAGTAGAGTCAATTACAGAGTTCCAGTATACTGTCATATTCTTAAATGTGATTGGTTTATAAGAAATTTCCTACCTTTAACCTTGGGGATTTTTTTGCATAAAAACCCAGAAGTTGTCTCCCTTTCCCGATTAAGTCCCTTAACCATTTTTTTACTCATAAATCCCCCAAGTAAACTAACAATCATCAAAATGGTGTTTCTTTTTAATTTTGTTGGACTTTTAACCAGTTGTTACCGGGTAAAAGTTCTACGTGGCATCTATAATAAACAAAATAACCTGTTAGAAATTCTATATGGCATCTATGTTATACATTTCGTTGGATTTGAAGGATGAGGATGTTGTGCCTAAGTTTAATATAGATGACACGTGGGACTTCTAACCGGTTATTTTGTTTAACATAGATGTCACAAAGGACGTTACAATTGGTTAAAACTCAAAAATATATGTAAAGAACACCACTTTAATGAGTTTTAGTTGGTTGGAGGATTTATGAGGCAAAAAAGAAATGGTCAAGGGACGCAACTGAAAAAAAGAGACAACTTCGAAGTTTTTTATGTAAAAAATTTCATTAACCTCATTAGGACCTTAAAGGATAATAAAGTGGAGCATTTTAAATACATATAGTATATCAATTGTGAAGTTGGTGCTCAATATATATTATGTTGGAACTTGGAAGAAGACCAATGTAAACACAATAACGATAATGGGGAAATAACTATGTGATGGAACTTTCTTAGATGAAGTCTATATACCACTAGTTAGTAGTTACTTTTCAGAAACAGAAGGTGTTTTGATGTAATTACAGTAGTTTACTGTTTACTCCATTACATGTCAAAACTTCTATGCATAATAGCTATATCTTCTCTCATCTGTTGAGTTATAGAATTTGTAGTCTTGATAGTTATATTGCTATGCAGTTTATTGCACCCACATGTGTATATATGTATACAGAATTGAGTATTGCAGTTGATTGACTGTTTTTGCTGAAAAGAAAAGAAATAGCAAGAATCTGAAATTTTTTTAAACATTTCAGTTGAATCTCGAGCTTGGGTCAGCACAAGAGGCGTTTCCATGGTATCCTAATTTTATGATGCTTTAACATGTTGTAACTGCCTGGAATTTACATGAAGGTTTCAGTACATCTTACAATATTCGTGCTTGTAGAAATTATTCAGTGAATAAATACTTTTTTTAGATTCCTTTTGCAGATTTTTTTAACCATGATGCATTTTCAGAAACAGATGTGTTGAGTGATGATTTTAAACAAGTCTCAGAGGTATCTCTTCATCCTGAAGGATGTTCACATGCAGTTTAATACTCTTAGACCACTGATCAAATTTCAACCTATAGGTTATTGCTGATCAGAACTATGCTCCTGGAGATCAGGTCCTCATCAGTTCAATCTTTCTGTATATAGTTGCTGAATTTGTTTGATTTCTTGATTTAAAAATTATATCCTCTCCATCTGTTCAATCATGTTACAACCACCTTCAAACGAAAGGAAATCTCTTGTTTAGAGGCAGAGAAGAGACATAATTTCATGAGGTTCCATGAGGAAGATTTGTTAAAAGCGTAGTTCCTATATCGAAAATTCTTGCTTGTCTTTGTGGAAGGACCATCTAGTTGCATATATATTGGCTTGTAAAATGTATTTCATGGTTCAAAGCTTGTGCAGGTTCTTATAAGATATGGGAAGTTTTCCAATGCTAGACTTCTGTTGGACTTTGGATTTATACTTCCTTGCAACAAATATGATCAGGTTAGCATCCCAGTCACACAGTCCTCATGGCATTTTCTAGGTCTTTTCTTTATCACAAAACTTGATTCTCAAGAGATCTATAATTCAATACCATGGTTTGCTTCATGTATCTATCTTTACTCTACGTCATATTCTTATTTGATGGCCGTTGACGTCACTTCTTGCAGGTTAAGGTTGAGGTCAGTGTATCTCAGCATGACCATCTGCGTGTAATGAAGTTGGATCTTATGGATAGACACGCAACACCAGCCCTGAAAGACGTTAACAGCTCCAGCTCTTTGGGAAACGCCTTCGTGGTGATGTAAGTATCCATGTGGAAAATTCATGTTGTTATCCTATGTTTGTCAGATAAAGAATCTCTTTGTATATCAGAAGACAAATGGTCTTTTATACCAGTTGTGTTATCATATATCCAATTCTAGCGACATGAATTTTTTGTTTTCTCATGTGTGCTATGTTACATGATCCTGATTTCCAGTTTCTATTTGAACCTCCCTTTGCTTTCTGGATGATGTGAAATCGACTGTGAAATGTACCTTCTAATATCATCTGTATCTAGCTGAGTTTGATACTTTGATGGTAGTTTCTGGTATTTATGTTCTATTCTTTTGGCTACTTTGAATGGGGCGTCTGACTGGATATCACACCTTGCTTTTTACTATTGTACAGGAAAGTCAAGCCTTCCAGTGGCAAAGGGAGGGGAATCCCACAATCACTCCGTGCCCTTGCTCGTGTTATATGCTGCACCTCTCCTCAAGGTCCGAGTCATGCTCTTTATATTAGGGCCATAAATGAATAGACAAATTTTGTATATATGTCCAACTTCATGTCCATATGCCTACAAATGGAAATGGAAATGGCCAGGAATACCTGCTATCTAAATTTTTGGTCATGTACAATGAGGATGTATATTTGTTACTATTGGTACATTGTTGGTGTAATTCTCATCATTTATCAAAAATGTACATTAGGCACAACTTAGTTAATATATGTTAAAAGAACAGATAAAAAAAATCTACTTTTGGTTATTTACAAAGATGAAATATCAATATGTTCTTCGTGTGCTCTTTCAGAGTTGCTGGACTTAGCCAGGGAAGCAACACAAAATGATGGCCGTCTGGCTCGAATTCCTTTAAAGAACAAGGCAAGAGAAGCTCAAGCACATCAGTTCTTACTTTTGAGATTCAATCACCTCATTGACAATTATAATGATGCACTCGAGGTAAATGCCCTATTAATTCAACTCTGGTGCTTTTGGAGGGAGGTTAAGCTTTCAAATGATCTGAATCTGTTACTTCCTTTGTCCATGGAAGTTGCAATTGGCATGACATGAAATCATTTCTAGGATACCAATAATGGCCTTCAGTGATAACAATCTGATGGAAGAAATCATTATAATAATCAAGTAGTAGCTTCCAAAACAGAATGTTGCAATTTAACTGGGCATCCAAAAATAAATGATTGCAATTTAATGGAATGGAGAGAGTAAATGATTTAGAAGTATATAGAGCATATCATGGTGTGCCTATATTGGTGGGCTTCTTGGTAATGCCTGCAGTATGGCACCCAACAGATGGCCCGGCAGGCTGAATCATTTTTGTGAAATATCTAGCGATATACTCTTATACACATTGCAATGAGGCCCAACTAGGCTTATTTTAGTGCTTTGGACTTGTTAAGAATATTGCTCACCGACTTACCAACTGTGCGTCAATAGATTATTAACAAGAGTTTTACTCCTTAAGTATGATTTACCAAGCCTTCTGAAGAAAGAAAAAGGGACAACACTTGCAGCAAATTTTCATCCTTGTTGTACTTGAGTAATGTGCATGAAACACTGCAGCAAGTTAGAAAACTTAAACCTTGTTGCATGCTGAATCTGATAACACACTTCTTTGCTGACAATTGTTTTACAGTCTCTAACTCGCCACAGTTCTCATCCATTGTCTGTAAAACACACACAAAGGATGCAGCTGGCCCAGGATCTCCTCACTGGGGAGCTTCGGATCCTTGAATCTGCTTCTGCTTGGCTGAAAAACTATTGTGAAACCTTATGGACTTGTAAGTGAACAACAAACAGGGTTTTCCAAGATAAATTAGAGAGGTGAGCATTGCTTGTTTTCATAAACAAAATCATATAAATTTCTCAATTTTATCAATGTTTTGTCAAGTATGTAAATTTGTAGAATAAATCTTTTTGTTTTTGTGATGCCAGGTTTGAGTAGACATGTAAACTAGATAATTGGGTAGCAAATGGTCCTGAGTTTGATTCCTTCATATATGACAATTACTCTGATTAACCTTCTCAAGTCTACTGAAACTTTAATATGTTATATTAACATTTGTCCACTTTTATATTGCATTAAAGTTTTATTTGTTTTTTCAGAATGCATGGTGGTACACTGGTACTTGATGTCGATAAGTTTCATTGAAACACATATTGAATTAATCATATTAACTAATTAAGTGAATATTATCATATAAAAACAGTGAAGATATTATAGTATATCCAAAAATATCATACTCATAATTTCACATAGAACATATTTACAAATCATAAAGGTACACCTATAATTATAATTATAATCAAAATCAATTCATTTTCAGTGAACGGACATTAAAAAAAAAATGGAAAACAACACTTTAAAAGTAAGTTTATATAATTCATTTAAAATAAAAATGTCAAATTAATCAACAAAATACTATAAGAAATTATAAATAAGATGATGATTTAAAACGAAAAATAATAACAACTTTTGTTAATTTTATCATTAATAGTAACATAATTTATTTTTCACCATTAATAACATTGACTTTTATATTTTTATCGTTTATGATCAAAATTTTAACTTGTAATAGTGATTTTTATAATTGTGTTTAAGTTAGTATATGATGATTGATTTTATGATAAAAATTTTATGAATATTACATTCTTTTACTGAAATTAAAAGTGAGTGGATGAATAGTTAAGTAAATAAAAAGTTTTAGAAAAAGATTGTTTTGAAAATTATATCAAGTAAAAGAGAAAACATCAAAACCCAATTTTTTTTAAAAAAATGAGTGACAACCCAAAACTATTGTGTTTAAAACTACTCTATTATTTTTGGGGTTTTCTGCATAAAATAGCAACGAACTTGATATATATTTTTTTATTACAGCAACCTAATAAAATTTTGTCTGAAATAGCATTTTACGGCCTGACATTCTTATTAAAACATTATACTCCAAACAAATCCTCCATAATAGCAATCACTGATAACTAGACGGTGCGTGATGTTGACTGGACGTCCACACAAACTGCTACGTCAGCATTAAACAGTGACTAAATTTGCATAAAATAGCAATATACTCATAAATAACAATAGTTCATAAATAGCAATATACTCATAAATAACAATGTATTCATAAATAGCAATGTACTCACAAAATAACAGAATACTAATCTTTTTCAAATATAATCCTACATTTCGTTTTTTTGAACTGGAAAATTTGAAATTAAGATGGTTCAACATTATTTTCTTTTGAAAAAAAAAAATTGTAATTTTGAATGGTATGTCGTTTCTTTTCAAACAAATTGAAATCGTAATGATTCGTCTTTTTTCATTCGGAAAATTTAAAATCTGAATGCATCGTTGTTTAGTCCGTTTGAAAAAAATGGAATTGTAATGAGTCATCGTTTTTTCTGTTTAGAAAATTTGAAAATCGGAATGTATCGTTATTATGTCCGTTTGATCATTGTTGTTTTTTTTATTCAAAAAAAAGTGAACATCACAATGTTTCATCTTCTTTTTTTCATTTGGAAAAACATAAATTGTAATGGTTTCTCGTTTTCTCGTCGTGAAAAAATAAATGACGATCCATTCGGATTTTCAATTTCTCATAACTATTAAAAAAGACGAGTCATTACGACTGCCTGAACGGAAATGGAAAGAACGATTAATTGTTTTGATTTTCAATTTTTACATTTGAAAAAACAACGAACCAATCAAATTTTTTTATAACAACAAGAATATTATATTATATAATTAAATTTAGGATTAAAACAATAATAAATAATTAGTTCATTGTTATTTTACGAGAACATTGCTATTTATGAATATGTTGTTATTTATAAATAAATATATTGCTATTTTTTATATAAACACAATCACTGTTAGATGCTGACATGACAACTTACATGAACCTTCGCTTAGTGTCATACATCATCCAGTGATCAATTGTTGCTATTATGGAGAAATTATTTAATATATAATGCTTTAATAAAAAAAAATCAGTTGGTAATATCTTATTTGAAACAAAAATTTTAATGAGTTGTTTTAAATTTTAAATTTCACTAAATCAAATTAAAAATTAACTTGGAGACTTTTATAAAAAAAATAAGACGAGAACGTTAAAAAAAAAATGTGTAAAAAAAGATTACCCACAGTTTGTTGTTATTTAGTAAAAGAAAAAAAGCCATTATTTTTGGCTAAAAACTCGGAGATTGGCTATTTAAACACATATATAATATACATATATAAGCAAGAGAAAGTCGGTCAAAGACTCTTTTCGTCCTCTACAAAACTCAAATCTAGGGTTTCTGCGAATCCTTGCCTTCTTCAGGTACCGCTTTGTCTGCGCCGATGTGATTTTTTCGATTTCTTTTTATTTGCTACCGAAATTATTTGTCATCCTATGCAATTTAGGAGTATTTAGTTCGCTAGATCTGGATCTGTTAACTTCATGTTTGTTCTATTTACTTCAAATTAAGATTTTCTCATCGATTAAATTTATATGTTTTGATATTGATGTCGTGAAATCTTGTATTCAACGGTTTCTGCATATGTTGTTTAAGAATTTTCTATATAATTGGATAAGGTTTTTTCGCTGGTTTATATACCTCTAATCTGTTGTGTTAAGTTTTAATTTTTACGAGAACTTGTCACCATCATTGAGATGCATAATATGTTTCACATCGAAATCCGTAGATTATGAATTTGGAAGTTATAGGGTTGACCTCAAAAGTCACAATGTATGAGATGTAACCTGCAGTGTGCCAGTGTTTATCGGGTCGATGGAACTGAGCAATTGAAATTTCATCAGGTGGCTAAGAATTGTGAACTGAGCAGTCTGTCAAACAATCCACCTCAAGATTTTACCTCCTCGTCTCTACAACTGGTGTCACTATTTTCTTGAGTTCTTCTCTCACGTGTCATCATCTCTAATTGACTAATTCTGTGATCTCTATCCCTCAATGTACCACCACATCTAGTCATCTACTGATCTACCACAATATTCTCATTATCCTAGACATGTTTACATGTTTGCTCTTGGTGGTTCAACATTTTGCCTTGTAAATTAGCATAGGTCCTTTCGGCTTTGATGGTACATGTCAACCACACAAAGACTTAGCTGCCTTCTTGATGTTTGTGTTACTCTGATTTAATCGTATGCATGACATTCACTTTACTTTCTCTGCCTTCTTTACGAAGAATCCCAAATGACAAAAGATATCATTCTTATTTACTTTATTTCCACCTGCTATTACCGGCTCTCATCCCTCCCTATCACGTTGTGCATGTTGCCTATAACATAATTTGTTTTGTTTTGGCTTAATCTAAAATTTTTGGTTTCCGAGTGTTTCTTTGAACCTATAACTTTGCCTTAACACCTTGTTTAGTATTTATTTAACAACACTATGGTTGGTTGGGAGCATACATCACTCTATATCGTTAGGGTACATGTGTTGTGTGCTTACTTGGTATGATCGGGTACACATGTTGTTTGCCTGAATGCTGTAGCAAATTGATTAGATTAATAAGTGAAGTCAAGTAGTTTGAGCAGCTGTTCACCGTTGGATCTTGCCAAATTTTTTTTTTATATGGATGCAGGGTGGTTGTTATTTGCCTGCTTCTGAGTTCTGAGAAATTGCTTTTCATAATTTTTTATTTTGATTTAGGGAATATGCCGCGTTATGATGATCGTCATGGGAGTACCCGTCTCTATGTTGGCCATCTGGCTTCACGTACAAGATCACGTGATTTACAAGATATCTTTAGCAGATATGGAAGGTTAACAGTTTATCTGTGAATTATTTTATATAGGCTATCTCATATATCTAAATGAATATGTTTTTGCATATCACATGAGTTGTTGCTAAATATCCTTGACGTATTGACTCCTGCATTTCTTTTTAAGATTTCCTCTCATTACTGCAACCTTAGTCTTGCTGATATAGTTACAGGTATCTAGACATGTTTATGTTCTCAAAGCCTTTAGCTATCTTTATACATCATTGAACCTTCATGGTGCACGAGGTGGGATTTTTTTTTTTCATATTACTGGCAGTTGGCTCAAGTTTCATATATTAAAAGTTTTGGGTAGTCAACTAGTCATACATAGTTTTTATCTTTTGGGATTTCTACTTTAAGGTGTGTACAAAGCTAAACCCTGCCATGATTGGCTTGATTTTGATATTCAACGAACTCTCGTTTTAAAAAAAGTGCCCCCACAAGCTTCTAGGAAAATTAACTTGAATGATATTTATGAAGGTCTATGGTGAGAGGTTGCCCTTGGTGGAAAGAGTCACTATTCATGCTGATATTGTAGGAGACTTTTGGCGATTCTTTCTATAATGTTTTGCGTCTTTTTTTGATGGAAATGGCTACAATCTCAAATTGGTGTTTAGTTCATCTTTGAGGGGCGAGGTAGCAACCCTGTGGTACTTAATGTCATGATGGCCTTACTATTTCTGGCACCCGTTTACGCAGAGTACGTGATGTGGATATGAAGCGTGACTTTGCCTTTGTGGTACGTGCTTCCTTGCTTGGTACCCCTTGCACTTGATGATTGTTGGAGTTGTGCGGCATAATGTTTTATTCGTATTCCATGCTCTTTCTTGGTAGATTTTACCGTTGCTTTCTCTTCATTTTGTGTGCTTATAGGAATTCAGTGACCCGAGAGATGCTGATGATGCAAGATACAGCTTAAATGGTCGTGATGTTGATGGAAGCCGCATTGTGGTGGAATTTGCTAGAGGGGTAACGATCTTTTAATCAGTTGGTGCTTGGCTCTTTGTACTCTCACTTTAGTCTAGACATATATATCCTGGTATCTTTTGGGTGTGTAAGCTTCTGTTTTCATGAGGCGTGTGGATTAATTAATAGTACAACATTGTTTTGACATGTAATAGGCTCCACGAAGTGGTGGTGGTGCCCCTGGTGGTTCTCGTGAATTTCTTGGCAGAGGTCCTCCTCCAGGATCAGGCCGCTGCTTCAATTGTGGGCTTGATGGCCATTGGGCTCGTGACTGCAAAGCTGGCGACTGGAAGAACAAATGCTATCGCTGTGGAGAACGTGGCCATATAGAAAGGAATTGTCAGAACAGTCCCAAGAAAGTGAAGTAGGCTCATCATGGCTTCTTATTTTCTTTGATAATTGTTGTTAGTTAATGAAAGTTTATGGTTCTTACCGAGTGTTGAAAGCAGGCGAGGACGAAGTTACTCACGCACCCCATCTCCACCTCGGCGTAGAAGAAGCAGGAGCCGCAGCTACAGGTTACTTTGCTTCCGTAGTTTTTCATTGTTTTTGAAGAACCAGTTTTGAACGTTTATGCTTTGGCCTCTTGAAGACAAACCATTGTTATTGTGAAAATGGTACAAGAAACATACTAAACCAAGCAAGGATGAGCAAATAATGGATAGTTTTGAACAAGGAGTTTTGTTACAACTCTTATGACTTGGCATATTGGCTTTCCAGTTTTTGCTCAATTTATGGTTCATTCTCTTAATCTATTGATGTTTAGCATGCAATTTATGTTTGTGCATCTGATCTGTCATTCTTATCGAGTTTTCTCAGCAAATCAAGGTCACCTGCAAAACGGGAGCGAAGCATTGAACGTGCAGAAAGAAGGTCAAGAAGCCCTCGGAGACACCGAGCTTCACCACCCCCATCTAAAGGGAGGAAACACAGCCCCTCTCCTAGTGACAGGGACCTGCAAGAGAAGAGTACACCGTCACCAAGAGACCACTCCAGGAGGCCAAAGGCAACAAGTAGGAGCCCGGTTGAGGATGATGGTCGTCAGGGCAGCCGCAGCCCTGACAATAGGAGTCCTGCTGAAGAAAATGGGCACAGTCGGAGTCCTAGTCCGGTGCCAAGGGACAATGGGACGCCTCTTGAGGAGGAGGATGTAAACAATGGTTCGCCAGAGCCCAGTGAATCTGGTTAAAAATGGGTCTTTTGAGATTTAATGGTATGGACCTTCCGCTGAGTTGCATGAATCTAGAAACTTGTCAGGAGATTGAGGAGATGTTTTGAAGCATGACTTTGTTTTGGAGATTTTAATTTGTGTTTCATTTGCAATAGATATGTTAAATGATACATGTTATGCGTGATATGTTCTGAGCCGTGCAGTGCAGGAAACATGCTCAGGTGTTGCAGCAGCCGACCAAAGTTGTGTTTAAAACACAAAGTGTGCACTGAAGCTGAAACTTATGGAGAAAGTGATATGAAAATGAATCTGACACTAATAAGTAATAAATACGTATATGTTATATGATTTTCAGCTTTTTAAAATTAATTTTGCTTATTGTTAAATATTGAGATAATTTTTAAATCAAAAAATAAAATAAGAAAGTGATCAGAAGTGTGTAAATACCCAGACGGGTTGAACAAATTGTAGTTGTATATGAAAAGGTATATTTAGGGTGTCAAGGTGATATTGTATTTGTGCTTGTATTTGTTTATTTGGTCGGATAGTGATAGTGGTTTGATATTAATGAAACTCTATGTTGAGGTAATTGATTGGTGCTGATGGTAATGTCATTTAAATCCATGGAAATTCAGAGGTAGTTATCGACAGAACGTTATAACCTATCTGTGTGTGTGTGTGTGTAGGTACGAAGTTGGGAGAACCTCATTCCTTGGCAAACCTAGACTAAAATTTATGATTATTTCCCAAATGTTAGTTTGAGCTTGAGATTTTGGCAAATTTTGGCATTCCAAGTCAAATTTGCACCAAAGGAATGTCATTTCTTTTAGACGTGGTCATTGCGTTTTAGCTAAACGCACATACCAACAATCAAGTGAAAGGGAGGTGAAAGATAACTGGAATTGTAGCCCTGCATGTATCAGGATCAAATATGTCTATGAACACCAATTTGATCAGCATGTAGGCCTGTCAATGGATCACTTTTGATCCAAATCCGATCCAATCCAAATCCAATTTTATGTTTAATGGGTCAAAGTAATCAATCCAATAATCCATTTGAAGATCCAATAAATTGATCCATGGATCTGGATCAACAAATAGATCGATCCATGATCCATCTGGATCGATCCAATTAATTTTAAAAAAAAAAACACATTAATTTATTTCACAACACCAAACCCTCAACCTACCCAACCCCACCCTACTCTCAACCTACATACCCTACCTTAACCTACCCTACCCGTTATACCCACCCTACAACGAACCTACCCTAACCCTATCCACCCACCTACCTCCTACCTACCCTACCCTTACCTTTCCTACCCCTACCTACTCTACCCATCCGCCACCGCTTTACCCAATTTACCCACTGCTACCCCTCCTCGTACCCTACCCCCACACCGCCAAACCACCTACCTTACCTCCTACCCTTACCTATCATACCCCTACCTATACCTACCTTACCATTACCCTACCCACCCCACCGCTACCCAACACCTACCTTACCTTACCTACCCACCCTACCCTTACCCCGACTGGCGACTACCCTACCCCTACCTACTCTACACCCACTGCTTACCCTATCCACCCCGCTGCTACCCCCCACCTTCTACCTACCCTACCACTACCCCATAAACACCGCTACCCTCACACCTCCTACCCTGACCCCTGACCCCTTACCCTACCCTACCTACCTACCCTAGGTAGGTAGGGGTAGGGGTGGGTAGGTTAGGGGTGGTGGGTGGGTGGGTAGGGTAAGGGTAGGTAGGGTAGGGTAGGTAGGAGTACGGTAGGTAGGAGGTAAGGCAGGTGGGATGGCAGTGGGGTAGGGGTAGCTAGGGGTAGGGTAGGTAGGAGGTAAGGCAGGTGGGGTGGCAGTGGGGTAGGGTACGGTAGCCGGTGTCTGAGCCTTAGTAGACTGGAAGCCAGATAAGGAAGTCTAGTCTAGCTAAGGATAGGTAGGAGGTAAGGTAGGTGGGGTAGGGTAGGGGTAGGTAGGGGGGTAGGGGTAGGGGTCGGTAGGGGTAGGGTAGGTAGGAGGTAAGGTAGGTGGGGTGGTGTGTGGTTGGTAGGTAGGTAGGGTAGGGTAGGGTAGGGTAGGGGTATGGTAGGGTAGGTATGAGGTAAGGTAGGTGGGGTGGTGGTGGGTGGGTAGGTAGGGGTAGGATAGGGTAGGTAGGGGTAGGGTAGGTAGGAGGTAAGGTAGGGGTGGCAGTGGGTGGAATAAGGTGAAGCGGGGGGTAGGTAAGGCGTGGTTAGGAGTGGGTGGGTGGGTAGGGTAGGGTTGGTAGGAGGAAAGGTGGTTGGAGAAGGATAGAGGGTCGGGTAGGGGGGGTAGGGTAGTGTATGGTATGGGGTAAGGTGGGTAGGGTAGGGATGGATAGTGTTAGGTGTAGGGTAGGTAAGGGTAGGGTAGGGGTGGGTAAGGATACGAGTAAGGTAGGGTGGGTAGGTTGAGGGGTGGGATGGGCAGTTGAGGGGCAGGTCAACGTGGGGTAGGGTAGGATGGTCCATAGCTGAAAATTGAAAAATTAAATGGGTCAATCTAGATAATGATCCATCTGTCAAAATAATTGGATCATAGATCAGATCATGATCCATTGATTAATGGATCAAATCCATGATCCACTTAATTGGATCAGTGATCTGTTGGATCATGATCCAAATCCAATCCAATCCATCCATTGCCAGCCCTATCAGCATGTGTTTCGTGCTAATCGTGCATTTATCTCTTCATATGCGTTTTCATCATGAACAGGATCCGGAACCCACTGACCAACATCAGTTAGTGATCCGCATGGTGCTGAGGAGAGGAAGCTTCTTGACTCTGGAGTAGGACAAATCATTCTGCCTCTTTCATCCTGACAATCAACCATTATGAATGAAATGTTTGTAAAAATCATATAATTCAAGTGTATTTGCACAAATAAGGTCATCTATGGGGGAATTCTTCTAAACACAATACTAAAGATTAAATGTTAAAACTAAAAAGCATAACAACTGGTTGATAGGTTTAGCAGACAAACTATTGATTTCTTGTTTTGTGTCGATTTATACAAAGAATTCGGTTTTGCTTAAGAGCTATGCAACATAAAATAATTAAATATGGTGTTGAGTTAATGATCCGGGTATGGATATTGAGCCTGGTGGAAAAGATGTCATGTATTTTGATGGTTTTAGTTTAAGGAGCTTAAATTTCATGGTTTGACATTGACCGCCAAGCTTTTCTATTTGCTTGTGTTTTAAGAAATGGTTTAACAAGATCTATCAAGAAATTTTAGAGAAACGTTTTGTCCAGTAGTTATCCATGATTCATCATGGCAACCTGTTTTCTTGAATTTTCATCAAGATTCTCTCACATGTAATCAAGCTTGATCTTCATAATCATCTTATTTTTATTTATTAATCAGCCTTCCATGTACTTAGTAATTGTTTTATTGCATTAAAATTTTTATTTCTTTTGCAAGGCATGCTGTGCAGTTGAACATCGCAACGAGCCAAGAATGCAGGCTGATTTTGATTCAATTTTTCCATGATACAATCCCTATAAACACTCTGTTTTTTATTAGCTTCTCCAAATCTATTGGGCTAGATCGGTGATATTGCTAAAAATTTGAGAGAGAGTTTTTTATTTTCTTTGAAAAGCGAAAATTAAATTTTGAGAGAGTACTTTTTTTTTTTTTTTTTGAACGGCTGGTGTGGTGGTACTTGAAGAAAATGTGATCATGCATAACAGCAATAGCATGATTCATATTCTTCTTATACACGATTTTTTAACTAAAAATAATTACAACATTAATTCCTTTTTGTATATGAAAGTTCAACCACTTTGACGGTTTAATTATTAATAATGGAATAGTACTCTTGGCTCATGTGGACCAAAATCAATGTTATGAATATTTTCGTAACTTCTCATAAATAGTGACTTCCTAGTTCAGATGCAACCTTTAATTAATTAAATTTATAAATCTTTAAATGTGATTTTTTTATAAAGCAAACATTTGAGTTATGTGCATTCTCTTCGTTATTACTTTTTTCCAAGAACAAATAAACAACGAACCCAATGATAAAGATTAATTATCATAGGTTTATTTAATAAAAAAAAATTCAAAAACTTAGTTGCTTAGCTGGTAACCGATGATGATTCAGATTGATAATTTCTTCTGTATTTATAAATAGTGCTTATTATGAAAAAAACCAATATATTTTTACGTTTTCGTACCTTCATGTTATTTTTTTCAGAAAAAATTCTCAAATTAATTTTTTCTTTCTGGTTCAATGAAATTTGATTATTAGAACTCGGTTTTCAGTTTTTAAAAACCAAGTTTACTGATTATAATCGGGCTCTAATGGTCAAATTTCACAAGTAAAAAATAACATTAAGAAACTAAAACACAAAAGTCGTGAAAATATATTGGGTTTTTTCATTATAAATCCTTAAAATAATAATATTTACTTCACGAGCTTTAAAATCAAGTTTATGTTACACTGTAACAAGAAAGCATCATCAACAAGTACTCAACAAAATTATTGATCAAAACAGTTAAATCTTTTTTCATTTATAAATAATTATATAAATATGGAATTTGCCTAAAAAAATCATTTTCGATATCTATATCAAGAGGCCTGCAGTGGAGATAGATGCATATGAAGTTTTCAAACCCTTGAAAATGACTTGCATCCATGCCAAATGGAGAAATTAAGGAGGTGTTTAATACGATGGAATGTAAGTTTACAGGGTTTTTTTTGTTATATGATAAGGGGGCGTTTGGTACGCAGATTTTTTTCCTTGGGATTTGCATTTTGTCAAAGGATTTGCATTACGCAGTATTTGCATTTGTCAGGATTTTATCAAAAAATCTACGTCATCTTTTAGGAAAAATTTGTTAATCTTAAAAATGCAAGGTAACTGGGATTTAAAATCCTAGGGGGGAGGCTGGGTTTTTAAATAACAAAGAAGGAAGGGATTTCAGAAATCCTGGGATTTCAAATACTTACTGAAATCTGCGAACCAAACACAGGATTTTAAATGCAAATCCCAAGGAATCCCAGAAAATACGCGAACCAAATGCCCCCTAAGAGTTTTGATTCTCAATGAGGAGGAGTACGGAATGAAATTTAGTATAAATTACAATTTTTTTTGTCAACATGGATAGAATAAAAAAGATGAAAAAAAATCTATGTTTTTCATCTTCAATGTCATGTGTAACCATTAATTTTATTGATCCTACGGTCAAGATTGGTACTTCCGATACCCTATATGTGTGTGTGTGTGGGTGGGTCAAAAACCTCCATGTATCAAAAAATATTGGAAAACTACAATACATCACAAGAAAAGGTATGCATCATGCGAAGAGGATTGTGCATCACACGAGAAAGATGATGCATCACGATCACTTGATGCATTACGCAGTAGATCCGAGCTGAACCACAATGCATCGCTAAGGAAAACATGGTGCATCACAATCACTTGATGCATCATGTGGCCGGTCCGAGCCGGGTCAGTGCGACGATTCATTTATGCTTCTTTACAAAATTAAAAATGTACATTACTTAGTTGAGAATTAAACCAAAAACCTCTAATTACATAAAACAACATTTTAACCATTGAACTACATGTTAATTTATTGTTAAAAAAATAAATCAATAAATTTGATGATAAACGCATTTATAGCTAGATGGATAAAGCATTGCTTTATGAAATTGGAGGTTCTGGCCTTCTGGGTTCGATTCCCAATTAAGTAACTTAATTTATTTTTGTGGTAAGACATAAAAACAATAGACCAATTTTGTCTGTGCATAATTTACTATTTGGACCGTCAGACCGAGACTCGAAGCGATTACGTGATGCATCATCCTCCCTGCATGATGCAGTATGTTTTTTTTGCGATACATTGTGGTTCTACTCGAACCAACTACATGATGCACGATCTTACTTTGTTAATACATTGTGATTTTTCAATGTTTTCTTGCATAAATTTTTTTTTATCAAACCACTGTGTGTGTAAAGAGAGGTTCAAGTAGAACCTAACTTTTGTTGGTAACGGAAGAATTAATTTAAATTAAAAAATGTGCACTTTTAATTAAATTAAATCTTTAAAGTTATTTTTTTAAAAACATTTTTTTTTTCATAAAAATATTATTTTGTGTATAAACATCGTTTTTATGTACAAAGTTTCATACATAAATAAGAGATTTATTGTGTATAAATAAAATATTGTATTTGTCGCATCAATAGGAAAAATATTATTTGAAAAAAATATTGATGAAGGTTAAAGTTTATTAGGATTAAAAACAAAAAAGATTGAATGAAATATGTAGTTATGATATTTCCTTTTGACTTTTGTCGATGTTTTGTTAAAATGTAAACGAGAGCGTTTGGGTCAAAAGGATAGATGAAGGAAAGTGGAGGATTTAATATTATAATCCCCATGATATTGATTATTAATTAGTGGGAAATTAATTAAAAAGTGTTCATGTTTAAGGTAAAGTAGATTTAATGAAGGGAAACTGAGGGGTGCATGGACCCTATATGGATGATGATATCATGCCATGCTGCATCATCATGTATCACCAAAGATAGACATTAGACACACACATATCATACCCAACCCAACGGTCCCAACCCCTCTTATATTATATAATTTCATGATCATCATCATGTATTGGGAATATACAAATTAAAGAAAATTAACATAAACAATATAAAGTTTGTACTAGTTATTTTTTTATCTAATCATTTATTCTCATCATGATTATTGTTATATATACACACACAAAGATATATATATATATATATATATATATGTTCAAGTGAGTACCACCCATTATGCAGCGCACCAGAAGGTACCACCCTTAAAAGTAATTTTTTTGAAAACTTTTTTCATGAACATGTTCTAATTAACATTACACAGATCATATGTGAATTTCACGCAAATCCGAACACTTTAAGTGCATGAATACACACATAACATAAATATGTGTTCACGTATATTCAAATTTATGTAAGTGTGTGTTCACATCATTTTTTAGGAGCTAGGAGATGTGAATGTATGTGAAATTTACATATGATCTTCATAATGTTAACTAAAACATGTTTATGAAAAAAAAATTTATAAAAAGTTTTTTTAAAGGTGGTACCTTCTGGTGCGCTGCATAATGAGTGGTACTCTCTCGAACCATATTATATGTATATATATATATTCTATGTATGTATGTCAGTATGTGTGTGTATATGTATGTATATGTGTGTATGTGTGTTTTCAAGTGAGTACTCATTATACAGCGCACCAGAATGTACCACCTTTAGAAATAAGTTTTTAAAATTTTATAACGAAAATCATGTGAGAGTAGAGTGTGTGATTAGTAAAAATTAATCACAGTAAGTATGTGTATAGCTAGGGTGGTAATTTTGACCAACGGGCAATACGGTTAAATTGACACGTAGTAAAAAACTAAGATAGAACATAACTTTTTTATAAAAATGAAAATTTATAAAACGGTATATTAAACAAATTGTTGTTTGAAAAAAAATTCAAAATTATATAACATTTACGACTTTTGGTCGTCAACCCGTTTGACCCGTTTGCTTGAATAAACCGAAATTGTCACCCTACCTTATAGTATGACCCACTTAAAATGTATTGCCAAGGGGCTTGGGTTGTTTGGTTGCTAGATGGAGGTTGTCGGATGACCGAGTACACTAGTTTTTTGTCACCCGTTGTTACTATCAATAAACAAAAGTTATTGTTATTTTGATAAATATAAAAAATGTTACTACAATGGTAAAATATAAAAATTAGCCACAACAATTGATCCAAAAAATACAATTTTTAAAATAATAGATGGTTTCGTCTTGATCGCAATGGATATTACCCGTTTAGATTTAATGGTGATTCCACGTTAATATTTCACTATTTATTACCCTTGTAGATTTTTAAGCGGCAATGGAACGAACAATCTTCGTCTTAAACCCGTTTCATTGTTATATTCCTATTCAAAAGTTTTTCTTTGAGTCAAATGTGGTCTAAATAATTAAATATAATAAAAATAGAATGACACTTTGAATAGATATTCGAAATTTTATTTTCAAAACATTAGAGTATGTGCCTCGCGAGTGATATGAAAAAAAAAGGGGACATTTCCACTATTATTATGATATTATTATCGGATGACCAATTCAGTGTATAATTACGTAATAATACGTGTATAGGATCTATTACTAATGGATAGAATTATTTAAAAATTGAGTTTATGTGCAAATTCCAAAAGAAAAAATTGAATCCTTGTCAAAATTTTATCTTTATATCAATCATGGATTTAAAATCACAATATTTATTTTAAGGGATATTTGTGAAAAAAAAAAACCCTCAAGTTGAATCTTTCACTCACTGAGAAGTGAAAACCTGTGACCAGATCGTCCTGAAGACGGATTTTTGTGATTAAAATCCTCAACAATTTTTCATTGCACAAAACCTCCAACCGACAAAATTTCATGGAATTTGTTGTAACTGATTGAAAGTCACACGTCACTGTTAACAAGTCATCAGTGACAACCAGAATTTCATCGAGAAAGTAAATTTCAACAAAAAAACCACAGATTTGAACAAAGATATTAACAAGAAATATGAATCTGAATCATATAACATAGACAAGTGAGTTCGCTGGAATGAAGCTTTGTCAAAGACGAAAGGTTGGTCAGCATATTGCAACCGCTTCATCAGGTTGCAAGTCATTGTTTTTGAAAAATAAATCTCAATTTGATAAATTTTAGTCAGTTAAGGTTTTTTGTGTAATGAAAAATGATTGGGAGTTTTAATCACAAAAATGATCCAACTTGAAGATTTTTTACACAAATATCCCTTATTTTAATTTATCATAATTTCTCATGATATTTTAATAAAATATCTTATCTTTACATCTTATATTCTTTCATGATATATCATTACATCAAATTCTTGTTATATTTTAAAATTTATTTCTAATTAATTATTGCTTAAAAATTTCTAATCAACTTTATAACCATTAAATTCATGGGATTATCATCACTTTATAATAACTACAAATCTGCTTTTAGAATAACAAAGAACACATGAATCGTTTGAAAATTGTGTGAATTTGAAAATTAGGATTCCATACGTAGAAATCGATTAATCACACATTGGGAAATTGTTTTGAAGTCAAAAGGATTTGGAGAAAGTGTTTCGAGGGTTTCGTTTTCCAGAGATAGAAGAGATATCTCATGCGTAGACATCGATCATCAAAGGAAAAGTTTGGGTCATACAGAATAAATGGCTTGATAAGTTTTTTCACGGAGTTTGTTTGTGACAGCCTCGACGATAATGGAGAAACTTACTAGTACATATATGGAGAAGAAGAATAGATTTCATGAGCAAGATGTCTATGTGTAACAAAGTGGAGTGGGGTTTTTTGGATTTCTAATAGGTGTAACGAAGTAGAGCATAACTGGAATAATTGGGTCTAGAAGTTTGAGGATCTGTTATCTGATTTAGAGTTACATGTTATGTTTGGTAGAGAGATTTTAAGAGCTTTTAATTTTAATAAGCTCTACTAAAAATAAAAGTTTTGTTTGGAAAGAAACATAGAGCTTTCATTTTCTAAAAAAATAAGTTTTTTTATAAAACGCTAGTAGAATTAGCGTTTGAAAATCTCTGGAGCTTTTAGTCAAACATATTTACCTTTTTGCCCTCCTATTAATCATAAACTACCACATTTAATAAATATTAATGCCTTTTTACGTAATTTAATACTAAAAACTACAACTACAGCTACTTTCACCAAACACATTTATAAAACTAAAAGTTTCAGCTTATTTAGAAAGCTCCAACTCTCAAAAGCTCCAGCTATTAAAAGTTCTACCTCTTTAAAAACACAAAGTTACAGATAGTTTTGCCAAATATATCCATTGTATAGTATGGTAAAGTTTTTATTCTTGTCTATCTTTGTTGCGTGCTCTTGCTCGGAGATTGCTATTTGTCAAATTGTATAATGTTTTTAGGTGTTGTCTGAACTTTTTGGTCCCTTCAGGCGTGTTATAGTATACATAATTGTATCTCATTTTCATTATGACAAATAATAAGTTATTATAAAATCAAAAATGGTTTGCCTATTTTAAGACCAACCAAGTTATATGATTAATCGAGTTGTGGTGTTTCAATGAAAATATTAATTAATTTAGGTTGTGTTTGGTACGAAAAAATGAAATTGTCTTAGTTTTCAAGCTTTGTTGATAAAAGACCATAACATATCAATTAAGATTTAACACATAGAATAAAGAAATAACAATGCAATCTCAATTCTCTTTCTCTTGTTTTGATTATATCCATGTTGAGGAGAAAACTAAAAAAATGATATTTACATTAAAAACCAGTTCTCAATCATTAACTTGTAAATTGATGATGAAATCCTGTGAAAAAATAAACATGAAAATCAATTCAATTTCATTCTCTCCGTTCATTCATTCTTTTTGTCTCAAAATGGTAAATTAAACATCATGAATTTAAAGCATCTCCCATAATTGTACGGTCATTAAATAGGTTTTATTTACTGTTAGGCCTTGTTTGTTTTTTCTTATAAGATCTTCGAACTTCTTGTGTCTACGAACTCAAAGACGCGGGAAAACATTTATATGAAAGTGCGTTTGTTTTTTTCGTCTGCCCGCGTCTACAGGCGTCTGCCGCATCGTCTGCAGACGTCTTTCCGCGTCTACGGATGTCTGCAGACCTTTAGTTCATCTCTTCTGACCGCAGATTTTTACAGCTAAGTCTGAAGACCACAGATATCAATCTCTTAAAAAACAAACAGCACCTTAGTGTAAAGTTTGAGGAAGTTTTTTCTTTTTCTTTTTAAGTGGACAATAAATACTAAACCGCTCCTCCTTACAAAGTGGTTTTGTTTTTTTTATTATTATTATTTAAATAGTATTTTATCAATTCTTACCTTTTCATCCATCCAATTTCATTTAAACGTTGCCTAGATGGCTCCATATGCTTGAATTATTATACATCTCAATTAATATGTAAACAAGAAAAACTAATAATGTTATTAACAATATACATAATTATATAGAACTCGTCGAGTGACATCAATATTAATTATTAAAAAAAATACCAATGTAATATAATATATAAAAAGTATGTATTTAATTCTCTTAGATATGTAACTTAAAACTTTTAGGGTAAATTGCAATTTTCGTCCCTGTGGTTATTTGCAAATTATGGACCATGTCATTTTCACGTTGAAATTACAAATTCAGTATCTATGGTTGGCTATTTGTTTTGTTTTTAGTTCTTTGACCAGTCAGTTTTTTAATAATGACCAATTTACCCTTGACATAATTATAAAAATAGGTAATGAACTTTCAATTTTCATAAAATTAAATAATAAAAAACCAAAACTCAGATTGTTTTTTTCATTTTAATTATTAAAATTGGGTTTCTCAAAAATCAAAATACCTCTCTCTCTCTCTCTCTCCCCCTCCCCATCCGAGATCGAACCACATTTATATTCTAGGTTCTTAAAGCTCATTCGAGATCGAACCCTCTAATCTACCCTTCGAAAATCAAAAATCAAAACCAAAAAGCTCATTCGAGATCGAACCATATTTATATTCCAGGTTCTTAAATCCCTTTCGATTTGCTCTTGTTCCATATATATCTGATCTAAAATCAAAAAGAACCTTCATCACGTCTCGATGCTTTGTCACTAACCCTCTATGTCCCTTCACCTAAGGAAAACCCACCGGAGGAGAACAGCGTCGTCGATTCAGATGAAGATTCAAGAACACCCATCGATCCAGATTTGGTTTCGACATTTGTAGATCTGGGTTCGTAGAAATTTGATAAGGGGAGGACCGAAGGAGAGCAGCGCCGATCAAAAAGGGGATGCAGAGAAATTCTTGAAGTAATTAAGTTTATATAAATTTAAAGCTATAATTGATAATAAATATACTCATGTAATACATGGGTCAATAAGCTAGTATTTAATATAAACAAATATAATATAGAGTTAATTACAAAAATGGTCTTTGTGGATTGTCCTAAAATTTGGATTTGGTTTCCGAACTTTCAATATTGCAGAAACGGTCCTTATTTTCATAGTTTGTTTGCAATTTTGGTCCCTCAACCTATTAACTTTTCTAATATGACCAAATTACCCTTATTTTAATGCAAACTATAGGGACCATTTCTACAATTACCTTTTTAACTTTTTTTATTCTTAATTAAATAAATTATTTTTTAGTGTTACTTAAATTTAATAAGTTATAAAAAAATAGAAAAGAATTATTTAATTATTTATGTTGGTTTATAAATGATTTAGATATTTTTAGTCTTAATTAATTTTAATTTACTATAATCAAAGTGTAAACCAATCAAAATTTATAATCGAAAAAATCATTTATGTTTAGAAATTATATTTTAAAGGTTTCATAAATAAAAATTTTTTTCTCTATAATTATTTATACTGGTTCATACATTTATAATAAAAAATATTTATGTTGATCAAACCACAAAAACCATTTATGTAATTGACTCTACTTTATATTTAGTGTTAATTAACTTTAATAAATTATTAAAAAAATTATTTATGAGCCAACGGTTTAATTAAAGTTAAAAACATTAAAGAACTTAAATAAATAAAAATTTAACGTTTAATTTGACCGGGTTAAAAAAATTCAAATGGTCTAAGACAACTCAAATTTTTTTATTTAACGTATCAAATATTTTATAGTTTTAACTTTTAATTGCACCAAAAACGATTTAAAATTTTAGGTCCATATAACATCTTTAAGATTCATGATTAACAACTTTAATCATCAAACTTTGGTTTGTCTGACATTTACATAAAAATCGAGAAATATAAATAGGTTTTTAATCTTTTTTCGTCTTTCAATTTGACTTTTCATTTTAAACCATTTAGATATATCACTTTACCATTATCACCTTGCTTTGATACAAATGTGAACAAATTATAAAATGGAATCTTTGTCCGATTTTATTTAAGAAGAAAGTAAAATATATTTGACCAACAAACATATTGGTGTCTATTTTACTAAACACTAATCTTATAATAAAAAATGGAACTAATCCAAACTAAAACTAATAGACAATAGGCAAGTGTAACCTATCGTATAGTAGAATAGTTTAGGTAAGAACCGAGTATCGATCTCAGGGAAACGATGCAGAATGATGATAATAAGTCTTTGGTTACTAATTAATCATGGACAATAAGTAGTTGATTCTAAATAACTATTATAATGAAGCAAATGAACTAAATTGGATATGAATCAGAACAAGCAAAAGCAATGGACAGTTTAGTGTCAAAACAATGCATTTACTTAAAATCAATCCCCCTAGCCTCGATGATAGCATTTAAAGCTTGATATTGAATTTAAATCACGTGATTCTTAAGCCAATTAAACTTCCTGGTCAGGTTATTTAACTTTATGAATATTGGAAAGACACGTGAAGTTCTTCACTATATCCACCTCAAAACATGCAACTAAAACACAATCACTTTGATTATTGAAGTTATATGATTAAGACTAATCCAAGTTACACAAGATGGTTCATCTCAATGTAACTTCACTTGTAAAGTCATAAACTTGAAAAACCATAACAACTTCTTTTTACCGGTTCCGGTTTCAAGAAACGATTAACTGGTAAAACAATTAGTCGAAATAAATATTCAAAACAAAAGGCTTTCGCCACAAATTGAATTGACTATCTATTGAATATTAATGAAATCCCAAGTTTTTACCAAACAAATGTAACCAAATAAAACAATGAAATCAAAATAATGATTCAATCCAATAACGTTATCATCTAAACTAGGGTTCAATCATCTAAGTAAATGCAAAAGAAAATCACCCCATGGTTAGGGTTACCATCATCTCAATCAAAATACTAACAAAAAAATCCATGAAAGATACCAAACCAATGTTAGAATGATGAATAGAGAAGTTGGATTCGTAAGATTCTTCAATTGTTCTTCACAAAAATCGTCTCTTGATGCTTGGAATCGTGATCTTCCCTTTGCGTTGCTCTCCCCTTCTTTTCTTTCCAAGCCGTCGCCTCTTCCTCTCCAAGCTAGGGTTTCCGTCTTCAAAAACTAGGTTAAAAGTCTCCCTCATTCCTTTTCTGCGTGCGCTCCAATTTTGTAATCCATGGCCATGTTTTCCTTCAAGCAGTAGCGCTTTTATCTTCAAATCCATGGCCATGGATTGTCTTTCAAGTATCAGCCGGTCACTTCTCTTCAAATCCATGGCCTTTCTAAATTCCATGGCCATGGAATGTACTCTTTGTATCCAATACTTTGATAGTTTATCAATAAATCTTGACATTGCATCATTTGTTTTCCTTGATTCGCAAATGTCCGCTACAAACCTTCGGAAACAAAGTTATTTCATTTCAGTATCGAATTCGAAAGTTTAGCTATCAAAACACACTTAAATGAGGGAGATATGCCAAGAAAAATTTGTATAAAATCATCAACATCACATATTTCTATTATAAATTTATGAACCAACATATCAAATATTTTTATAATATTTTATATACGAAACCTCTAGAAAATAGTTTCTAAACATAAATGATTTTTCGATTATAAGTTTTGATTGGTTTACACTTTAATTATAGTAAATTAGAATTAAGACTAAAAATATCTAAATCATTTATGAATCAACATAAATAATTAAATAATTTTTTTCTTTTTTTTATAGTTTATTAAATTTAAGTAACACTAAAAAATAATTTATTTAATTAAGAATAAAAAAGAGTTAAAAATTAATTGAAAATAAACTATGAAATTGAAAGTACAGGGACCAAATCCAAATTTTTGCAAAATTGAAAGTCCATGGACCAAATCCAAATTATGAAAATAATGACCGTTTCTGCAAAATTGAAAGTCCAGGGACCAAATCCAAATTTTTTGACAAACCACAGGGACCATTTTTGTAATTAACTCTATAATATAACACGGAATCCTCTTTTTATTTTGGTTTTACTCGTTGATTTGATTTCCAAAATATAAAAGCAACGAAATTTAGAGGGGAAAAATTTGTTATATTTAAATAATATTTGAATAAAAATATAATTGGTGGATAATGTTGATTTTAAAAAAGATTTGTATTATTAGAATAAGGTTTTTTGAAATAGGTATTTAGTTAAATGTTGACGTTACAATGCGATAGAATATATAGAACTAATAAGTTATTATTGATTCGTATTATTAAAGATGTCTGATAATTAAGTATTCCACCTTAAAATTTGATAAATAGTTTTGTTTTTTCACAAATTGATTTGATTTTTAGTTCTTTAATTATTATTGAGACAATAATTAAGTTTGCAAAAACAATTAAAATAATTACTATAAATAATTAATTGTTGATATGAACAAGGTTTTAATTGTTTGTGCATGAGTAAGATTCAAAAATCAATACATGTATCATTAAAAAAAATTGAACAATAAATATCATTAATTTATGACAATATATTTAGGATTATTCTAAACACACATTCTCCTCATTGCTAATTAAACACCTCGTCCTTCTAACGTGAAATGAATTATTAAGTTTAATAATTAGGTCTCACACTCTCACGTCATTAAAATAAATTGTATGGAATTGTTCACGTGGATAGTTGTACGTGTGGAGTGACCAATCGATTTTTGAATCCAACGAACAACAAGAAATAATTTGATCATTTAATAATTTGGATTAAAAATATCAAACTATTTGGTCATTCGAATCCAACGACCAACACGCATGTGCACACACACATTAGTGTGTGTTCTTTATTCGTTCTTTGTCTATTCAATTGCATATTCAACGTCGTTCGATCTTGTCATCACCGATGAATACCGATAACATCCTTATTCGCGCGTTTTTGTGATCAACATTGAAAGGTACATTCTTACGTGTATTACTTTAGCTAATTATGTTTTACTTGAAGCGATATAGTCGTGGATTCGTTTTTGTATTTCATTGCGTTAAAATTTATGCTTTTTTGAGAAACCCTATGTATCTCCTTCACTTACTGTTTTATTAAAGTGATATAGAGTTTTTATATTAAAAGAGTTTAGCTTGATCATTCACATATTAACATGTTTAATTGGGTATTATGTTTTAATATGAAATCTGAGATATACTATGTTACCATGACAGTCCTATGACTAGGTTTATTTGCTAGCTCCAGAACTCTTTCGACTTTCTGATGGTTGCTTTGTACGGTCTATGATGGTGCATGCGTGGATCACTCCACCAAGATTATTATCAGTGTTATTGATTTTATTGTGGTTGTGCTAGATTTCACATTATTGTTTAGTAGACATTACTAAGTCTTATCATCATATCTTTACATAATCATACTAATCTTTGCATTCTCACCGACTAATTTACCTGTCTTATTTTACGTGTGCATCTCCGGTAACTAGAAGAGCGTTAGCCAACCTGCAGGCTTTTCTAGAGCTCTGTAGATTTAGCTACCGTTTAAAGATAGTCACTGGGTAATGTATGTAAGCTACTTCAGATATGCATAACAAGGTTATCGTGACTTATATTATGCAAATTAAAGTTTTAAATTTTTAAGATTTTGAGTATTATTATTAAGAATAGTAAGTATCATATTATTAGTATATGTCATATTATGTGTCATTTACGTGGCATTTTAAGTTATTTCAAGGGTCTTACATTTTATACTTTAATTTTTAATATAATATTTTAATCGGAAATTTACACAATAAACTCCTAGTTTTGACCATTTTTGGGATTTAAACCCCCCCCCCCCCAACAATTTTTAATTGTATAAAAACCTCCAACTGATAAAATCTTACGAATTAGAGTGTTGACGGTTATAATAGGTTGTTATGCTTACATGGCACACACGTGTCATACATATGGAAAACCTGACTTAAGTGGCCCATCTGAATTTTTGCATAAAAAACCCAAAGTTGGTGACCTTTTCGATTATAACGCTTAACTATTTTTTACTTCACCTCTAACCGACGACCACATTCAACTCCTCCATTCTCATCTACCTCCGATGAATCCATCCCCTCTGAGTTTGTGTTCAAGGTTATATCTTCGATTTGTTTTAGGGTTCTTCAAGTTTGTTTATAAGTTTGTTATTTTAAATCTTTTATTTTTTCACAAACTCTCGATTTTTACGTTTTGATTCAGATTTTGTTTGTGTAAGTCTGACTATAGTTTTGTGTTCATCGATCAATTCATCAAGATGCAAAGGTTTCGAATTTCAATTTTGGTCGTTCATCTTCAAATGTGTCCTTCATTTTTGTTCAAACCAATTTTTTAAATTAGTTGTGTTCTTATTTTTTTGTCATGTTGGTTCAGATCTGTTTTAGGGTTCAAAGATGTTCATTTTTTATATGTGTGTTCGATTGACTCTTGCCACTTAATATTGAATTTCAACTTGGTTAAGGCAGATGAAATCAATTTCGTTTTGTGTTCATGAGTTGCATTTTTGTATTTCATTTTGAGTTCGATTTAGTTTATTTAGGTTCCATTTTAACTTCTGAATGTAATCAATCAGAATAGGGAGGTTTGGTGGAGGGTAGGGATTTCGTCGGAGTTATTTTATTAAATTTTTTGGGTTTAATAAACATTGAGTGTAAATTAATAGTTAAAGAAAAGTTTAATGTTTACATTTTATAGATAGTTATTAAATATAAGATGATAATAATAAAAACAACTAATTTTATGAGATAAAGAAAAACATGATGTATGAGATTTTTGTAAAATATATCATAAAAATCAGGATAAAATGAAATTAATAAAGTCACATTTATCTATGTAGAATTAAATTTTTTTTATTAAATGGGAACTAACATGTATGTTTATCTTTGATTTACCACATACTATTCTTTCCTTTTGCCACTTCAATCACTAGATTTACTTTAAAATTTTAAAATAAATCAAATCTATCTAAATCTAATATGATTAATTTAATAACTAATTAACTAAAAATTAAACAAAATCTATTATTCTTATAATTTTAATGTTATACATATTTATAAATATTTATTTTTAAAATCAACTCATGTAATACATGAGTATTAACCTAATAATCTAAATAAATAATGGTAATAAGGTAATTTGAATAAAGTGATTGTCTAATAATCTAAATAAAAATAAATAACTTGTGTAAATCAGGTGATGGAAAGTTTTTTGAAGGTACACTAGCAAACCCCTGCACCCGTGCGCTCTCGATTACTACACCCATACACAGTACGCTCCAGTCCGCCGTCTCCGCGGTATCAAAACTTTTTAAATTTTCTACTTAATCACAAAAAAACGTTAACAACCCCTCAACTTCTTTTTTATCTCCCAATCCAGTCCCTGAACATTCCAAAAGATGGTCGCAACCACAAAAGCAGAGCGACTGCTGCCCTTTTCTCTTTCCCTTCTCCCTCTCTCTATCTTCACTTTCTTTCTCTATAACATCCACCGCCGGCAACTTCTCCGTTAAGTCCGTGCTCGGTAACTCTCTATCTTTGTCACAAGTGGGGTGCACTGCATTTTGTATGTTTCATAAATGTGTGTATGAATTTTGTTGGGTATTATTCGTTTCGTTTATTGAATAAATTAAATGATTTTGACTTGTTTATGATGATTCGCTGTCAATCACTACACCCCGTTTTTTGAAATTCGAAAAGGAAGGGGGTGGTGTTAATCGCTCATTTATTAGTGTTGATTTTGAAATCTGGGTAAATTATTATGGAAGGAAATTAATCTCTTTAATGGTAGGTATTTATTAAATAATTATTAATGACATAACTCTTGATATCTCTTCTTTCTTTTTGATGATATTAGCACAACGGTTATGTTAGTGCTTCAGGGCCTGAAACTTTTAGAACAGAGTAATCATCATTTTGCCATTTCTTTTGCCTTAATTCTTCTCTGTATGAATTCAGTTTGGAGAAAAGAGAAATGGGGTGTGTTTATCTGGTTTAACAGGCATGTAATTTACTAATGTGATATTATTTTAATGTTTTTCGTGATTCTTATAACTTTTGGGGTTTTTCAGTTGCTATATGAGGTTTTAGGGCTTATAGGGTTTCAGAAGAGCAGAGGAGATGAGGAAGATGAGGGTACTTTGGTCCTTTTTTTTATCGTGAATAGTTTGAGATCATGTTGTTAGTTGGAAGGTTACTGACACATGGTATTCAATTATGAATCAAATACACGTTGATTGATTCTTTTAGGGTTTTATATTCATTCATAATTATATAAAAAAGGGGTTTTCTGAAGTCGATGTCAGCATCTTTTTTGTTATTAGAGTAATTTATTGTTACCGTTTCTCTTAGGAGTTTTAGGGTTTAAAGGTCAGGCCTTGTAAATTTCATCATATTTTTTAAGAATTCTCATTAATGATCTACTGGTGTAGTTCATTTTAATTTGTTGACGAGAGTCAAATTTCATACTTTGTGGTTGTAATTAGATGATTCCATTAATCAAATTCTCTTTAACTTCAGCTAGGTCTGTGATTAGTTTGTTGGACTGCGAATTTACAAGGAGCAAAAGATGAAGAAGCTTTTCTTTTTCAAGACATCTGCATCTAGCAATGGAACAAACAATTTAGCACCGCCTGAATCAAAAGAAAAGCAATTACATCCAGGGAATTCATTAGGGGGTGGGCTTCAAGGATCAGGTAAATCCAAATCGAAAAAGGCTGCATGTGAAGATCAAATCAAAACCACTCCGTATCTCAGAAGGAGCCGCTCGTATTCTTCTGGTATAGCTCATGATAGTGGGCTACTAAGAATTCAGAGTGACTCCCCTTGTAGCAGCAGCAGTAATTTCTCTCAAAAGCAATCTGCTTCTTGTTCTTCACGGTGAGCCATTCTTTATTCCTCTTTCCTTGTGGTTTTTGCGTTTGGTGGTTCTTTATTATGGGGAAAGGTTTTCAACTTTGATTTTGATTATTTCGTGCACCATTAGTATCTATGGTTTTGCTTATTACATGTTGAGGTAGTCCTAAGAAATTCATTTGAAAATTATAGAAGAATACTGATAAATATTTTAAAACTGAATATCAGACCATTTAACCAAGGGTCTTTTTTTTTTCCCCCCTTTTAACCATGGAAATCCTACCATTTAACCAAGTTAAACTTTACCTTTTTTTGTTTTGGAACATTTGGAGTAACATATACTAAAAACCCAAAACTTATTTGTTTGGCCTTTGTACTTGTGGGTTTATGTTTTGATGAGCTTTTGGCAAGGGCAAATAGGTCACAAGAAAGATTGGCATGAATGGGGTGAGCAAAAAGTTTCAGGAATTGGAATGCACTAAGCATGTAATTGATTTACTGTCTAATTTGTAGCAAAATCTATATCAAAATTAATTTGGTTTGACTGATTTTTGGATATAATGGAGTGGCTTTTGACCTTTTTTGTCTTGTTTTCTTGTTCAGTCGAGCTCTAACCCCTGAGAGGCACTCAAGGGCAAATTGGTTTGAAGATAATACCGTAGATGGTGCACAGAAAATAGAGACATTCACCTTTGCTGGAGCTGATAATGTTTCATCGGAAAGCTCGTCATACAGCTCCACTGATGGATCAAGTAAGGTTGTTGATCGATACATTGATGGTGAACAACACCAAGAAAGGAGTTATAGACAGATGAATTCAAACACAAGTCATGTTTGTAAACCAAATGGTGTCGGAAAAAGACCGCCACGATTTCAATATGCCGCAACAGCGTCACCTAATGATGGTGGTTTGGCACAGAAACCAAGGTCACGTTCCTTTAGAGACCCTAATAGAGAATCTAAACTCTATATGTCTACTAGAGATTGGGTGGAGAATAATGCACATGAATCCCCAAGAAAAATTGCAAAACAGGTCATCGAAAGACTTTCTCAGTCTCATCTTTTGCCTAGGGCGGATCCGAAAGAGTTTCAACATGATACTCCGATCACAATCGAAGATATCTATGGTGGGTCCCAAAATTGTTTACCTCCAGATGGACCTGTTAAAGAACGAAATTATGGAGTCCATGATAATTGTAGTCGTGTTTTGGACTATGAGGAATCAGAAGGGACTGACGAGATTACATCACTGAGGGCTGAATTGGAATCACGAACACGGAAACTGGAGAAAGAGAAAATTGAGTTGCAGGTGGCATTGGAGAAGGAGTTAGACAGGAGGTCAACGGAGTGGTCAATGAAGCTCGAGAAATACCAAATGGAAGAGCATAGGCTTCGGGAAAGAGTGAGGGAACTTGCAGAGCAAAATGTATCTCTTCAAAGGGAAGTCTCGTTGTTTGGGGAAAGGGAATTGGATAATCAAAGTAGGCTTGTACATTCAGGTCAACAAGTCAAGGATTTGTCTGCAAAGATGGAGGAAGTTAATGAAGAGAATCAAACTATACACCAAAATCTTTCAGAATTACAGGACAAATACAGAGCAGCTGAAGAAGACAGAGATTGCTTCAAAAGAAACTACATCGATAAAGATAAAGAGTGCAAAGAACTGCATAGAGCCATTACAAGACTGCTTAGAACTTGCAACGAACAGGAAAAAACTATCGAAGGGTTACGTGAAGGGCTTACTAAAGAGGTGAGGAAGAATGGTTCGGTGGAGAATATTTTTGACCATAACCAGCAGTCAAAGTTGCAAATCGAGCAGTTGAGGTTAACTGGGGTCGAACAAACTTTGAGGAAGGAAGTAGAATCGTACAGGCTCGAAGTTGATTCTCTTAGACATGAGAATATAAGCCTTTTACACCGTTTGAAGGGGAGTTCAAAAGACAGCTGCTTTTCAATCTTTAAGCTCGATCAAGAACTATGGAACCGTATTCATTGCTTGCAAAATCAAGGAGTGTGTTTGATTAATGATGGTATGCAACTATGCTCGAAGTTACTGGAATATATCAAAGAACGAGCATGCCACTGTTCTTTGGAAACTAAGCAGGGTAATGAGGCATTACAGACTGGTTTGGATAGCCAATTTATCGTGGAATCAGATATGAAACTCCAAGGGTTTAAGAGGGGAGCTGAAAGCCTAACAAGGAGTTTGCAAACTGTATCAGATGTGCTACGTGAGAAATCTTGCACAGGAACTCCAGAAAACGAGTGTTCTGAGGTAACACGGGGCTTATGCTTCTTGAGGTCAAACTTGTTGCTTACAAGAATCATAAAATCATTGTATGCCCTTAAAAAAAAAAATCCAATATTAACATTTATTTGTAATTCTTATATAGTTTAACATAGTCATCTTAGGCTTAATCGAATTCACACAAGTTTTCGTAATTAAAATTGATCTGAACATGAAGTGCAATTGGGTCATGAATCATTTGTTTGGCTTTGCAGGATGTTGTAAAGTCTGATTTGAAAGCAGAAGCTTTAATGACAAGTTTGCTAAGGGAAAAACTGTATGCGAAGGAGGTGGATATAGAGCGACTTGAGGCTGAGTTGGCGACAGCAGTTAGAGGAAATGACATTCTGAGATGTGAAGTGCAAAATGCTATGGATAATATTTCATGCATAACTCACAAGATGAAAGACCTCGAAATGCAGGTATCCTTTTTTATGTTTCAAGATTTGTATTTTGATTGCTTGTTGCATTAAAGTGAAGTGAAGTATGAAATTTTATTAATGAAGGTTGGTTAAAGTTGTTTGATCTCGGTCTCTCTTTTCCTACAGCTGATAAAAAAAGACGAGAACAATTATCGACTGCAGAATGATCTGCAAGATTGTAAGAAGGAGCTAACCATCGTTAATGGAATCCTTCCAAAAGTGTCGGAGGAAAGAGACATGATGTGGGAGGAGGTAAAGCAGTACAGCGAGAATAACATGTTGTTGCAATCTGAAGTTGGCATGCTGAAGAAGAAGGTAGAGGCTCTCGATGAAGATGTCATGCTGAAAGAAGGCCAGATCACGATTCTGAAAGATGCCCTTGGGAAGCCGTTTGATCTTCTTTCGAGTCCACTTCATACCGAAGGATTCCTATAGTTTTGTGTGGAGTTTTCTTCTTATTCTCATTTTTCCATGGTGTTTGTCATCATCCTACAGAGTTTGCAATGATTTTGGTTTTTTCTTTTTTCTTTTTGTAAGTAAACTGGTATATGGTAATAGTTTGTGAACAAAACCTTTACATGCATTTGGAAGCTTGATGTTTGGCTTGGGATTATTGCTTCACAATACAAGGCAAATATTGCTTAAAAATAATTCAGTTGATAGCTTTTTATAACATTGATTATAGTTGTGATCCTTTCAAACTGTAATTCTACCAGACAAAATTGCCCTTTGTACAGTCCATCACGAAATTTATATGTATTTAAATATTCAAAAGACTAGTTATATTCTAAAAAAATAAACGTATGTAGCATACTGACCATATAACAAGTTAGTAAATCTTGATAAATTAGATTTACCAAAAATACCACATTCAAACGACAAAATGTTATTTTGACCACAGTAACACATCAACTTTAACACTTAACTCATCATTTTATGTCAATATGATCTACTTTTTGAGTCCATGCAATGTTCCTGGTGCCATCAATCCGCATCAAGCTTCCGGGTTCCATTGTGTGAGTACAATACCTTAACCTTATCACGAAGGCTGCATGACAGAAGCACTCATTATATCCTTCGATCGGTTAATCGAACAAACACATGTTTAACATAACTTGTTATTTTCAAATCCATGGAAACAGCAAGGGACTGTTAGGTACCAAAAAACGTTTCTTGTAGCTCTCTACAAGTTCCTTTGGATCACGTCTTGTTTGGTTGAAGTCCTCATTTTTGTTCATTTCCTGCAATAGGTTCAATACACTATAGATGCAATATATTCAAAGGATGAAACCAAAAGCATTAGACTTGAAAGTACAACATATCTTGCATACAGCACAAGTGATTAAAGGATGAGTGGTACCTCAATCCATGCTGCAAGTTTTGGCCTGCCCACTTTAATATCATAATTCTTTACATCTAGCAAATATGGCTGAAATCTTTCGATGAATGGAGCATAAGCGATATCCACCTGCACGTATACACGTTCCAAATGAGCACTCTGAACAGTATATGGTCAAGAAATAGAAAACGATATAGAATCTCATGAAGTTAAAATAGTTGCAATTAAATAAAATATAGTTAGGGGTTTGTTTATCTTGCTTACCAGGCTGAATTGACCTAGAAAAAATGGTCCATCGTCGAACTTGGAAAGAGCTTGCTCAATATAATCAAAAGCAGCAGCTGTTGCAATTACATACACCATGTTACTTGCAGGTTTTAACTTTATATTTTAGTTCCTTTTTTAGTGCTATAGCAAAGAGAAGAACTACTATCAGAATACCAGCATCATCAATCCCTTCTCCCTTGAATGAGGTGGTGACGGATTTATAGAACGTGTCAGTGTATGATAGCAACTCTTCTCCAAATTCTTTATTGACAGGATCCTATATTTGCAGTTCCGTAATTATAGTCAATTGAACGAAGAAAATCTTTTCAATCTTATAAGGACCATAAATTTTCAATTGCTAAAGATGATTGTGAAATCTCACATCAGGATACAGTGACTGTCCTTCAAAGTTGGAGTCAATATACTTGATCAGATCAAGACTCTCTCCCTTAACTTCATTGTTGTGTTCTAAAGCAGGCACCTATAACATAAGAACATACCACAAGAAGCAAATTCGATGAATTTAGCAAGTAGCATTCATTAAATGATTGCTTTGCTTTGGGGTTCTGTAGTCTGGGCATTGTTGTTTGGCCCCGACTCAAAAGACTAGGGCTATGTTTGGCATGCAACTTTTAATATCTTATGGGAGCTTGAGTTTAAGGTTTTTAGAAGTTCAAGTTAAAAGTTTTGTACAACAGACCATTTTGTGAAGAGCTTCACAAAAATATAAGCTTCAAAATGAGAAGCTACTTTTTGGATTAGCTTTGACCTTTTGACTGAAGAGATGAAAAAATTACCCTTAAACTACATTTTTTTAATTGCCATTTTTATTTATTTGTCCTTTTACGTCATTTAACACATACCAGCTCCGGTTCCAACTACGTTGTCAAACACATTTATTTAAAAAAAAGCTCCAACTACAAGATCCAGCTAAAAGCTAATTCTATCAAACATACCCTAGGTATTCGTGGACTTATGATCATAAAGGAACACTTGATAGCATTGAGCTTTTGCAAGAAAATCACCTTGTTTGGTGGGTAAACTCTCTCCTTGTACCAATCTGGCCGGTTCTTTAGATCGATCGGAACCAGTTTAATTACTTCCTGCAAGCCCTGTTCACAATTAAACAGCAAAGTAAAGAATATGATCTAATTCTCAAAGGGAGCTAATCCATAGGAGGTTGGATGAGAGTTGATATTTCTATCAAACAGATCTCGAACCGCACCAAAACAATCTAAAAGGCAGGTGATTAGTCATTATGTTTAGAGAAGACAACAGCATTCGAGTATGTTGATATTGGACGGTCCAAGATGTGCTTTCATCCAATCCTTTTTGTTGATCAGCTCACATTATAGGTTAAATTGCCTAAAATGGATCTTTAAGTAATATAGTTGTCTGAGAAAGAGTGAGAGCCTTGCAATTCCGGGTAATCCACACACGTTGAGCATACGGACAAGTGTAGGAAATGTACAGCCTAACCAAGAGAATTCAGTAAGTTCGTTTTTCCTTTAAAGGAAAAAAAAAAAAAAAAGCAAACAAATGTCTAATAAGTAAACTAACATGAGAACTCCAATTCCGTGTCTAGGTTTGAAACCAGACTAAGTTTAGTTTAAATTTGAATGTCCTACTGTGAATTCCCCAAAACAAGTTTCTTATAGGCATTTTAACAAACAGTTGCTTGACCTGTAATCATAACGTTTTACCTAGTGGTTCCATCAAAGATTGGAGGTGGTTCTGAAGTGGAATCGAGAGCAGGCGGAAGATCCTCTTGCACACTATCAAGAACAATCAGGAATACATATCAAACATTAAAAACAGGGAATCTAAAGATGGTCTTCCAATACGATTGCTCAGTCAATTCCAACTGAGAATTCACAGGAAGTAGAGCCGGTAAACACTTGGAACAAATTTCTGAAAGTTCTAGATATTTTTCTGGTTTTTATTTTTCGGAAAAGAGCAGAGAGTTATGGGTTTACCCAGTAGCTGCCATTGTTGATGGTAGAACGAGCAAGAGGTTATTGAGAAGCTTTCTGCGATGGAGTGATAATGGGGTTGGGGAGATGTTATGATGAAGAATGGGAACATTCGGTGGTGGTGAGGAGTGAGAGTGAGAGTGAGAGTGAGAGTGAAAGTGAAAATGAAAATGATGATAGTAATAACAGCTTAGATTCAACGCAGCCATTTTCATGATCAAGAGGAAAAGCAGCAGCTAACAGTATCTGATGATTCTCACGCAAGCAAACGCACACTAAAACTTCACCTTCATTTGTGAACTTGATTTCACCACGTTCAGCTCCCCCGCATACTCTTTCCAGCCAAAACATGGTTGCTATTCATTCGGGTTTGATCTTATGAACTTGTTTACGGCATTTGGGTCCATTCCTTTCCATCAATTAATATAACAACTAGTTTACTACTCGCGCGCAGATATTTTTAATATATATATATATATATAATATAATAAATTAAAAGGTAAAAAATATAATATTATTTTTTAAACAAAACTATATAAATATATATGAATAGTAATTATTTGCTTATATTTTTTAAACTTTTATTATATTATATTATATTATAATTAATAAATTAGTATAGTATTAGATTTTGTTTGATTTGATTTGAATTTAAAAGTAGATTATTTTATATTTGGATAGAATTCAATTAAATTTCTTTATTATTTTTAGAACCCATAAATGCCACGTATCGATTCATAGTGATGACACGTGACTTCACAAGAAAAGAGTAAAGTTACTCTTTTATTAGTAATTATTATAGATATATAGATTAGCTAGATTATTAAGTTTACTATTTATATCATTCATAATTTCATTCAGATTTTTTAGAATTGATAATTTCTATAAATTAGTTTAAATTTTAAAATCAATACTTTTGTTGAATATTTATGAATGAAAACATATGAAATATATGAAGGAATAGTTGTATCTAATTCGTCAACATTTTATACTTAATATGATTTAACTAAAAAAGTTATGTTATATTAATAAATAAATATTTCTTTTAAGATATGGAGTATAAAATTCTACAAAATTATTACAATTATTATATATATGTTTCGAATTTTAAAGACAATATATATGTTTTAGTTATTAGCAACCTATTGGTTAATTGTTCTAAATGTAATATATTGAAGTGATTAATGTAAGGAAATAAATTAGGTAAGAAAGATAAAAGGTTATTTATATATTTTTTAATTATTGATTTTAATTAGGAAAGAAAGATAAAATGGCATAGGTATAATTATTGATTATAAGAGACATTTCATAAATAATTATGAGTTGTCATTAATCTGGACCATTGATTTCTTTCCATCCAATGGTCCAGAAACTCCAACTGGTTTTCTTATTTTATATAGTATAGATTATATTTGGTTCCCATAATGTCAAAAAAATATAATCCGTCAAAGAAGTAAATTATAGTTTGTTTGGTTGACACAAACAAAATTGAATTCAAATTTTATTATTTCGTTGTTTTCTATTTGGTTTATAAATCTTTCTAACAAACTGGAGTATGATTATGACAAATAACCAAAATATATTATTGCATATTTTTGAATTAGAATATTTTAAAAGTATGTTCTATTTTTTTCTTCATAATGCACATGTTTTTCTATATAAATTCATAAACAAATGTTTTAAAATATTAATGTTTATTACATAAGTAAAATAATACCCGATATGGTGGGATTAAGGTGGGTTAGGGGTCGTGTAGGTTGGCATGGTGGGGTAGGACTAGGTAGGGTTGGTTAAAAGCGAGGTTGAGATATGATATGGTAGGATGACATTCAGTAAAGTAAGGTGTGTGTAATGTAAAGGTAAGTATGGATGTGATAGGTTTGGTAGGTGAATATATTGGTGATAGGATAAGGACATAAGGTAAGGAGTGAGGTTGGGATAAGGGTATGATATGCTATGGTAAGGATGAAAATGGATGTTATAAATTTGATGAGTGAGGAGATTCGTGGTATGGTAAGGTAAGGTAAGTTGGGTGGGTTGGTGGGATAGGGTAAGGTAGGATATGATGGGTGTATTTATAAGGACTGAAAGAGATGTATTAAGTTTGATGGGTGGATAAATTGGTGGTTAGTGTTGTGATTTGGTTGAGATGGAGTAAGATAAGTTAAGATGAGTGTAATATAAGGGTGAGAAGAGATGTAGTACGTTAAGTGAGATGGGTAAATTGGTGATAGGGTAAGGTAGGGTATTAAGTGGGGTGTGGTGGGAATGTAGGATGGATAAGGTATTGATAGGGTAGGTGAGGTTTGATCGATATGATAGGTATAAGTGAATAGAAAAAAACATGTCATTGGAATGTAATGTTCATTCATTGATAATCCTCATGAAAAAAAATGTTCTTTTTATGGTGTGGATGTTTTGTTTGAAATAGAATTGTTATTCCATGGAATTTGACAGACAAACATGTCATCGGAATAAAATAAATAATAGGATAACAAATAATACGAGGGATGAGGAAATTTTTAAAAACTTAAAAATAATTGTAAAATACTAAAGAAAAAAAAAATCTCTTCCTTCTTTTGTCAAACATGATAACCAAAGAATTTGATAAAAACTCATCAGTTTTTCCTGATATCCCCGTAAACCAAACACTTCGTTAGCTATAAATAACAGTATGATGGTTATACACAAAAACACAAAACATGGCATTATCGAATTTGAATATGTGAATAGTCAGTCGGCTTTAGCATTTGTTGATCCCAATATTAAAGGAAATGAAATGAATACCGAGCTGTTAAATATAGGTATTTATTAAATTAAATTACGTAAGGAATATGGAAGTTTGCGATTCAAAGCTCCTTTAGTTTGTAGGGCCATACATTCTCTTTAAATCAAACATCATTTAACAAGGTTTTGTTTTTAATTTCCAGTATTTATTCTTCTTTCATATTGTCCATATCAAGTTGGAAATGCAAGTAGAGATGTGGGTCAACATGCATACGGGCACTTACAACTTAACAATGTGCCCTAGCCAATAAGAAGGCACATGCCTTTGGCTGCTAAATAAATGTCTACCTAGCGGTAGCCAATCACCAAACACAATAAGCCAGACTTATTCACAGTTGCACAAAAATGGAAAAATCATCATCTTTAAAAAAGCAAACATTTGTTGATCAACTAAAAACAGATTCAATATTTGCACATACAACATTTTATAATACGTTTTGTGACTTTTGCACTTGCACTACTAAAGTAACTTTCAGCTTATCAAGTTCTCAAAACACAAATAAACAATACATGTTTGATGGGTGGATAAATCAATGGTTGAGACACATAACCATGGGTGAAGAATCACAAACCATACAAGCCAATTTACAACACGTTTTTACAAGTATCCTAGCATAAATATACCTACCCAAGGTTAACAAACAAACATGAATCTCCCACACCATGCATCACAATCACATCAATAATATATGCTATAAACCACGAAAATTGTTATTTATCGTGTTGTTTTCCTAGGTAGAAACACCTTAGCACGAGAACAACCAATTTTAATAAGCATTCGAACAAATCTCATATATATAAACAAGGTATTTAAGTTGAGTAGCCTGTGTGAAAAGCAGAGCTTTTTGGTCAAAGAATAGCATAGTTAGTCAGCAGTACGTTCTGAATGAAATAAACAAGGTATTTAGGTTCTTAAAGTTGCTACATTAGCATTACTTTCCATATCTTCTTCATATACACAATCAATGACCATAGAGCTAGCCCAGCTGATACATAAAGGAAAGCAACACCTGCAGCACTGAGAAACCCTACTTCCGAAAAACTGTAAATGAAACAAACACAAAATGTCAATACTTAATGAAGATTCATTAGCATCATCATTGAGTCTAGAAGATCCGGAAGAAAAAATACCTGCTGTCTCTAATCACAAGAAGAATGGTTAATGAAGTCATTTGAGTGGCGGTTTTCCACTTCCCCAGATTATTTACAGCAACAGCCTGTAGATTGAGAAAATCTTAGAACAAAAAGGATACATTATAATTGCTGCTTCTGCAAACACTCAACAGAGTACAACCATGAATTAATAGAATTGACAGCAATGAACCTCTGAAAGTTTACTTCCTTGAGAAGCAGCCCATTCTCTAACAGCAGACATTGTTATCTGAAATACACCATGCATTATATGTTGGATTCTTACAACAATTTAAACAGTGTCATCATGATGATATGTCATCAGCATGCTTTTGCAAGAGTGCTAAATCAAGATTATAGTTTCGCAGAAAAATCATTGCAGTCGAGACTCAGGAGCTAATGAAATAATCAATACAACAGGCAAAAAGGAGATAGCTTGTGACATTTGTTCATATAATTGTACTTATCAGCACTAGTTAAAACCTCAGTCCTGCAAGGTCCATGTAACTTAGAAACTGCAACACTGACATCATATTTTTTTGGCGAATGGAATCAAATCAAATAATAATGGGCCATCATATGACAACTGGTTCCAGAAGGATCTTGAAAAATACAAGGGCATTGAATGGTCCAAAATGAGTTTCTACACACATACATATAGAAATGTGATCAAATGAAAAATCAAATATTTGTGAGAGATGCTGAATCAAAAAACAAATATGCAAAATAAATCACTTTGTTATTTCATGGTTCAACCCTTTTTGTAATATGTGTGTGTGTGTGTCTGTGTGTGTGTATGTATGTAATACATACATACATGTACAATTGTACATACATACATATGTATGTATGTATGCACAGCATATGCCTTGATGTATCCCCTAACTCACAAAATAATGACAAACCAGTATGCCTTGATGTATCCCTGTAATTGACAGCGACACAGGCATATAAAAACAAGTGTGAGTATCTTAAATCTGCATGAACAATGTGCTAAGATTAGGATTTTACCTCTCTGCCGATTATTGCAATTGATGGTACAGTCAATAACCATGGTAGTTGCCCAAACATTGCAGTTTCTGGAGGTCTTGTACATAACAATACCAACGTAGCAGCAACCATAAGCTGTATCATCAAACAATCATACAATTTTATAAAGTTAAAATATATAAAATATCTGTCATTTATTTAATTCTTGAAAGAAAATAGCAGGATATAATGCCTAAGTAGCAAAGGCATGCCTTATCAGCCACCGGATCTAAAAAAGCACCAAATGCAGTTCCTAAGTTCATCTACAATCAAAACAAAACCAAGACTCTTTAGTTTTGGAAATGTAACAGTCTATTGTATCTTAGTTGAAAGTTCAAAAACGTATAAATGCATACTCTTCTGGCTAAATACCCATCAAGCCAATCTGTAATTGCTGCAGCAATGAAAATACTTGTGGTAGCAGTGGTTCCTAAGCGACTGTTCATATAAAAAGCTAACATAACAAGAAAAGGATATGTTAGTCTCATTGAATTGGCATTAGCTGTATGGCTGTACCAGAAACTGTCAAATTTAAACACGTGTATCTCTCATTTATTGGGATGGAATTGGCATATCATACAATGTAACAGATCAAAAGTCTAAATCATATACTTATGTTGCATGTTCTTTCAGCCTGAGTGAAACCAAGTTCCACTATCAGTTTATAACTAATATTTCATCCACTTTGCATCAATACGAGTATGGGCCAAATGATAGCAAAAAGTTCAATAGTAACGGTAAATGTGAACTGTGGCTTGCCTACAGTTTTTAAATTTAAAGATTGTTAGGAAAAATGTCACTTCATACCAACATACGTTTACCATTGGTACATATTGGTAAATGGTAATTACACTTCTTTAATCCATCCAAATTGACAATTAAAACCTTTTTGGTCAGGCTTTTTTGGTAATTATGGAAGCGGTGCCGGTGACCAGTAAAATCACTCAACATGCTAACGAGGACGTGACACTTAAAAGAGTTCTTTTTGGTGATTAAATGTTTTGAAATAATCCATTTTTGATAAATTTAAGTTCAGAATAACCCACTTTGGTAACTGAAAACAGAAAAAGACTGAATGATTAATTTGATAAATTTATAGATTACAAGGAGCATTTGATAAGCTTTGTTATTACAATTCTTTTCTGATTCTGGTTACCAAAATGTGGCTGCTTCAAAACTTTTAATCACCAACATAGACTATTTAAAACTTTTTAATTGCTAGGCAATGTGTTGACCTACAAAAATGCATGTCCAAAATTTGTAATCACCAATCAAGAGAAGTTCTTACCAAAATGGAGTGATCGCAAAAGGATGTTGTTATTTAGTGACACTTGCTCAAGATTGTTAAAGGGCATTTGGTATGGTGGAATGGAATTGTTAAACTTCATAAGCTTTTTTTATCATTTATAGTTATACATAAGTAAAGGTTGACATAAAAAATGATGGAAAATTTATTAAAACTTCATCCCCTTTCCATGTTTTTGATTCTCTTTCATGTTGAGATAAAATGACAGAAATAAAATTTATACCAAATCAATTTTCTACTGTCTTTCACCGAAAATCAAGACTTACATCACACAACCAAAAATACTTGTAAAACTCGTGTGATTCCATTTCACCGTACCAAACACCCCCTTATGTCGTCTATTTATATTGGGTTTTACCACCTTATAATTTCTTCTGGATCACCCAAGTAGTATGAAGAGAACACGATGTAGCATATGGTCTATATGTACTACAGTGATATCATAGAAAAGCAGTTTCTCTATACATGAAACATTTATAGCCATTGGTACATCACTACGACTAAACAAACAAATTATCGTGCACAAGGTACATAAATTCTGACTTTTATCGCAGGGAGTGAAATGAAAACGATAACCTATAATCTAATGGCAACAATTTAACATAAACTAGAAGCATGCATAAACAACACATTCACAGGAGCACCAAAAGAAAACCAAACTTTTAGATGTGAATCGATCTGTAGAGCAAATTCCACCCATTTCTTAATATCCATAAATCGTTCACATATCCATGATTCAAGAAACCGATCATTTACTTGATTTTTGAGCTAAAAATCTGATGTATCTAAAACCAATCAATTTTATAAAGGGGAAAGGGGGACATACTGCTAATCAGAAGAGGGACGGCGGCGACGCGAGCGATTGTTAAGATCGTAGGCAATGTTAGCAATTTCTCGGACGAGTTTTCATGAGACGGAGGAGGTTTTAGGTGGCGACGGTCGTGCGACGGAAATGTAGGCATCACAGAGGAACCACCGTCGCTTTCCGTTGTCCTTTTGCCATCTCTGTTATCACTGCTTGCCGATTCCATACTCACTTTTCCACCACCAGACACTTTTCCTTCTTTATTCCCGGAATAATATCCGTAACTTTTCGGACCATGAAACCCTAGTCTGTTATTATCGTAGTTATTGAGAACGTGTGCTTGCGGTCCAATTTGTGTTATCCTCCAACAACCGGAGCACATTGCAGGCAGTGTTCTAGAATTCCCCGAGGCAAATGCCCAGCGTAGCCATTTACGGCAGTGGTGTTGGTGGTGGTGGTGGACGGAAATAGAAGATGTGAGTTTAAGAAGGTTTAAGGGCATGGCGGTCGGCGTGGGGTGCGGATGAAGGGATTAAAATGCGCCCCCGTGGCTTAGGTTAGCAGGAAAGGCGTCCTGGCTGGTGATGGCTTAGGTTAGCGACGAAACTCTCAAAGAAGAATGGAAACTAAATTACCGATATAACCTCGTACTATTATGAAACATACTTTTAAAGTGCAAACTCACTTCCTCATGCTCCTAAACTATCCATTTTGCCTCACATGAGACCTTTAAAATCTTACTTTCACCACCTAAATTTAGGTGGTATTTATTTTTTAAGATGTTAAATGTCCGAAGTCTAAAAACCATGTCTGAAATTAAGAGCAGACCTTAAAGTCTGAAATTAAGAGGCTAAATTTAATTCAGACTAATCTCATTATCTTAAAATTCAGAGAGAAATTCAGAGGTTGTAACCTCTTATGTCTGAATTTAAACAAACAATACAAATTATGTTAAGATCTGAAATTTAGACTTCAGACCTAATTCAGATTCTCTTAATTGAAAACAAACACACCCTTAAACTTGCACCCAACGGAGTCAAACCCGTGACTTGTCACTTGCATGTCATCTCTCATACGAGTCGGACTAAACCAACTATTAAATCATGTGTTTGGTTCGCAACTTTCTAAAGATTCACTGGAATTTGCATTTAAAATCATGTGTATGTTTTGCAGATTTTGAGTAAGGATTTAAAATCATAAGATTTTTTGAATCCTTTTGTTATTTGCTATTTAGAGGGTGTTGAAATTTGCTTTTGAAAAAGTGTTGTAGCATTTTAAAAACTAATAATCAGATAATAGCTGTAATAAAAAGTGCTACCGGAAATGTAGTGTTTGGTTTAGCTTCTGATGTTTGCTATCATAATTATCAAATAATCAGTTTCTAAAGTGTTTGGATTTGCGTTTTAACTTGTAAAATGACCAAATAAACACTTATTAATTAAATAAGCTACATTTTTTAACTTATGAAAAAGTGTGGTAAAATTAACTCTAAACGCAAATAATCATTATTAACGTATGCAATCAAAACACTTTAAACTAACTATTTGCTTATTATAACGTAATAAGTTAATAATCTCATTAATAACGTAAAACCAAACACCCTATTAAAACCTCATCATCTCTCCTACTAATTTAAATATCAGTTACATTACATTTTTTCAGATTAGCACATCTATTTGATAATACTATTAAGTGGGTGTTTCGTTTTGTGTTATGAACGAGATTATTAGCTTATTACGTTACAATAACGCAAAATAATTGATATAAATTGTTTGTATTGCATACGTTAATAAGTGGTTTGTGTTTAAAGTTAATCCTAACACACTTTTTATAAGTAAAAAAATGTAGTTTATTTGCTTAATAGATGATTATTTGGTCATTTTACAATTTAATACGTAAATCCAAACACTTTAAAAATTGATCATTTGATAGTTATGATAGCAAACAACAGAAGCTAAACTAAACAATACATTTTTGCAGTACTTTTTGTTACAACTATTATCTTATTAGTTTCAAAAACACTACAACACGCTTTCAAACGCAAATCCAAACACCCTCTTAACAGACGTTAAACCAAAACTAGTGATTACGAACTCAACGTATATAGACCATTAATGAAACATGTTTTTTGGTTATAATTAATTGGGTTGCTTTTTAAAAAATAATCAATTTTATATTTTTATTATTTAAGAGAATCAAGTTTATTCATGATAGAAAAAATCAAACTTTTACTTTATCATTTAAGGTAAACATGTTTACTTGTAAATTATAAAAATAATTGAAGTTTTATTTTTTAATCATTTGATCTAACCAACATTATAATTTTTTTATCGTTTAAAGTAACTAAACATTTTTTTTTCCTAATAATATAAACTAACAAATTACCTTACAGGATAAAAAAAAAGTTTGATTTATATTACAAACAAATATGGTTGATTTTTCTGACGATTAATCCTAATTGATCTAATAAATATATTTGTTTGTTTAAACTTATAAATAACAAAATCATGAAAATCCAGTGAATTATTTCTTGTTATAGCTTGATATATTATGCAAAAATTATTGTTTACTCTACACCAAATATAAAACACAATGGGCCCACAACGTACTTCAATTATTTGAAATTTGAAATAACCTCCCATATATCGTGTCGGTCACAAGTCGTAACCAATTAAATGCTCGAGTTTTTATTAATCTATAAATTATACACACACAAAATATATATAGCTAATCGAGTGAAACTGACAATTAAAAAAATGAAATCGGTAATGATTTTACCTTATTATGATTTTCCTTTTTCAAAATTTCATTTTGAAATATTTTTCAGTCGTATTCTACATGTTATATCTGAAATAATAATATATGAACATTTTTATGTCTTATTCTTTAAAGTATTTATACACCAATATTTTAGTGATACGGGTGTTATATTTCATGATATATTTTTTGAATGTTGAAATATTTGTATATGATCTTGATTATACATCCATACATGTAGATATATGTATGTTTAAGAATATTTTTATGTCAATATTTTGTGTTTGATCGTGTTAAGTTAATATTAATATATAATCGTTTAAAAATTGTATTAAAAGTTAAAAAATAATAAAATATTTGTATATGAATATTTCATGATGATAAAAGAGAAAACAAGACCAAAATGTGATTTTTAATAAATTTAAGTTGATTAATAGCTATTATGAATTTAAATAAAAAAAAATATTGATAGTTTTTACAGCCTTTTTTTGAATGAATTTTTAAATTAATAATGAAATTTTAAGTTAGGAAATGGAGATTTAATGAGACATCATAGAGATTAAAATAAATATTCAATTTTATAACTACCTGATTGCCCAACTAATAATTAAATAAAATAAATAAATTTGGTTATTAAGTGAGTGGCATATCACTTCTTTACTTCTCTTAATTTTTTAGCTTCTCAAACGATTACTTCTAATTTTTAATGGTTTGCTTCTAACTTCTAAAGGGTAACTAAACCCGAATCACTTTAACCGGTTTATTAAAAAATAAAAATCCAAAATGTTAATATTATTAATGGGTTGTTTTTCAGTTAATTTGGTTACTATGCTCACCAATGTATTATTGCATGATATTATATTCTTTATAATGAATTTCTATGGGTCAACATATCTGAAACATAATAATTGTAATTCACTATTTATCTAGTTAATGATTAATTTACACCATTTAACTTCAACTTTGTGTTATTGAGTTTCTTTTTAATGAAGGAAATAAAACAAAAGTAATTAAAAAGCTGCCGCTATATTTCTTCTCTCTATTCAATGTTCCCGATAAGGTTTTGAAGAAATTAGAAGGTACTAGAAGACGATTCTTTTGAGGTTGCTAAGAAAAAATGTATGTTGAATTGTTTCCGAAAATATTGTTATAGGTAAAGAAGTTAAAGGTTTGGGACTTTAGTGTCTCAAACAGTGGCGTAGCCAGAAATTTTCCTTCGGGGTGGCCAACTAGTTTTTAAACATCAACTAATAAAAAATGAGAAATATAATGATAAGTATGTAATGTTCCAATAAATTTGTTTATCTAGAAAGTTTTGACCAATAACCACATAGTGTTTTCATTACATACATAAAGTTTTAACATTGAGTCTACACATCAATGAGTTGATTAATCGCCTATTATAATATATATATATATATATATATATATATATATATATATATATATATATATATATATATATATATATATATATATATATATAGAAAATTTTAGAAAAATGACTTAACTCAATTCTTTATTATTTAATATTTAAACACGAGTGTCAAGTGTTATATTTTTAATTGGTTACAAGACACTATGAATATAAAAAAGTTTAATATCATTAAAAAAAAGCTTAAATATACAATTCTAAATTAAATAAACTGATACCTCATCTAAGTAGATCTATTATTTAAATCATGCAATTCAACAATTAAGACATGGATTCGCAAATGAACAATCCAACAATTTGTTCACAATTTAGAAAATCAATAACACCGTAAATTTTAATAGTATGTATTGTTTCTATAATATCTTTAGTAAATAAGTATATGATATGGGTTACCAATTTCAGCTTCACATAAGTTATATCATATTTAATGTATTACAAATAGAACATTTGTTATGTGATTGGTTGAATAATATTTTTTAGATAACTATATATTTTATATGAAAAAACTATAAATTATTATATTATTATTATAAAATCTAGGGTGGGCCATGGCCCACCTAACTACCTATGTGGCTACGCCACTGGTGTCAAAACTAAAACATGATGCTAATTGTGAAGTGGCTGTGAAGGCATGCTTCGAATGAGCATTCGATGTGAAGGGATGTGACAGATTGTTTTTTATGGTTCAAATGGGCATATTTATAGGCTTGAAAGGAGTACTTGGTATGGGATTCGTAATGTGAACGGTTTGGTTGAAGCTAAAGGGGTAGGCCTTCGATATGTTTTAATTACTTCTTTGGCTACTAGATCTAATACTACATCAAACCTTCTCCTATTGGCCTCGCTCTATAAGATATTTTTTTTTCCGATTATTTGATTTAGAGGTAAACAAAAATGTATGTTTAAAAGACAGTTGGCTGCTTGATAATTATATTTGAAGTGATAATTGGGCCTGGCGAACAAGGATCAAAGGAAGAGTAGTCGAAGAGTTGAAGTAATCGGAGCTTTCTATAGCCAATTTGGAGCTGCGAAAGTCTGATGTCGACTCGGTCTATTAGAGTTTGGGCTCGAAGGGTGCGTCTTCCATTAGATTCCTTTCTGATTTGCTTCACAAACACCTCCCTGGATTGGATGGAGGTAATACTCTGTTGTATTGGAATCATATTGTACCAGTTAAGGTAAACACTTAATTTTGAAAAATTCTCAATAATTCGATTCCGACTAGAATAAATGTACAACAGAGGGTATTAATATTGGTTCCACTGATTGCGTTCTTTGTGAGGTACAACATGAGACCATTGATCATTGTATCTTGAGGTGTTCAAAGGTTAATGTTTTATGGCGTAAATTTGGAGTTGGTGGGGTTATTCGGGTTCATTTTTTTTAGCATGTTCATATGATCAAATTTAAAGTATTTTTCACATGTTAGAAGCAGAAATGAAATTCACTCTTTAAGGGAGAAATCATGGTGACATTGTGGGTAATATGGAAATGGCGTTACAAACTTTTGTTTGCGGATCCAGTGGAGTTGGAGAAGATTTATAGTGAGGATCTTTTCGCTTGGGTTCAAAGGTTCCGTGGTTTTTGGTTTGCTAGCAGGAAATCTTCTCTTAGTATTGATTGGTCGAGATGATCTATCAACCCTTTTGAATTGAACTTTTTAGCGTGCTAGTCTGTAATTTGTATTTTTGTTCTGTTTTATTTGGTTGTATTGCGTTTCTCCGTTTTGAAGAAGGCTTTATTGCTTTGTTCGATTAGATTTTGAATAAATTCGCTTAAAAAAAATCCAAAGTAATTAAAAAGCGACGAATGGAAAAATAATGCGTGTTGTTCTAACTTCTAAGTATTTAAAGGGAAATGTTAATGAAAAGGAAGTTGTTTTTTACTTCAGAATATTTTATTTTAATTATGGAAGGAAAATGAAGATAATAATTCTTCAATTATCTTTTCTTCATATTTAACTTTGAATTTTTGAATCAAAAATCACCAAAGCGAATGGAAAAAGTAAAGAAACAATTAAAAAGTAATGAAGAAAATGTGCTCTAAATATTTTAAATAGGAAAAAAAATGGTGATATTTTGTCTTTTAGTTATTTCTTTTTTAAATGTGAGAGGAAAATAAAAAATATACATCTGTGGACAAAAACTCTTTCTAAAAACAATTTAAAATATATCATAAGGATATGATAATAAAACTATATATTTAATTTAAATATCTGAGCAATATAACTTAAAAAATTCGTTTTCTTCTTTAATTTTCTCTTCTCTCTGTTTCTTATAAATTTCAAAAGAAAAAAACAGCAATGATAAACAAAAGTACTAACTTTATTTTATTTGCTATTTTCGGAGGGGTGATATTTATGTTATTTACGGTTATCTATAAATACCATTAAACTAATTTATGAATTCACGTATTATATGAATAATTTTTAATAAATAAGTTGTTACATAAAATGTATGTAATTTGAAATTAAAGCATATAAATATTAATTCTTATAAAAAATACAATAAAATTACTTTATTTGTCATAAATCTTATTTATATATCTTTTTAGATACACGTTAATAATAGTTACTTTTTTAATGTTATTTTAAAATTTATACCCACACACATATTTGAAATTTCAAGTTTATGTAAAATATAATGTATATATATTTTATATAACAATACATATGAAATATGATTTTATTAAACTGTACTATGTTTACTTTTTAAATATTTATATTATTTATATAATATGTATTTATTTTTAGGAAAAATTACTAAAATAACAAAAAATTACATCTCATCATCAAGTTTTAGCCAATAATATCAATCTAACCAAAATAGTCACACTTTACGTTACCACATTTACGTGATAGCCACCATTTACGTGATTTGTAATTTTTATTAATCTTTTAATGCATTACGTTACAAAAGGTAATTGGTAACGTAAAGTAGTGGTACTTTACGTTACCAAATTTAAGTGTTGTTCATTCCCAATAAAAAATAGGTGGCTTGTCAATTCTTGGTAAGCACATTTTGGTAACGTAAAGTATCATTACTTTACGTTACCAAACATATTTTGTAACGTAATGCATTAAAACTTGATAATGAGATGTGACTTTTGACTATTTTAGTAATTATCCCTTATTTTTAATATATGTTGATAAATTTATAAACAAATAATACATTTTTAATTAGATACATAGATATAAGTATATATAAGATATAGTTTTGATGTAGATTTAAACTTAATCTATGATTTTATCTATTTATTAATATTTATAGATAACAAAAATAATGAATTGTATTTATCTTTTAAATTTATCATTGTTTATAGATATTATAAGTAATGAGATGTATCATCTTTATTTTATTTAAGAAATAATAAGATGTAATTATCTTTTTAGATGAAACATGTACACATTTAAATTTATGCACATGTATAATATGGGTTTAAATTAAAAAAAATAATTTTATTAATTTGTATGATAAATACTAAAAATATTTTATCACTTTTAAATTAATTTTAATATAGATTAATTATAGATTTAAAAACATAATTTCCAAATGGTAGCAGGAGGTGACGTCACATGATAATAGAATGCCACACATGTCAAAGTAGTTAGTTTTTTAATAGTATTTATAGATATAGATAAACAAGTAAATAATTTGACACGTGTCTATCCATGTCAAACTTTAACATGTTATTTCATGTATTTTATAAATACCTATTGTTAATTTTTTTAAATTCAACTCCTGGTACTGCATAGGTATATAATCCAGTGAGTTGGTAAAAAAAGAGGAAGAAAGGATAAAAAAACTAAAAAAGTACTGGTTTTGTTTTATAGATCTGAAGAAGAAGATACTGCCTGCCTGCCCAAAACTCTGAATTTCGTGTGAAGAAATCAAAATCAGCAGCACATGTATGTATGTATGTATGTATAGTGCATAACGTGAGTCGCTGATTTCGGCTTTTCCACGTGATCTCCCTTTTCTCCCTCACCTCCAACTACACTCCTCACTCAACTTCTTCTTCTTCTTCTTCATCCATTCATTCACTTGTCACCTCTCAGGCTCTCACGGTAGTAGACTAGTAGATCCTCCGATAATGAAGTCTAAAGCACCAATTTTGAATCCCCCTCTTCTCGCTTTCGAATATAAGAGGTATTCTTTTTGCTTCTTTCAACTCTTTTTCATTTTTAATTAACCCTCCTTTTTCTTAGCGCCTTTGATTTACCTTCCCCATTTTTCGATCTATATCTGCGATTGCTACCTATTTTTATCCCTCTTTTTGACTTTTCTTTTTTTCTTTTGGTTATTGTAATTTTGTAATACGATACTACTGTAATAATGCGGAATGTCACATTGGAACTCACGAAATATACCGATTGGGTTCTTGATCTTGGTGAAGGGTTCTTCACTTGATTTATTTTCATTGGTACGCCTATGTAATCAGTGTTGTGATGATTTGTATGGATCAATAAATTTTGGGGGGTGAGTTTGGAATCCCTTTTTTCTTGTAAAAGAGCCACACCTTTCAATCTGTTTATACTTTAACTTTAGAATACTTCTGTTATATACTTTGTTGACCGCTTCAACTTTAATCCTTTTTAAATAGAAAATAAAACATAGCATATGAAGCCACATGCTCCCTCCGTCTGGCTTCGCTTCTGCAACATGATCTCAATATGTTCGGTGGGATGAAATCGTTTGACTATTGATCAATTGTTTAAAATACCATTCAACAGTGATAAATTAGGGAATATTGCTAATGATGACTGGGCAAGTAGGTGATGATTAGCTTGAGAAATCTCTAAATACACAACTATTGTTATTTCCATGAACATGCTGAAATGAAAATTTCAGTGGTTCTCATGGTATGGAGAGAGTAGCAGGTGCTACAATTCAAATGACACTAGTTTGGCTTTCTATCACAAAATCCATATTTGCTGTAAGCAGATATGGATGTGCTCGTGTGCATATGGATTCAGCTTGGTTTTAAAAAGCGCAAGGCGCACCATTGCGAAAAGGGTTTTGGAGCCCGAGGCGAGATGTGAGGCGTGCACATCACGTACGCGAGGCACACTTGTTTTGGTATCATAGTTCGTATATAATAACACATTAATACTACTTTAACAACTGAAAATGTAAAATACCAAAATATAGAATACCAAAATATAGAAAATATACACAATCTTCGTTACAAACTTGAATTACTTAAACAATTAATCAAGGAGGGACTCATTTTCTTCTTGTTTGGGGCCAAATTTAATGAAACGACAAGGAGTCGCTCGCAACAACCTTTGTCGCGCAGGACTTTGAGCCTCAATGAGCTTCGTGCCTCACTGAGCCTGAGGCGTGCTTTTTAAAACACAGGGATTTAATGATATCTGCATCCAAAATCACCTGGTATCCAACTTTTCAAGTAACGTTTGATGTGTAATTTATAATATTTTATAATCAAGTCAAACAATTTTAAAACATATGTATGTTTATTAAGCATGCTTTTGACAACTCAGATCATATGCATTTCATTATGTTTTCCCCCCACCAACACCTTGACATTATTTGTCTAATTCCCTTCCAAGTATCGGCACCATGTAAAACGTAGAAGTAAAGAATATCCGATCAAACTGAATCTATATCATAAAATCTACATATCCCTAATTGTACTGATACAACCCGCTGCATATAAAATAATTTATAAGATGATCAGATCCGTTTAGTCATTTACACCTTTGAGCTTGTTATAATATATTCATCATCTGCATACTATTCTTCATGTAGAGGTTCAGAACATAGTGTTCTATGAATGAGGGTGGTTGTAGTTTCTTTGATGTACTCAACTCTTCTGAAAGGTTTTTCAACTGAAAACTGATCAAAATTTTGTTGCACAGAGATGCCTACGGTTTTGCAGTGAGACCTCAACATGTACAGAGATACCGTGAATATGCAAATATCTACAAGGTTTTACCCTCTCTACATTTTGTTGGCAAGAACCTTAAGTTCAAGTTGTTTTTGTCTGTAATGCAAATAGAAACCGTTGAAGTATTATCCTCTGTAAATGATAAACAAAAAGATTTCTGCAGATATTCTCTTCCATGAACCTAATCTGTCAGCACTCGGATAAAACCGAATTTATTAATACAATTATAAATTGTAAAACCTGTCGCATTATCATGGTTTTAGGAGGAAGAGGAGGAACGATCAGATAGGTGGAAGGATTTTCTTGAACGGCAGTCAGAGACTGCTCAGTTGCCTGTAAATGGCTCATTGGCAGAGGAAGACAAGATACCTCCTCTTGCCCCAGAATTTGAAAAAATAGCTGATAAAGCCCCAGAAGAAGAAGACTTGAGTGGTGAGAAGCCTGGCCATGATCATTTAAACGAATTGGTAACTCAAGAGGATGACGTTTCTCAAAGGACAAAGACTAAAATTCATAAGGCCCAGATATGGACTCATATCAGGCCATCACTTCGAGCCATTGAGGATATGATGAATGGTCGTGTGAAGAAAAAGATCAGCGTGTCAAAGATGGAGGAAGATGCTGGAGCTGAGAATCATACTTCTCTTGAAGACACTAAACCTGCAAAATCAGGAATAGAAGAGGATTCTGAGGATGAGTTTTATGATTTAGACAGGACAGAGTCAGACCCAATTCCCGAAGTCCCTTCAAGTGATGGTACCAGTTCCCCAATCCCAGGTGCTGGTGGCAATGCCGACCCTCAAGAATCTTCAATTCCGTGGAAAGAAGAGTTGGAGTTTCTTGTCCAAGGGGGAGTGCCGATGGCCCTTAGGGGAGAGGTAGGCTGCATACACTTGTGGTTCTCATATTGATGTAGTCTTCCCAAATTCAATTATCAGATTATACGTATAATTCATCACTTGTAATTGCAGCTTTGGCAAGCTTTTGTGGGTGTCAAGGCTCGCTACATTAAGAATTATTATCAGAATCTTCTACTTCCTGATGGTAAGGATGATAACAGCATGAATAATCAAATTTCAGAAGTAGATGAAGCAAGTAAGAAGTCGTTGTCCGACTCCATCGATGTACCTGAGAAATGGAAACTCCAGATTGAGAAGGTCATCATGCAAAGCAATTCTCTTTATCATAAACCTTCTTACTTTAACTTAACAATTCCCAATCTTATTTATTGATTCTTCCTACAGGACTTGCCTCGGACTTTTCCAGGTCATCCCGCTCTGGATGAGGGTGGTAGAAGTGCTTTGAGACGTATACTCACGGCATATGCTCGGCATAACCCCTCTGTTGGCTACTGCCAGGTATGTACAGGGGATAAGCATTTAACGCATCTGAGTGATTTGACAACTAATGTTGTATTTTGCAAATACTCCTATAGACTATGTAAGCAAACCGTATAGAAGATTTTAGTCTCTTTTGTTCATGTCAATATATTGCATGCAGGCCATGAATTTCTTTGCTGGCCTATTACTGCTTCTGATGCCTGAAGAAAATGCCTTCTGGTGGGTGTGAGCCTGGATCAAACATTTACCCCTCCTTGCTCCCTGAAGAACTTTTTTTTTAAATTACTTTTTACATATATCTGCAATGTATGTAGCTCAAAGCTTGAATTGAATTTTAAAATTCAGGGCTTTAATGGGCATTCTTGATGATTATTTTGAGGGTTATTATTCAGAGGAAATGATAGAGTCTCAGGTATGTAATGTGTTTTCCTTGATTCTTCACTAAATGATGCACTCCCTTTCTAATTTGATCACGAAGATGGTTAAAAAGTGGAGCGCTATTATATATTGCACTGTGGTTCTTTCTTAGGTTGATCAGCTTGTTTTCGAGGAATTGGTCCGTGAGAGATTTCCTAAACTGGGTTTGTTTTCATATATCATCTAATTTGCATACTATATTTTATTCCTTTTTTTCACTCCACTTGCATCTCTCCCTAGTTTCTAATGGCTCTTGATAATTCTGATGCAGTTAACCATCTAGATTACTTAGGAGTCCAGATCGCTTGGGTCTCTGGACCATGGTTCCTTTCAATATTTATGAATATGCTTCCTTGGGAAAGTGGTCAGGTTCTTCGTTTCATTAGCCTCAACTAATCATGTCTATTTATATAGATACAAAAGAAGATTTTATTCTTAAGGACTTCTATACTCATGTTCGGCTGGTTTCTCCTCCCTCCAGTTCTCCGAGTCTGGGATGTGCTTCTGTTTCAAGGGAATCGTGTCATGCTGTTTCGAACGGCCCTTGCTTTGATGGAGTTATATGGTACTGTCTTTCTTTCTCTGTTTCATTGTTCTTTTATTTTTGGTACTGTACTTGTAATAACATGTTTTTGGCAATTTAGTTATCGCAACTTAAGTTTGTTCAGTTTTGTGCAGGACCTGCATTAGTCACAACAAAGGATGCTGGTGATGCTGTTACACTTCTGCAGTCACTAGCTGGTTCAACATTCGATAGTAGTCAACTTGTCTTTACGGCTTGCATGGGTTATCAAAATGTCAATGAAGAGAGACTATGCGAATTGAGAAACAAACATCGACCAGCTGTTGAAGCAGCTCTTGAGGAAAGATCAAAGGGCCTTCATATGTGGAAACATTCCCAGGGTTTGACATCCAAACTCTATGGTTTCAAAGAAAATAAAAAGGATCAGACAGGTGATAAAATGACAAATGGTGCATTATCACGAATGAGTTCCGAGTCTTCTAATGCAGATGAGATATACATGGGTGTATCAGGGGACGTGGAATTTGATTCTGTTCCAGATCTTCAAGAACAGGTAACTCACTCTCATTCCTGCATAGCACATACTAAAATGGCCACATCACATTACTCTTCACTGGTTTTATTCAACTTTCTTGTTAAGTCACAATAGTGGATTAGTGGTACCTTACTTACGAAGTTGCTCTTTCACTAGAAGGTGAGTTCCTGATTGGGAACTGCACCTTTTTGATGGAAAAGTGAACTAGTGTGCATTTTACTATTAAAATCATACAGGGACTTGTAACTCAGTAACTTGGTGATTATAACCTTTGTAGTCTAAACTTTAAAGCAAGTTGTGCACCAAAATGCTTAAATAAAAAACACAACTTGCCCCAACAAAATCCTGTAGTTTATATATTTGTTGGTGATTTGTCACCAATATAATTCAAGTGTAAAGGGATAAACTTGTTGACAAAAATAATCCTAAGAAATATTGCACAAGTAGGATGGTTGGTGTGGAGTGCACACTTGTTCGAGATTATTTAAGATTAATCTCCGGGGGTCCGGGGGCAGCGCCCCCGGTAGCGGGGTCCAAGGGGCAGAGCCCCTGGCTGGAAATCCCGTTTTTTAGTGGTTGCAACAGTTCTTTTTGGCGGTTGCAATCAGATAAGTTCTCGTGGTTTTTTGGTCATTTTCGCGGTATAAGAAATCAGAAAATCTTTACATACTCTCAGTTCGTTTTTCTGAGTTTTATCCGATTGAAATTTCGACTATACCATCAAAATACTTCAATCTGAAAGTGAATTTCACGACTCTCAGAATTCCAAGTATTTGAAACCCTCCAAAAGTAACAATTTTTATTTGTAGTCTGTATCAAAACAATCCCAATTGAACTAAATTTCAATGACATAAAGTTGCACCTGAACCAGTGGAACTAATCATGGACCAATACTTCTTATTGATCAGTTAATTAATATTAATTGTTGTGTTATGCTGCTAAATTCACTGAGGGGATTAAAATTCGAAGGAATTGGAATTTGAAGTGTAGTTATTAGCGTGCATGGTGTGGATGGATACAAGATAGTTTTTAAGGTTGGCTAAAGGTTAGGTTGTGAAATTTTGGAATCTGAATTTGTTTATTGATGGCTTGGTATGACAAATTCCTTTAACCAAGGATTTGATGGAAATTTTTTTGAACTCCTTATCTTTATGATCCAAAATTTCAAATTCATTAAAATGAAGTTCCAATTACTTCAAATTCCATTCCACGAGCCAAACAGCCCCTGAGTTTCTGATGGCTTCCCAACTCCAAAATTGTGCTCTGTAGGTGGCGTGGCTGAAGAATGAGCTGTGCAAAGTACTAGAGGAAAAAAGATCTGCGATACTCAGGTCAGTATGCTTGATTGCTTGTGCATGCACTTTCATTCTTATACATACACACGATAAGCAGTAAATAAAAGATACACGATAAGCAGTAAATAAAAGATATTATATGTTTATCGTCCCTCATGGTACATGACCTCTATTAGACATAAATTTATTTGTCCGTCTTACATTTTGCTGTTTATTATTTTGTGTATTAGATTTTCACACTTGCTTTCCCTAAACATATATTGGGGAAGACTTCTATATTGCCAAGAAAAGAATTTTACATGTGCTTGAGAAAGACTACAATCATATCTACATCTACATATATACCCATTAGAAATCATTAAAATATATTGATTGGACTTGTTACGGTTCACAAGTTTTATCAAAAAAAGAGGTGTTCAAATTTGAGTCTCACCAACTTCAACTCCTAGGAGGCCCACTAGGCACCCTGTCCCATGGGTTTATGGTGGCTACATGGGCCCAAGATAAGCAAAGTTGGCTCACATGAGATTTCCCAACGTTGTCCAAATAAAGGTTCATCAATATCCAAATCTTTCCTTTATTAATGAGTATATTAGGTTTTGAGTTTTAGCTAAAGATTTATATTACACCATTTTCCTAGTCATCTGTTGCATCTTTTGGGGGCAAAGGGAGTATTATTTATGATCAGTCTGTACATTATTACAGTTTTACTATTGGTAGTAATTCCTGTAGCATTATGTAGGTTTGTAAACATCACCAAAATACAACTTGCATTCAGTAAAAAACTATAAAGTTCAGTTTAATACCACCCTGAACTTGTACTGGAATCACTTTCTAGCCTAAACAAGTTAAATTTGCTAATTGTCCGGTTTTAAAAGTTGGTCAAATATTTTTTTTTTTTCTCTCTCTCCAGAGCTGAAGAGTTGGAAACTGCTTTAATGGAGATGGTCAAGCAGGATAATCGTCGAGAATTGAGTGCAAAGGTAGGCTAGAGAACTTACTCGACTTTTCAAATCATTGTATTTGGCTTTCAGCCTTTCAATGCAAAAAAAAAACTACACATTGCAAGAATGAATGGTTCTGAAATAAAAACCAAGTGTCCAAGTATAATATGTTTTTTTTTGCAATCGCTTGTTCCTGCAAACTAGAGTGTTCCCTTTGGATTTTTCACAAGAACAACGGTTAGCTTGCAGTGACAAGGCAAGTGTATTGATTCAATAAGTCAATTACTCATTTTATTGCTTGCTTGTTTGAGCCCTATGTATGATTAAATAAAGAACCTGCTCTCTTAGTCTCTTGTGAGTTTATCATTATTGTTGGGTGGATCACTAGAAACAAATCAATTAACGACTGACTCTTCGATTGTTTCCACCATCTTTACGATTGCTAATACCATACTCAATGAATCTTTAGGTTGAGCAATTAGAGCGAGATGTTGCTGACCTACAACAGTCCCTTGCTGACAAGCAGGAACAAGAGAATGCCATGCTTCAGGTTTTAAAATAGTTTTATGTACTAACGTTGAAGATAATCACATACAAGTTTTCATGGTAATTACATTATATTCTAAAGGTTTTGATGCGGGTAGAGCAAGAGCAGAAGGTAACAGAAGATGCTCGAAGATATGCTGAGCAAGATGCAGCTGCCCAGAGATATGCCACTCAAGTGCTTCAGGTTAAGTTCTAGATTCTAATTTTTTAGTTTAATTGACCAATATATAAACAAATGAATTGCTGACTTCAGAATTCTTCATTATTCAGGAAAAATATGAAGCAGCAACTGCTTCCCTTACCGAAATGGAGAAGAGAGTGGTCATGGCAGAATCAATGTTGGAAGCAACCTTGCAATACCAGTCCGGCCAAAACAAAGCACAACCTTCTCCAAGGTACCACCTGTATTAATATTACATGTGTCTCATGATGTTGCATCGTCATATATCTTCATCAACAAGTTTCCGGATAACAATTACTTACATTTTGTGCAATAAAGTTTGCAGCATTTTCACCACCTATCACATCTGATGTTATTGATTTGGGTCAATTAGATTTCTTTACTTCGTCTATTATTTAATAAATAACTTTGGTCTATCATGTAGATCTTCAAATCAAGATTCTTCAGCAGTGAGAACAAGTCAAGAACTCACACAAGATATACCTGCAAGAAAGATTAGTCTTTTGTCTAGGCCATTTGTGCTCGGCTGGCGAGACAAGAACAAGGTGAGTTGTCAACTTCTCTTGCCACATGGTTCTTTCTAGGTTGCAATCCATTGACGTATCTGGTTATTTCATTAAAAACTACAGGCAAAGCCAGCAGAAGCAGAAGAACCAGCCGATTTAATAGCTACTGGTGATGAACAAAACGATAATGCTGTGCAAAAGCTGCAGGGGAAGCCCTCAGAAGAGCAGGCTGTAAAGGCTGTTAGTGATGCGGTGCAGGAAGATGATAATGTTCATGAAATGGTGCAGGTGTCCTTGGTTGATGATGATGCCAAGTAGATGAAAATGATGTATCTATACATAAACTTGTGGTTTCCAGAGAGAAGTATAGAATAGTAGTATTTTTGCTTGTAATTTTTTTTTTTGGGTACAATTTTTATAACTTATATATAGTGATTAGCCATTTGTTTGTTTAGTTGTTAATAAAACCCTTGTTCGGTTGAAGAGAAAATGTAAAAAAGAAAATTGGTGATTATGGTATTGTATCTTTGATGGTGTTTTTCACTTTAAAGTTCAAATTACTATTCACATTGATCCGTATTCTCACTTTTTTTTTTTTTTATTCCAAAAGACCTCACTTGAAGTTGAAGGTGGAAAACCTTTTGAAAACTTTGTTTTGAGAATGGGGAGGAAGTGAGTCCATGATCTATCATCACGTAAAGGATGAAATCGCATACTAACATGAAACTTCTCTTGTTCCTCTGGTAGTTTGGTCTATCGCACATATATGATAGTTTTTACTATTTGGTAGTTTTTTGTAATAAAATCCAAATCCTGCTAAATCCAGCAGACCAAAAAAGGCCATAGTTCACACTAGAGGTCTAGCAATGCCTCTAAAATTTTCTACGCCATATCTCTCACTTCAAGTCCTCGTTGCTTTGTACATAAAGAATGAAGTAAATGATGAAAACTATAATCAACCAGGCGTTTGCCTACCATTCCGTACGCAGCTCAAAATGAGCTGTTATCGTTGTACACAGCACATTGTAAAGATGATACTCTATGCCAATATAAATTACATCGGAAATCTGTACCCAAACAGCGTTCCTAACTTTATATTCACCATCCGGCATCCACAAGACTTCAAAAAAAAGCCAGACTGACTGCTAATCTTTATATAGAGCTTGCTAATTACAAGAATCTCCAATCCTTTTGAGAAAAGAAAACACGAATATTCAAGTGAAAATGAAAAGGGAAAAAAAAGAATGGTGATTGGTGAGACAGAAGCAAAGTTGAAAAGAATAACCAAACATGGATGATTTTCTCAGCATGTTTTCCAAGTGTGATATAAACACAAAAGAGTCATATTTCTTGTTAGCAAAATATTGATCTTCACCTGGTGGCAGCATCACTGTTTCTTCGTGTTCTAGGGGTGGAAGAGCCTGACCGAGTGGTTTGAGGCTGGTAGGCTCGTGGATCGTATCTTTGGGAAGCAAGATACGTGAGTGCTGTAACTACATCTGCGATCACTGGTCGCATGTTAGGCTGCTCTTGTACACACATTGCAGCCACAGCAAGTGCCTGGTACAAACCTCTTACAGGGTACTGCCCTTGGAGCATGGGATCTGCCATCTGCCCGAATTTCCTACGGTCTTTGAATAAAGGGCGTGCCTGCAATGAACAATGCACTCCAACAGTTACAAATTTGGAAGGTACAGTTACTCATGCACAAGGTACAAAAATAAGCAGCTTAGAAAGGTATAGTCATCTATGCATACGTCGGTGGACCCAATTCAATTAAATCAATGACAATGATGAGTTTAATAGATAAATTCAACATGAAAACTTTCAGAAAAAGGAAATACATTAATTTTGATGATATCTTGTTATGAAAGAACTTAAAATGAAGAGAGGATCAAAGGGTTGTTTCTTACCCAAGCAACCAGATTGTGTTCACAACCAGTTTTTGAATGGTCAATTGCCTTTCTCCCAGTAATGATTTCAAGAAGAACAACTCCAAAACTGTAAACATCGGATTTCAACGTGAGCTGACCTGTCATAGCATATTCTGGAGCACAATATCCGTAAGTCCCCATCACTCTTGTTGACACATGAGTCTTGTCACCAACGGGTCCCAATTTCGCCAACCCAAAATCAGATAGTTTGGGATTATAATCTTCATCGAGTAAAATGTTGGAGCATTTTAGATCACGATAGATAACAGGAGGACTAGCTTTGTCATGCAAATATTCCAAGCCTTTTGCTGCGCCAGCAGCTATTTTCATTCTTGTGTTCCAGTCAAGTTGTTGCTTATCAGGAGGCAGGTCTGAAAGTAAAGCAGAAATAACAAAGGAAAGGGTTATGCGATGCTGAAATGCAATTTTGAGTTTGAAATTCATGTAAAGGATATAGTAATGAACTTTGTTTCTCGAATCCAAAGAATTTAATTTGGGTTTGGCTATGTACCATGTAGATGATCTTCTAAAGATCCTAGTGGCATGTACTCATAAACCAAAAGTCTTTGATCTCCATCAGCACAATATCCAATTAAGTTCACCAAGTTAGGGTGGTGAAGGAGGCTTAACATTAACACTTCAACAAGAAACTCCCTATTTCCTTGCAAACCATTACGATCAAGCTGCTTGATTGCCACAACCTGCAGAATTATCATTGCCCAGTTCAGGATATAGAACAATTATATAATATTCGTAAATACACACACAATATATCACATCCCTTAGATCAAATGGATCTTATGGGTGCGTTTGGATCATAGAATGAATTTTGCAGGAATTAGAATTTCATTATACTGTGTTTGGAACTTTCGATTACAAAGAGAAGACTTCAGAATTTATTTAAATTCAATCAAAATCCATGGCTGAAGGAATTTGTCATCCCTAGCCAGTTGTAAAGAAATTTATATTCCAACAATTCACAACCCACACATCTAGACGACACTAAACACCATGTCCTATCCCATCCCCACCAAACACGCTAAGGATTGAATTTAAATTCCAATTCAATTTTCATTCTGAGAGGCAAACACACCCTAAGGTTCCAGGATGCATTTTTGAAATTAAGTACAAAACGATGAAAAATTTTGTTATGTTCAAAATAAATTTGAAGGAATTAGGTGCCAAAACCATCAAACAATTTCTCAAATCTGTTAATTCCCAAGTTCATGTAACTACCGTGTATAAAATCATTCGATGCAACAATCAGAACCAACATATCATATATGAATGATTCAATGAAATCTTAGATATAAACACAATATAGTCATGTATGAATCGTTGGATTATTATATTAATCTATTTTGTTGCCTAATAAATTTACTAATAAGAACTGTTAGTTGAATCTACTTGGTTACCAAATAAATGTTCTAATTAGAATCATTGGACTGTATATAAATCTATTTTGTTGCTGAATAAATGTACTGATCAGAATTAAATTTGATTCATATATAACTCAACTAATTTAGCACATAAATATACTGATCAGAATCCTTGGACTCGTACATGTATCTAAAACCCAGCTTTTAGTTAGTTACATGCATAAAGATTAACAAACATATATATAACAATATTGGTCTCAAATTGAAGAAAATATATATTTGTTTTTTAAATCCACTTAACTTCAAAAAAATTAATTATAGTAAAGATATCATTTAGAAGTTAAAATGAATCCTAGCCCCGCTCACCGCCTAGGCCGATTTTTACAACACTGACAAAAAATAACCACAATACCCATCCTAATATATAGCATCTACCATAAGAATATAAGATTAATATGTAATAGCCTAATAGGTACTCTAGGGGTGTAAATGAGTTGAGACAACCCAAGAGCTACTCTGCTTGAAAAAAAACATTTGACATTGGCTTGATGTAAGTCAAGCATAGCTCGAGCTTGAGCTACTCAAGTAGTTTGTTGAGTCAGGCTCGAGTATTAAATTACTAGACTCGAGAGGCTCGCATGCCTAATCCAACTACCATTTTTTATCACAGTTTTACCATTCTATATATAAATAATTGTATATATTTATAAGTATTTTTTAATAAATTGTCGAGTCGAGTTGAGCTTGAGTGTATCGATATCTTTATCGAGCTCGAGTTTCAAAATCTAGGCTAGATCAAGCTCGAGTTTCAATGTCGAGCTTGTCACTGCTCGGCTCGACTCGGCGCGGTTATACCCTAGGTAGTCCCTCTACCTCATGAAAATTGCAAACTTTAATTTGGCACATGAGTTTATATCAAATACTGAACCGTATGAAAGTACAAAAAATTAGCAAAAATACACTTAAAAGTAGTGACAAGGAAATGATCTATTCGATCAAAAACAGTGCCATCAATTTGTGCAATGAAGGTATCGTGCAAATGGGTAATTTCTTTCCAAAGATGGAAATGTCATAGTCTACATGAGACGATCCATAAATGAAGTTCTAAAAGTTTCATAGATGGAAAAGAAAGTAGCAGCATCACATGTGAAAATATTATGTTTCACAAATGGTCAAGCTTAATCGGTTATCGGAGGGTTATAAAATTGAAATTTCATGGATATTTATATGCTTTTCTGGAAGTTGGTAAAGTAAAATAACTTGATGTCAATGTTCTGGGGTTTTTTAGGCAATTAACCCCAAGCCAAAAAGTCAAAGTGTGCCTCTTTTTCCTAGAATGGACTTGATGAGTTAAGACTTAGGGGACGTTTGGTACATGGAAAACGTAAGGAATAAAATTGTTTAAGCTGTACAAGCTATTTTAACTAATGATAGTTACACATAAATAAAGATTGTCAAAGAAAATAAAAGAAAAACTATAAAATTTCATTCCCTTTCCATATTTTTCATTCTCTTCATTTTGATAAGGAATTGAAATTTATATTGAACTCAATTCTCTACTCCTTTCCATTGAGAATTGAGGCTTTCATCACAAGATAAAAAAAAGCTTGTAAAGACCACTCGATTCCACAGTACCAAATGCCCCCTAAGAGATAAATTGTATAACAATCAAATGAAACTTAATAACATTTGTCAAACCTGGTTGGTACTCTCTAAGCGCCCTCTATATACTCTCCCAAAGCCTCCTTCACCCAAAAGACAATCTGCTCTGAAGTTTTTGGCAGCAATTGCCAATTCACGAAATGTAAATGTGTGTGCTGCAATGTGTGTCGATCCTCCATCTTTCAAACCTTCCTTATTTACACCAACAGCAGAGTTAACCTTTGATTTATCTGAAGACAAGCACATGATAAAAATGAATTACAGAATTAAACAAAATTAGAAGGGTATACAATATGCATGATCCGGAAAGCAAACTTTAAAAATTGGCAATCATGAAGTTTAGAACAGACTAGAAACAGCTTAAGGTTTCACCAGCTCACGTTCACATGTTAGGATTTACAATGAAACACAAAGTTAAAATTGCAGGAAACAACAAAAATCAATACGGGAATTGTTACAATTTTTCCTACATCTATTGTTCTTGATATGATAGTTATTATATCATGTGAACTCTCCGTAATAACTACATAACCTTATTCATAGACTAGTCAAAATTAGGCTCCTATCCAACAATTTTTTGCATAAGTCTCATTTAAACGATGTGGGTCCCATTTACTTGTCATGAGAAGTGAATACAGGGTGCATACAATGCAGAATAAAGAAGAAGAAAATTGGTATAAATGAACGAAAGCCAACTCGCAAAAGAGCATACAATTGTACAAGCATTGTGAAGATGTATCTAGAGAACAGTTAGAACCACAAGTGGCTTGAATATATTTTGTCTAAAACTACCGTATTCATGAATGATATTATTTCTAAATAGGATAAAAGAAAAAGTTTCTAAACCCTAAAAATGTATACTTGCTACCAAAGACAGGCGTTGTGAATTATATTAGGTACCGACTAAACACATAGGCTTTATATAATTGGAAATCATGAGAAATAATTCATAATGATATTAAAAACCCCACAATATGATTAAAAAAAAAAAAATACCGTACCACAAACAAGTTGCAAATGATTCAACTAATACTGACCATGAATTATCTTGTTTTTCCAAATTTGCAATTAAAGCAACCCCAAAGCTAAACACAATATAATCAAGGGACAGAGGGCACAAACAGAGATTCAAAATGCTGAAAATCATGTTTTACCAGGTCACATCAGATCAGCCCCCACAAATTCTTTATTCAACTTAAAGCATAGTCTTTTTTACATGAATATACAAATAATAAACTCCAAAATTTAAACCTACCACAAAACAAGAACTTGGGAATTGGCAATTGGTAATTGAGGGAATTGAACTGATCAAAGGAAAGGAAACAATGTTGTTGACAATGGGTTTACAACAATTTTTAATTTATGTGTCGAGTAAATTTGTTTTACCTGAAGTTGATGAGATCTGATCTTCTGGCTTCTTGTTCTGCTGAAATTTAGGTTTCTTCTTGGATTTCTGAGAGCAGAATAAACAACCCATTTGTTTTTCCCACTCCAAAAAAAAAATACACACACACACACAGAGTTCACCCAAGAGAGAGAGAGAGAGAAGAATAAGAGAGAGAAAGCTCTACATTAACATTAGTCTTTCAATGGAGTGTCCCCTTATGGTTTTATTAATCATTTTTCCTTATTTGTCTTGTTGCGTTCCTGCTTTTTGTCTTGGTATATATAACGTAAATTCCTCCATATGTCTTCCTCACTTGTTTTTAATTATTTGTTTTCCTTAATTTATATATATTAATATACACGCTCTTAGCAAAAAAAAAAATTAATCTCAATTGTTTATAAATATTTTTTGGTTTGTAAATGTAACTCTTAAAGAGTTGATAACACATTTGACATTCAAACATGACGGTCTAAATAAGTTTCAAAAACTTATCTACTACGTCAAAATTTTAATATTAAAATTTAGGGTTAATATTGAAAAAACTCAATCAATTTTTTTCATTTTCTCAAGGGTTAAGGTCTTACAATAGAAACCTACTTTTGAAAATGTATCGATTTGGTACGTCTACTTTTTTAATTATCTATATGGTACGTGTACTTCATTTTTCTGTATCGATATGGTCTTTCTATATAATAGAGCCCGGTTTTTACAAACGAAACAGGGTTCTAATGGTATGAAAAACAGAGATCTATTACAAATATGGTTATATCAGTATGAAAAATTGAAGTACAGGTAACATGTCGACATTTAAAAAGTAGACGTACCATATTGATAAATTTTCGAAAGTAGGTTACTATTGTATGGCTTTACCCCTTTTCTCAATTAAGTCTCTAAACCTTTTTTTTCAATTATTTAAGTCCCTAAACTATCTTTGATTTATTCAAAAGTATATATTTTTAATCGACTACCAGATTAGCTGACAAAATACAACTGATAAAATAAAAAGTTTAGGGACTTAATCGTTAAAATATGAAAAGATAATGTGTTTTTACGACATTAATCAAGTGATGAAAATAAGGATACTCGTTTGGTAACCAGTCAAATATACACTTTTGAATAAAACAAAAATTTTTAGGTACTTAAACAATAAGAAAAAAAGTTTAAGAATTTAATCGTAAAAATAAAGAAAGTTGATAAGATTTTTTCAATATTAACCTTAAAATTTAAGTTCCAAGGTTTTGTTTATCGATTAAAATAATATATGTACTTAGCAATCAATTGTATCTGACTTTTATTAGTCATTGTTAGTGGTAGTAATTTTGGCCAAGTTGACCAAATGGGTTAAAGGATCAAATGACTCATAATAAAAAAACTAAGTTAGAACGTAGCTTTTTTTTTAAAACATGAAATCCTAGAAAATGATGTATGAAACAATTTGATTATTGTAAAATTTTCAATATCATGTAAGAATTTATCTTTTGGTCATCGGTCCGTTTGACACGTTTGCTTAAATAAGTCTGAATTGCCATCTCTAGCACTTAATGCATGTGATTCAAATGTACAGTCACACATGGGCGGACCTAGTTTATAATTACGGGTGTCACTCGACACCGATAAAAATTCAAAATACTGAGTTACGTATGCATCAAAAACTCGAGTGACACCTATGATTTTTATTGAATGACTCCTACAAAAAAATAATGAAATTATAATATTCATATCTAATTTATATTTGTTGTTTTTATTACTCAAATTGTTATAATATTACAGAGTTTACTCATAATAAAATTAAAAAAAAAGGAGGCAAATAGAATATAAAACAAATATAAACAAATTGTCAAGTTAATTAAGTTAAGTTAGCACAAATTATTATTAAAAAAACCTTAAGAAAACATATCTCAAACTTTTTGAAACCCTTAATCGCTTTCTATCTTCCACACTTCACGGCTTCACCCTTCTGGCATCCTGGACTTCTCGCTTTCTGAGTTCTGACCAACCGGTGACGACGCAACCATGTCTCCACTTTCCACCCCACTGCCATAGTGCCGATGCCCTCTAATCTGTTAGACTTCACCAGTGACGGCGTGACGCAGACGGTTGGGTGTAAATGTTAAGTGTTTATTTTTTTAAACTTATTTGATCGATTGTTTAACTTATTTGTTAACCATTTAAAAATTATAGGACAATGGTCAAATTCTTGAAAATAAAGTTTTAATGGTATTATACTATGTATTTTTTTAATTACAAAAATCTTGTTATTGTTAATTTTTGTGGCATTCCGTTTAGATAATTCGATCCATTTTAGAATATATTTCAAAAATCTAAGTATTAAACTTGTTTTAAAAAGTGACACCGATAATAAAAAATTCTGGATCCGCCCCTGCAGTCACATACATGTAAACTAAAATTTTATTTATTATAAGAAATTTATTTTTGATTTATTTATTATAAGAAATTTATTTTTGCTAAACATGTGATTCATTTACAACCTTATATATGTATCTACGTGTTCACACTCACAATTACTTTTAAGACGTGGTCATGGTAAATAGTCATGACGTATTGACTTTGGATGTTTTTTTTTCTGTATTTAATGAGATATCTAAAGGATATTTTAAGAATATACTTAAATTAAAAACAATGCATGCGTGCTATTAATATTAATTAAATTCATCAATTCTAATAATACATAATAATTAATTAATTAATATATTTGATTTTATGAGATGAGGGGTCAATTCAGCAATATTTGTTTTGTTGTTACAAGTTCCTTTTTAAAAACACTATTTATGATTTATGAATCTCCATTCAAGACAAAAGTTGTTAACTAATCAATGATTTTTACAAATTAATCTACATATATATATATATAAATTAAAAACTCAAAACTAATCTATGGACTTTATCATCATTAAACATAATGGATGATTAGCAATATAATAATTACATATTCCAATTCTTTAAAAAAATATTATAAATGCTACACGTACGATAAATGCGTTATTTGTTTATCATAAACTTAAAAAAAAAATATATTAATTGTGTTTGTCAATAGAGCATGCAGCATATCATGATTTAGATATAGTATGTTTCTAACCTATTTAATTGTGTCAATAAATTAAGCATACATATAGACATATAGTGAGTGATATCGACATAAACTGGACCCATCTATCTAATTGAATTAATTACTAAATCGGTTTAAATTATTTGATGTTATGATTTATTAATCATAGACCTATTCAATTTCCCTTACTTCTATTTTTATCAACATCACAACACTTTTGTTAAACAAACACAATATTCTAGTCCTTAAACTTCTGTAAATATGGTATTTTGAGTTTTCAACTCAACAATATTTAATTCGTAATTAAGAATACAAAAATGCAATGTTATGGGTAGTTAAAATATTGATTCCTTGTTTTATCCTAAATACGATTAATATTTAATTTCACAGGTAGCTTAACCAAATATTGATTAATATTGAATAAATTTTATAAACTTTTATTATTTTCGTGATGAAGTCCTTAACTTTTTTTTTTTCCAATTAATTCAGATCCTAAACTATTTTTGTCTTGTTCAAAAGTATATACTTTTGACCAACTACGAAATGAGTCGTTAAAACAAAACGTTTAGGAACTTAATCGTTAAAATGACAAAAGATAGTATGTTTTTTCCAATATTATTTGGTGGAAAACTAAGGACTTTTTTTTGTAACCAATCAAACAGGTCGTATGTGTGTGTCTATATATATATATATATATATATATATATATATATATATATATATATATATATATATATATGTAGAGGGAGGTTCAATTGAGAACTTTTATGCATCGAGATACAAAAGAACTCATATCAACCATTAGATCAAAAAATTGTATGGATTAGATTAATGACAAAAGGGTAAATAGTTGGACAATTTTATGCAACTTGTGCATTATAGGAACATACAAGGAAGGGCATTTTGGGGAATGTGCATACCTCATTAAATTTAATATTTCAACAAATAATCAAATAATAAATGTCAAATAAATTCAATTGATACATTTCCAAATTTAACAAAAATTACACAAATTCAGAAAAAGATGATGGATATCGATGTATTTCATCGTTAATCTTGTTTATCTATGCATCATGTTAAAAAAAGACGCATTTAACCAAAAAAAATACAAAAATTCATTTATGCATCGTGTTCAACTTGTTCATCATTCTTTTATGCATCGTGTTTGTCGTTCATATTCTTCATTGAGCTACGCATAATGTTCAACTTGTTCATCATTCATCTATGCATCGTCATTGTTCATCGTCCATTTATGCATCATCATTTTTCGTTGTTCATCGTTCATCATCCATCTATGCATTGTCATTGTTCATCATCCATCTATGCATTATCATTATTCATCGTTCATCATTCGTCTATGCATCATGTTCTTCATAATTATCATCGGTTACCTCTCTTGTTCATGTTCATCATCATCGTTATTCTTCGTCTTCAAATCATCATCACTAAGAAAATCACGAAGAACACGATTAGAGAGAGAGAGAGAGAGAGAGAGAGAGAGAGAGAGAGAGAGAGAGAGATAAATGAGGAGGAAAATGAGGAATGTAGTTAATATGATATTTTAATTCAAAATGTAACTCCTAATTATTATCATTTAATGATTTTTAGAAATAAATTAATTATCATTCTTTAGTTTTCCCTAAATGCCCTTTGTGCACCCTTGGTGGATTATCTGATGCACAAAAGTGCCTCGAGGTGTCCGATGCATAAAAGTTCTCAATTGAACCTCAATCTATATATATATATATATATATATATATATATATATATATATATATATATATATATATATATATATATATATATATATATATGTAGGGGTGGGTTCAATGGAAAACTGATGTGCACAGGAAAACTTCGGAAACTCCTTAGAACCGTTGATCTTGGTGCAAATGAGCTAAAAAGGACGGTGGCACGATTGTAATTATGTGCAACTTTGTTAAAAGTAGGTGCATCTTATGTTTGGGCGCAGAAGGGCAAAGTCGTCAAAGGAAAATCATGGTTTTTGGAAACAAATACATCACCTCAATTAATTAAATCGTTCCTCTCTCTCTCTCCTCCCGATTTTTATGCACCGGTAAGCAAGGAAATTTGATTTTGATTTTGTTCCTAAAATCTTGAAAGGAAACCCCAAATTTTAGGGATTGTTCGCATAAAGGGTTACGCTATGGAAGTCGATGCATCATGGTTGAAGAAGAAAGTAAAAATAGAGCACCAGGTTGGGTTTTCACATAGTTGAAGCACACTTTTTTGATTTTTTTAGTGCATCTGAAAACCAGTCGAATGTTGCATGGTGCAGGAAACAGATGCAAAAACCCACTCGAGTGCATCTGAAAAACCATTCGAATCTCTCAACCTTCCTGAAAAACCACTAGAATTTTTGTTCTTCGAATGTTGCATGGTGCAGGAACCCACTCGAATGTTGCATGGTGTAGGAAACAGATGCAAAAAACCACTCGAATGCTGCATGGTGCAGGAAACAGATGCAAAAAACCACTCGAATGCTGCATGGTGCAGGAAACAGATGCAAAAAACCACTCGAGTGCATCTGAAAAACCACTCGAATCTCCCAACCTTTCTGAAAAACCACTCGAATGTTTGTTCTTCGAATGCTGCATGGTGCAAGAACCCATTCGAATGTTGCATGGTGCAGGAAACAGATGCAAAAAAAAGTTCAGCAGGGTTCGTTTGGTGGGTTCATGGGTTGTAGCTACGTTCATCATAGGTTCACGGTATAATGATTACTTTGGAATGATTTTGAAATTCAAAATCATGAAATCAGGAAGGTTGAGAAATTTTAGGATACCAAAATTAAAAAAAAAAAATCAGATTTTAAATACATTAGATAAGGTATCATTTGCAGTACCCGAAAATGCCCTTGCTTATCGTTTTGATGCATAGGCGGGTGTCAGTGGTGCAGTGTCAGTTTTCCAGAGTTTTCCGGTGCACATCGGTTTTCCATTGAACCCCCTCTATATATATATAGAGGGAGGTTCCATTGAGAACTTTTGTACATCGAGGCACAAAAGAACCTCCATTGGCCATTGGATGAAAAGAATGTGTGGGTTAGATCAAATGACAAAAGGGTAATTAATAGAAAGTTTTATGCATCAAGTGCACATAATGAAATTCGCGAAAGGGTAAAACAGGAATTATGCAATCCTTATTTAATTATTACACTTTCAAAATTAACAAAAATAATACAAATTCAAAATACATCAAAATACATGCATATCGTTCATCTCTTCCAAAAATAAATCATGCATATCGTTAATCTCTTCCAAAATCAAAATACATCATAATACAAATATGAATCGTTCATACAAACATAAATCATGCATATCGTTCATCTCTTCCAAAATCAAGAGGGGGCTAAGAGAGAGGAGAGATAGAGAGAAAGAGGGAGTGATTTTAGGAAAGAAGTTAAATGTGATTTTCATACCAAATTTAACTATTAATTATCTTAAAAACATTTAAATTCAAAAATAATTTCCATACATTTAAGATCCTCTAAATGCCCTTTGTGCACCCTTGGTAGATAGTTCGATGCACAAAAGTTCTCAATGGTGCCTCGATGCACAAAAGTTCTCAATCGAACCCCAATCTATATATATATATATATATATATATATATATATATATATATATATATATATATATATATATATATATATATATATATATATATGTATATGTATATATGTATATGTGTGTATATATGTATAGATTGAGGTTCTATGGGGCACCATATGCATCGGGAACCAAATGGGAACCAAAAATGCATTGCTTGTTTACAAAGGGTGCATTAAGGGCATTTTGGGAATGCTTAATAATATATTGTTAAATTATAAGATTTAATTTAATATTTATCATTTATTTAGGAAACTAAATAAAATGATCAACCACCTTTCCATAAATTCATCCCCTTTTCTCTCTCTTTCCCTTTCTCTTTCTCTCAAACGTTGATGAACAAGTTTAAATTTCAGAGATGCATCACGAAATTAACACGTTTAAATGTCGAAATGTATCACGATTTTGGTGATGCATAATGATTAAACAAAGACGATGATGAATATGGCCGAAATGCGTCACGATTTTGGCGATGCATAATGATGGAACAAAGACGAGAATGAATATGGTCGAAATGCATCATGTTTGAAATTGAATTGGATGAAGATGCATCGTGTTTGAAGACGAATCCAATAAATTGGATGAAGCCGCATCATGTTTGTTTAGATTCGGATAAAATATTTTCTGAATTCAAGCATCTTCCGATTTTGCCATTCCGCGCGCGAGAAGTTATGCACCCGTGCACCCATTTTTAAGTTAATTACCCTTTTGCCACTACAATCTGAACCATTAAAATTCAAGATCTAACGGTGCATACAGGTTCCCAAAGTACACAATGCATACAGGTGCCCCATAGAACCTGACCCTATATATATATATATATATATATATATATATATATATATATATATATATATATATATATATATATATATATATATATATATATATATATATATATATATATATATATATAAGATAAAAATCTTTAAGGACTTAAACAATCTAAATAATTTAGGAACTTAATCGTGAAAATAGAAAAAGTTGACAGAGTGTTTTCAATATTAACTCTTAAATATTTGGTTATTTAAAAAGTTGTAAAAAAATTTCAACAAAAAAAGTTCATATATAGTTTTTTCAACAAAAATTTAAAAATATCTAAAAAAAATTCAACAAAAAAATTTAAAATATTGCAAATATATACTTGTATCGTTTTATGTTGTTTCTCTTGTAAACTAGACTTGATAAAGAAAACTTATTCCAGACCTTGATTCGATCGGTGAATATTCAAGTTGAATGCAGATGGAAATGAGGATGAAGAATTCCCGATATAAAATGACAAGGATGAGACAGGATGAGAAACAATTTAATCTCTGACACGACCTCGATTCTGATTTTATTTTGTGTTTTAATCTAACTTATTATTATTATTATTATTATTATTATTATTATTAATATTTGACAAGTAGATTATTCATTACATTATATATAAATTATTAATTATCAATGTATATAACATTCGTATACTTTTAAATATTATTATAGGCTTTATAAGTTTTTTTACAGAACTTTTTGTTTTTGTTTTATTATAAATTATTAATTATGTATACAAAAATAACTCAAAAATGTTGATTTGGTTTAAAATCTATTTACATATATTTTGTTTCTATTAAACTATGAATAATAGTTTAAACTTGTTAAAAAAATGTAGATAGTTGAAAAACTCGATTATCTGATGGAACCCAAACACCAATGGGGGAGGGAATTAATGGACAAATAGACTCATTTCCCAACGGAAATGGAGATGAGGAGTAAGAAGTGAGAATTTCGATGGTGATGAAAAATGATATTTTCATCCTGTCCATTACATGCCAAGTGTTGGTTTGGAGTTTTTAATAAAAATGAAAACATAATGGTTATTTAGAAAACACATTTTAAAAATGATAATGTGTTTATATGTCATAAATAGTTTTTACTTTTTCATTTTTCACTCAACTTTATAATATTGATTTAGATGACTAGATTGAAAACAAATGTAAAGACATCAAAATTGTGTTTTCAAGTTTACTTGTAAATTTGAAAGGTAAAAACCGAAAACATCAAAAAACAATGAATCTAAACGTGTTTTTCAATTTTCACCAAAAACAAGCTAATTAAACGGGCCCATAGTTTATCTTAAGATGCAAGTTACATTTTTTAACTACAATTTATATTAAAGAGACTATTATTGTTTAATTTAATATTTATTATGAAGTATTATATTTGTAAAAATCGTATGAAATAGTGAAATACATATTAAATTATCAACTAACTAAGAATTCTAATGACATTATTTATAGATTATTTTAATTTGAAAAAATGGACTTAATACATCGTTGTCATTTTCAAACTTTTTATTCAGTTAACACTTAACATCATATAGATTTCCTTTAAAATTTTAAATATATTTATGAGATAATTATAAGAGTTAATAATAAAAAATACCTCTATTTTAGAATAGTGTTATTGAAAATACCCTAATAAAATAGCACAAGCAAATTTACTTTTTATTTTTGAGATATGCTTTACTTGGTATTTATTTTTTTTTAACGGTATGCGTCTTTTAACATTTTTAATCAGTTCTCGTAGTATATATATATTGGGATTATTGCAGAACCTTAATTTAGTGCAAAACTATAGATATAATCTACATCATAGGATTATAATATAACACTAAAGATAAGATGGTAAATATGCAATTAACATTAAATTAATGGTAGCCCACCAAGTTTGACTACTAACTTTGATCATTATTTCGACTATTTTAATATTGAATGTATATGCAATGTTGCATATATAATATATAGTATTAATTCGACGTTGAATATGTGATATAAACTGTAATTCGACATTGAATGATCTCAATTTTGACTCTTTTAATATTGAACATAAAACCATTATTTTGACTCTTTTAATATTGAACATCAAAATGATGAAAGATAATTAGGTTTTTTCAATATTAACTCTTTTTAAATAATAAAAACTTAAATGTTTTTTTCACTCATAGTTGCCATGTCGATACCACCTAAACATATTTAGTTACGTGGATGCAATTTTTATGTCACGTGGGCACAATAAAAAGGTAAAACTGATAACATACCATATTCATGATGTTTCATTGGTCGGAGGTTTTGTGGTAAAATAAAATGATTTGAGGGCTCAATGGCAAAAAAGAGATAAGTTTAAGATTTTTTAAAGTATTTGTTGTGTTTTTACTCCAAAATACATTGTCTGATAGCCGGTTCTACTCATGTATTCAGACCCAGTAAGCCAGGATCTTTCGTATGGTACGGAAATGATTTACATTATGCAGCATTTGTATTTGTTAGGATTTTGTCAAAGAATCTATATTATTTCAGTGCAGTAGAGAAAAATATACTTTGAAAAAAATCTATTGTAACACAAACTATGAAAATATTGCAGTTGGCAGTCTTGACTTTACACTCTTGAATCTTGATATTAAATCACACAAAACACTAGTTTTCATGCTAAATGGTAACCAGCCTTCGAAATGAAGGGCAAAAACGATACCCAAAGAAGTCTGACGAATCATCGACGACTTAAAACACAAAACCCAAACATTTGTTTTTTATGAAACGCCTTTCTCTCGTAAATGAAAAAGGTCATACTACAAGTCAACTACAAACTACATGTTCTCAATGTTGTTGAAGTTACATGTGATCGATCTACCCATCAATCTTCGTTGCTGCCGTCCCCGCCATGCCTGAGGAACAAAGTTTAGCAAATAGCAATTGAGGTTCAGAGTGTAACTCAGCATGCATATCAAGCGTTGTATATCACTTTGATTGATTCAGTAGGTTAATAGTTGCACTATACAACTATTGCATAATTACTTGTAACTCATGCGATATAAGTTATCCAAAAAAAAATACTGCCATTCCAAACTTTAAGAGCGATTTTTTTATAGATGACAAAACAAAAGCTCTTATATGTCGGAGGGCGATGATGAATGATTGTTTATAGGGGTTAAGAACACAAACCGCCATGAGCTAGTCAAGTTTCGAGCCTTTCTGTCCAACTGAAGATTTTCCAAGGCAACGGAGGCACGATTAATATCCTCCGGAGTATCATCATTTTCATATCTCCAATTGTAATCATCTTTCCTGTAGCTAGAGTTTGAGGACCCTCCTCTTCGGTCTGAACGTTTAAGTAACAAGAAGTGGAATGAATGTGAATTTTTTTTTTTTTTAATTGTTCTTTACAATAGAAGGGAAACCATTTTATTAACACGATCTTTGTACTCAGGATCTGACGGTGAAAATATTAGTGTAAAGGAGAATGTGATGTGATGCATACCAGTACTAGATGCTTGTGAACTAGGTCCTTGCCTAGCATACCAAAAAAAATAAGCTTTGTTAATAATTATATAGAATAAGACAGTAAGGTATGCATGAAGTGTTGACAAGAACCTTCCAAGAGGAGCTAATCCCCCAACAACAGATGACGAAGATGGCCTTCGATTTCGAGAGTCTAGATTCGACGTAGAGTCCTGCTCCGGAATCATCAATCTCCTTCCGCCACCTCTTCCTTGAGATAGATTCTGCAAGAAATTAAGCAAGTATACATAGTGGTGTAAGTCCAAAAGACAACAAAACAAGAACAAAACAGTCATTCAATTTGGTTTGTTTCATGGTTTTTGTACCAAACCACATCAGCCATGTTAAAGAGAGTTTAAAATGTTCTATTATGTACTAGAGTGGTTGGTTTATTAAAATAGTCCAATTTATATTAAAAAGTTAAAAAAATGCTATTTTATTTATTTTAAAAAGGAATGTCCTATAGTTGTTGGATCATTATGCAATTTCAAGGGTTTGAGTAATGATGGATCCTGTTTTAAAATCATCTATCTAATAAATTCTTACAATAATAATTAATAATTCCAACAAAAAGGGCATTAAACCATGGAACAGAATCAACGTTAATTTGTTTGGCTTGGACCTTATGCCATGGTTCAATCGGTTCAATAAAATTGGAAGCAAGTAGTTCAGTTCCCAGTGTTGGCCAAAATCAAACACCAAAACAAATAATCTACTACCAGTTATAATACAACCGTATCTTGTCCAAACTGAATATCATCACAACTACAATTATTACATCATTTGGATAACTCTGATATATCTAGTCAAATTTTGGACCTACATCACATTCCCATCTAGTATAGTAGCAAGAAAACTACCAATAAGAAGTCAATAATAGACCCATGCACATATCCACCAGTCTGCTTGTACCGCCATCAAAAGAATTAGAATATATGAACTCTGGTGTGGATTTGTTTAAAAAATCAAGCAAACCTATTCTCTGAGGAAATATACAATTAATTAATATCTAAAAAAGCTGATGATAGAAACCAATAACTAGAAGATGGCAAAGGCCTACCCATGCAATCAACAAGAATCAGGCGACAACATATGACTTGCTCCCAAAAAAGAAAAGCATACAGGTTCTGTAATTATTTTGGTCAATTATATTACTATATAGTCACACATAAACATAGGACACCAACCCTACCAGGTGGCTCTCTGTCCTTGGGCATCAACTTTGCCCTAATGTGCATAGCCAGGCGAGATTAGGAGCCCTGAGCAAGGTGACAGGTGGCTGCAAAATGCTCTAGAAACCTCCAAGGAGCTCTAGTGTTCTGTTCTTTTGACACTTAGATGTGCAGATTCGAAAGAACCCAAACTCGAATGAAATAATCAGTTGATTAAAGTTTAAATAGTGACAGTTGATTTTACTTTATTTTTCAATAATCAGTTTTTATAAAGCACTTGTCCAAATTTGATTATTTTGACCCTAGTCCATAATTGATCAGAGATCGTGATATTCACAATTTTTTTGTGGCAAACGCTCAAAACTGATTATTGAATCTTCAAGTAGCAAAATCACTTCAAAGTTCAAACGCACATCCAAACACCCCCTTTACGGCCTAACGGGACTTCTAGCAATCTACAATTCTAAGAATTGCACATGACAAACCTACCTTCTCAGGACCATAATGTTTACTTAAGAAAGTGGAATCTCCTATGAATTCTAAGAGCTCATATATGGCTCCTACAAATTCACAGGAGGGTCAAAATCAAAGCTGCATATCAAGTTTCACAAAAACAAATGACAAACCAGTAATATTTTTTCTCGCTACAAACATGCCTCGTCTTGTATAGCCTTCTCTTCTCTTGAGTCTTGACACAAAGCTTATTATTAGAACATGCTGACCACTTCACTCTAAGGCCACACTAATTAGATATGAAAAATCTAGTTCTGTGACACTAGGATCCTAAAGCATATTCTAGCAGCATATTTACATATAGTAAAAATGAAAATTCCATTTGATAACATTACCAAACAAATAATGCAGTCACTAAACCAAAAGCAATACAATTGTAACAGATAATAAAAACACCCCTCGTAATACAAACAAACAGGCGAACAGCCAAAGAAAATGGTATCAAACCTCAAATTTCAAGAACCCTTCAAGTACATCCAACAGCAACGGACCGCTATCTCCATTCCTGTTTATATCATACCCATTCTTATTACTAAAGTCTCTTAACTCTGCTTTCCAAGCATCCTTTTGCTGCAATGGCAGGTTTAATCCACGTTATAAAGAATTGTGATTAAACAAAACTCCAAAAATTATAACTATGTCACTAGTGGAGAAGGTAAGAAAAAAGTTTATTACCATATTACACTCCGGCAAATAAACTTTTAGGGTGTGGCCAAGCTGAGCCCAATCCAAGTATTCACATATTAGTGCAGTTAGGAGACGGCCTGAAAGCATATCAGATAAGACCAAAAAGTACACCATGCAGCTGAGTTAAACCCCTATGAGTGCACACTCTCTGCTTTTAAACAGATGGTCAGATATAGACTAGACGAATAAAAAGCCTATAAACTTAATTTTTTAGGTTGCATTGAAAATCTAGTACTCCTATAAAAGAAAACTCCCTCCATCTTAAACAAAAGTATAACTAGGCATGTAGTTATTAGAAGTGTTGGATTATTAGTCAAATATCTAAAAGATCATTCAATATTTGACAATTTGGTGAAAGTCAGCGTTGTTGGTATTTTGTAGGATAACGAATGGGCAAAAGGATACTTTTGAGGGAAAAAAAAATTTTATTGCACTTTCTTTGGAAAAGGAGCCCACCAGCCCGAGAGATTCTAGTAACCAATAAATACTACCATACCCTCATATGATATAACTTATCCCTACAAGTTTACCTACTGACTTTACTCAAAAGAGGAGCCAGATGAACAAGAATTACCGATATGTAATTAACAAAAAGCAAACATGAACAAGAATTACCGATATGTAAGGGTGCGTTTGGTACGGTGGAATCAAGAAAATGAAATCAAGTGAGGTTTACAAGCTTTTTTCTCGTATGACAAGAGCATTAATTCTCAATGGAAAGGAGAAGAGAATTGAGTTTATTATAAATTTCATTTTTCTCATTTCTTTTTCAAAATGGAGAGAACCAAAAGCATGGAAAGGGAAAGGATTTTTAATAGTTTTTTCTTCATTTTCTTTGTCAATCTTTATTCATGTGTAACTTCATTAGTTAAAAGAGCTTGTAAAAGAAACGATTCCATCATACCAAACGCCCCCTAAAGGTTGAAGATACCTGATGGGGAAGCATGAAGTTGTTTTGCACGATCATTGCAGCTACCCAGCAGCGCAGGAGGCAAGCCTTCATCCTTTTCAATTGCCTTATCCTCTTCCTCTATTGCCTCGAATACGCTTGCTCTGAGCTCCGCCTTTCACCAATAATAGTTATCGGTAACCATGATCGAGCTAAAAATGTATCGGTAGATAAAGTATACAAGTGAAAATATCAAATTTGATCCCCTAGAATCCTCCGAATATAAGTAAACGTTTTCCCTTGGTCTTCAGATAAACAGTACTTGAACATACATCAAAATCTTTGGGGAAAAAAAAACCTTCAAAGTTCAATGGCACTTAATCTTTGAAAACTGAGTGGTTGTTCTACACCCACACATTTGCTTGATCGTCAAAGTTCAAAATTTGATAATTCATGACCATTCACATTGACATTTCATCGACGATTGAAGCCTTATGCAGCCAAAACAGTAATTCTATTCTCTGCCAAAAAGCTCCTGGTACCCATAACTCCCAACAAAAGAAATTGCACATCATTGTCATTTTGAATCCTTTTATTGAAACATTTTACAAGTCACTGAAAACACAGAACATCAAACATACTCTTGATCTGCCAAAGTGAAATGTAGTTTACCTGAACCAGAAGCTTGCTCATTTTTTATAATTTTCCATTGGAATTCAAAATCAAAAAATATACAATGACACACTACAATGGTATCCCACGAAGCATAAAAATTCTAATAGCGCAAAAGAATGAATTATCTTCACAACAAAAAGATCCAATCACTATCAGAGTCAAGACGCAAAACCAAGTTAAGGTCACAAGTAGTATTCTAACTTGAACATACTCATACACACAATAAAAAGAAACACATACAAGATCCATGATGTAATACCCACCCGATCCAACAATCACATGCACCCCACCCATTATATAAGCGCCAAATTTTTTTTAAGGAAATTTGACAAATGCGCATATGATAACAAGCCTACACAGAAATTGAAGGAAAATCGAAATTAAGTGAAAAGTATAAAGAATCAAGGGGATATGTAATTATACTCGGATCTTAGCGAGCACCCCTTTCTTTTCTAGGGTTCGAGTGACGAGAGTCTTCAGGTCCATCATTTCTCTAGTATAATCATCCATCTTACAGATGCTGTCGACTCGTTCTTCGTCGTCTTAATGACCAGTCTCCTTTTGTTAGCGGTCGGAAGGAAACCTGATTTTTTATGATGTTTTGAATTGTTTTTCGACTGTTTTTGTAGTCTTTCGGTTATGTTAGGCGTAAACGTGGTTTGACAATTGATACGGGTTTGTGCCTGTCTCGCTGCAAAATAACATGATGCGAAATGATAATACATAAGCAACTAGTATGAAAATAAACAAAATAGGAAAAATTATGTAAAAAAACCCTTAAAAATATAAAAAACTTTCGATTAAGTTTTCCTTTCATATTTTTTCCATATAAATCACTAAACCAATTAAAACACATAGGTCAGTTCAAAGGTAAGTTACAACTTGTTAACAGATTACCATGTTTAATCTATTTTGTAAAAACCATCAAAGTATAAAATCTTTTCAATTAAGTCTCTAATTATTATTATTATTATTATTATAAATTATTATTAATACTGAATTTTTTTTAATCACATTAGATTTATTTATTTACTATTTTAAAAATTTTAAAATTACATTTTATACTTATCTAGGATTATTTACTTACTTTTATATTACGATTATTTATTAACGATTATCTATCATACCGTTGTTTATTTAGGATTATTGTATGAACTCTTTTGAGTTATAATTTTCGAGTAAAAAAACTAACTATTCCAGTTTTTTTCGATTGGTTCCAATTCGATATTTAATTTTCAAACGAAAATAACTTCAATTAGCTATTTAAGCATGTTAACATGTTATAAGAAGTTGACAGATTAATTTAAAAGTTTTAAGCAGTCTAGGAAGTGGGGACTTGTCAGGAAAAAAATGGAACAGAGACATAATAAATTTTTTTTTATACTTTTATGGTTTTGTTGCATAATTTTTTCTAAATAATATGCTATTTACTTTGCGTAAATAATTGGGCAATTTCATAGATCGATTAATTGTTACAAACTTTTCATTTATTTTATTTTATGTGACAAATCTAAAATAATTTCAATTTGGAAAATTATATGATGAACAAAAACACATACTATTATCAAACGATATGAGTTATAGACTTAAGAAACGAACATAGAAAATTATCTAATATTCTAGATAGCTTAATTAATAAAAACGTACGGATGAATGAAATAAATTTATTTGGAGTACCAAAAAACATAAGATGTCATAAGTAAATTTATGTAGATAATCAAACCACATACCGGCATGCGTATGCATCAAAAAATTACTATATATATATATATATATATATATATATATATATATATATATATATATATATATATATATATATATATATATATATATATATATATATATATATATCTATATATATATATACATATATATATATATATATATATACATATATATATATGTATATATATGATCAAGGCCGGCCTCTCCACTTTCAAGACCTACCGAAAACATCTACAACATAAAATTAATGGCTTTTTCGCAGTAGTCTTTGACCCAACGATGCCTTTTGCTTCTTTCTTTAATTCCCCACAAATTCTAGCTTTCACTTCTCCTCTCTTCGGAATAAATCTTGATGAACTTCCTATCTTTTCCATCTTCCTCCTCAAATTTTCCATTGCTCTCTAAGAAACTAATAATAAATACGTTTTATAGATTAAAAAAAGAAGAAGAAAGAAACCAATTTAGTTTGTTCTATAGAAGTATGTTAAATTATGAAACGAGGGGCAATAGCAAGTTAAGGAGGGTGAGACCCTTTATAATATCAGAATATATATAGTCATGAAACTCACACTGTATGTGTGTGTGAACATGACTAGACATTTCTTAAAATAATTTGTAAGGAATTTCTTTATATATATATTGATTGATTTTGACATTACAAAAAACCCATGTGATCTAATTATTTATGTTGTTATATGTTTTCAGGAAAAAAGTAAGGGGAATAATTACTTTTAAAGTCTTAATATTAGAATAATCGTATGAGTGTTGTGTTGGTGTGAAAAACATTTTAGAATCTGGATCATTTATTTATGCTTTTAAAATGATTAGTCATATATTATAGAAAGGATACATATGCTCGTTTTTATTTTGTTTTATAACCGAAAAAAAGGCATATGCCGTATTACACACGATGGGTATAGATTCCAATTAATATATATAATATCATGTGAATTATAAATTTAATAAAACGTAGTTTACTAGAAATTATGGATTGTGTTGTTTAAATTTTAAAAATTATACTAAAAGTCCTTGTAATTGAAGTTTTGTTACGGATTTCGTTATGTGTCCATTTAAAATGATAATTTTACCTAAAGTTGTTTAATAATTAGTATTAATATTGCTTTTATTATTATTAAATAATAATCTAATTTAAAAATTAAATACCACTAAAACTAATTTAATGTAAAAGACATATAGTATTTAATATTTATTAAGATATATGAACTATTATTATTTTGAATTTTAAATAAAAAACAAATTGTTTTTAGATCATAAAATAAATGTTTCACCCAGTCAAGTGTAAAAAAAAAAACACAGTAGAATCACGCAACGCACACTGCTGGTGTGCTTCCTAAAACATTTTAAAAAATCATTAAAACTTTTTTGATCTCGATTTCGACCGCCTGAAGCCGCCTAACACCGCCTAGGTCCGCCTTTTACTGCTATCGCCTAATTAATCCGATTTGGTCCAAGTCGTAACAACAGTATCCCGATTCCTACCTGTCGCCGATTAATCGACCGACTAGGCCGATTTTTGCAATCTTATCAAACACTAAATTTTTTTCAGCATTTTTTGTTACAAATATTAATAAATTATTAGTTTATAAACGTTCAAAGTTTTTACAAACGTAAATTTAAACGAGTTGTGTTTTTTTTTTGGTTGAGTAATAAGTCATTTTTTCACTTATTCACTCAACAAAAACTTGTTGCTTATTTTCAAGAAGTATCTCTTCCTCTCAAACACGTTCCCCTCTGCGGGCGCTCCCTCTCTTTCAGCGATTGACAGCCCTTTTGCACCGTCATCACACAATCCATCTGCATCGCTTTATCGCCATCGACCACCTTGCTCGGCTCTAATCTCAGTGGTCATCACTTTTGCAGGTTAGGGTTTGAATCGAATTCTTCAAATGAGTTTGAATTGTTGAAATGGATTGCGGTTAGGATCAAAACGATTAGGATTGAATTGATTTCTTCAAATGGGTTTATTGTGTAAGTGTGTGATTTCGTTTTCTAGGCTGTGTATGTGTATGTGTATGTGTATGCGATTTTGATTTCTTCAGTTGATCATGATTGGAACCACTTCAATTTGCTACTCCATGCTAGATATCTGAAATGACATATTATTAATTCATTGGATTTTTTTATCAGATCTAATCCTTCATGTAGTGTTGAAGGGATGGTTTTTAGATGAGTTATTCATATGTTAAACCATGTTTTTCATTACTGACAGGCCCCTTGCAAAAAGTAATATTTTCAATGAAAGCTCAACTCTATAAATTTATTACTTCAAAATAGAGATCTATCTCATGATTTTAATCAAGAATCCCACCAAATTCTGTCAATGTTTGAGGTGATATTTGGAGGCATTTAAACGACGTTGCATACTTCCATTCTGTAACCTCCCTTTGCGTGTCTCTTCTTAGAAGTATACTTTACCATGAATTTTTGGTCATTTTTAAAACGACTCATTTTGGGAACTTTAATAGGATTTGCTAGGTTTTTTATGTAAGCAATAAAATCAAACCAAAATATCATTCCATGTTGTTGTCAAAGTGAGATTACTAGGCCATGTTTGTTTTTCTTAGAAGATCTTCGAACCTCTTATGTCTGCGAACTCGAAGACGCGGGAATACGTTTTATATGGAAGTGCATTTGTCTTTTTTTTTTTTCGTCTGCCCGCGTCTGCGGATGTTGCAGATCTTTAGGCCATCTCTTCCAACCGCAGATTTCTATAGCTAAGTCCACAGACCGCAAACATCAACCTCTTAAAAAACAAACAACACCTGATATTTGAAAAAGCTATTGATTTTCTAGTTGATGAAAGGACATTAATAATACATCTTTCATCTTGACTAGGAGGTAGAATAGAATATGATACTAAAACTTATTTAGTTATTTAGTTTTCAGCACAGACACTACTAATGATAACCTATCCGCATAATATTTTGGGGTACTTTCTTTTGGGCCAAGTTATCATGATTTATGCATTATGTTTTATGGATTGACAATGGGTTTCCCTAGATTACCTTCATAAATGAGCTAGGTTTTCAAGCATAACCAAATTTACGCTTGTAGTAGCTGAGATGATGTTATTTCCTGAATAAACACGATCCACAAAAAAAATATTATAACCAATTTTAGTGGTCGGTGCTATGGGATTTAGTACTTCAAATGTGTTCTAGATTATATTTAGTTATACTAAGCATAACTTGTAACACCCTTTAAAACACATCAAAATGCCACATAATAGAATACACCAGTCACCAGGTTGCATGATTAACAATAATAACACTAACCGTGAATTGTTTTATTCCTGTTATAAGTTATATAAAAACCCCAAATACTTTCGAACTTTAAGTACATGCCATAAGTCAAGTTTACGTCACAACCACATAGCCGCAAAACCAGTAATAACTACCTACCAGTCAAATAGGTAGAACTTCAAAAGTGTACACGAGTGTCTCCTACTTTTGAGCAGCAGGGTAACTATCCCTGGTCTAACTACCTGAGGTGCACACACAGAACACAAATATGTAAGCTAAATAGCTCGTGAGTGTATCAGGGTTAGACACTTAAATTAAAATGCTGAGGTGTTATAAGTAATATAAACAAAACCCCAATCCCCACCCAACAATCCGGTTATGTAATAATATTACTGCTAACTGTATTATCACAGTACCTTATATAATTTTCAAGAGATAGACCGATTTAGGGTGCCTGCACTTATAAGGGTGGCCCATCCAACAAAATAATAGGATCACACACTTGTGGGGGTGGCCCTCGCAATAGGCTTACATAAGTCATAACCACACGAAGTAGTTGTTAGCAAACAAAATGCGTGAGGAGCAACCTGACGAATACACGTTCCATACATAGTCACATAATTCGCTCTGAGGCCCACGATCCGCGATCTAAATATTTCATACCAAAACGCAGTACGTTCGCGTTCCGATCGCTACTGGGAACGTTGTTTGGTACGTGAAGTCGTTGTTTCTCATCAAGCCCTGATTATCACCTCTTGAACCCTAAAAATATTGATTAAGTAAACAAATAAAGGTAAACTTGTCATTTAAGTATAAAAAGAAGCAATAATTACCCACTTCCTTAAATTTTTATCCTTTGGACATTATTGGAACGGAGGGAGTATAAAAACACATACTTGATTAACCGCTTCCTTTTCACAGTTTGCTAAATATGCAACACATTACAAAATAATAAATTCATGTATGGAATTTAAGTGTATTTTAGAAAATACTTATATTCTCACATGGAGCAAGAAACATGATCTCACAAGCCCTGATTATCACCTCTTGAACCCTACGTCCCTACTCGATCTCTACAAGACCCTGTACACATATATGAAGATAACACATCTCTAGCACTACTTAAACATACACCTCTCAACTAACATTTAATCTGTCATAAACAATACTGGTTGCGGCCACGACCCAGTCATGGGCGCGTTCCCCAATTGCGGGGCGAGATCCACATCTTGGCTATGGTCTTAATCTCGATCGATTTCCTCATTGCAGGACATGACCCGGTCTCGCCTGGGTTCCCATCGCAGCCCGCATTACCTAATCGGCACACAATCACTCTTGACTGCCATACCTCCATCACGGCCGTGCTTCGGGATCGTGATATCATACATAGTCTGTTGCTCTGTTTTTCTGCAGCTACAGGATTAATTCCCAATTTTGATTCTAACAATTTTTATACCTCCAAATTAAGCAGAAATAATACTCAAACATGTTATAACATGTTCCCAATTGTTTCCCAAGATTTAACATAACAATATTGAAGAATTAGAGTCATTTTACCTTGTTTATGAAGGTAGTGAACAAGAATGCTGATGATGAAGATTGAACAACAATTCTGAGGCTTGAATTCGGTTTCAATCCTCTGATTTCTCTTCTCTTTCTCTTGGCTGGACCCAAACACACACACACATTAAATTTTGGATTTAGTTCGGATTGAAGAATAGCAAGAAGGCAACCAAGAGAAGCATATATATATGTTTTTTTATTAAATGCGGTTCAATACCCATTAGCCGCCCCCGTAACTAATTTTTAAACTTTATACCGTTAGGACCCAATTAAACTAACATTTATTTAAAAAGCATACTTTTTTTATAAATAACATCCCTAAATCAGTTTTCACTTGTCAAATCCACCATTTACACTTTAACTGGTCCAACTCGATAATAATAAAATAAATGGCCAGTATTAAAATACCACATACCTAGCACTAAAGTGGGATGTAACATAACAATAGTTATTATACACAATGGATTGGAAAGCCATCTACTTTGTAACTTGTTAACTCTTGTATGTTTGTTTTTGTCTGTCTCATTGGATGGTTTTCTCAGTAACATGTGTTTCTTCTTAGCAGGTCTAATTTTGTTATTACAAGTATAGGAGATGGAACACCCTGATGACGATTCCCATGGTGTTGGTGAAAGCCAGAACAAGCAAGATGACGAGGTATGAGTTTATAGTGTGAATGCATATATGGTTGTCTTGTTATTGTCGATCACTCTATTGAAGCAGTAGCTGGAGAGTAGTTACCTGTGATGTACTTGATCATAAAATCTTTTAGACCAGATGCGACGAAATGGATGATGTTCTATGTTTTCTTCTGAGTATACAATTGGCGGTTGAACTCTGTTTAATTATTTGCAGGCATCTCGTCGTGAAGAAGTAAGGAAGTCGTTAGTAGCAAAATTGGCTCTTCGTCAGAGTAATTTGAATCCAGAAAGGCCTGGTTAGTAGTCATGCAAGTTAACTTTACACTAAGTGACAGTTGGAAACCCAAATGCAGCACTTCAATTACTTGCTAAAATAGGTTCAATTTATAACATATACTGGCTTACTTTTTTACATCTGCTAAATCACTGGAATTTTTATAACAAAATTGACTTGTATCGGCAAACTTGTGAATTTTCTTTCTGGGGTAAATCGTTAATCAGAGGTTGGCTATCTTTGTTTTACTCTTAAAGTACTCTTTCATTGAGGCTTTCAACTTTTTGTGCTCAAGAATTAATGTCCTCTTAGACTTCTTTGTCAGAGAAAAATTACACCAAACTTTAATGATATTGACAAATTGAACCTCGGAGCTTCTATGATTGATTATTGTAATTCTTTTGAGTTTTTGGATCAGACTCCAGTGCTCTACGAACATTGGACTCGAGCATCAAGCGTAATACGGCAGTCATTAAAAAACTGAAGCAGATCAATGAAGAGCAACGTGAAAGTTTAATGGATGAACTCAGAAGTGTCAACTTAAGTAAGTTTGTTAGTGAAGCAGTGGCTGCGATCTGTGATGCCAAGTTAAAAAGTTCAGACATACAGGCTGCTGTTCAGGTAGCTATCATACTTGGTTGCAGAAATATGTTGCCCATTTAATCACCACTTACATACATGGACCCAAACCAATGTGGAAAGTGGCTCATAGCCCAAGCCTATGCCAATCTTCTGTTTTTGTCATGTAGTGTGGTAGCCACGAATTGAAAGGTTGGTGGTGTGTAAATCATGTTTGTGTTGATTAAATAAATGTTATATTCTTATTTTTTTGTGCACACACACCAAAATTTTTAAATATTCATCTTATGTCTTTGTGGTTCACTTCTACTTCAAAGTAGTTGTTAATATGGTTTTATTTACCCCAAGCTGCCATGTAAGATTTGATTTTCGGAGTACAATAGTTTGAGGCTCATTGGTACATATAGTATTCCAATTAACTTTTTATATACCTAGAACCTTCACTTATACGTCACATGTTGATTGTTATTTTTTTTATTTTCTTGTAAATCAGGTCTGTTCGTTGCTTCATCAGAAATACAAAGACTTTTCTCCAACCTTGATTCAGGGCCTCATGAAAACATTCTTTCCTGGAAAATCTACAGAGGATGTAGATGCAGACAGGAACTTGAAGGCCATGAAAAAACGCAGCGCCTTAAAACTCTTGCTGGAATTGTTTTTTGACGGGGTTGTAGAAGACACTAGCATTTTTGTTACCATCATTAAAGATCTTGCCAGCTTAGAGCACCTAAAAGATAGAGATGCAGCTCATACAAATTTGTCTCTTCTTGCTAGTTTTGCTCGACAAGCAAGGTACTTTATAGGACTTCCGCATGCTGGAGAAGAACTTGTGGAGGAGGTGGACTTTCTTCTATCCCTATCTTGATGTTTTTGTATAGCTAATATCAGCTATAAATATGAAGAAACAAAGAGAGTTATCTGTCTGATAATCTGTAGCTAATTGTTTTTGTCTGCCTAAGCCCCTGTTTGTTTAGTGTTGAATGGAGAATCATTAAGCGGTGGTTTAACTTTTGAATGAGCCTCTTAATGATTCCATTAAGAAGTAAACAAACAACCCCTATGTGTCTATTATAGATATAGCATTTACATGTATTTTTGATGTTTAACTGTCCCATCATTGCAGTTTTTTAAGGGCCTTAATATCACCACTGACCAGAAGAAGGTCTTCAAAAAGGCATATCATACATATTACGATGCTGCAGTTGAACTACTTCGGTCTGAGCACTCTGTAAGTATTTAAATTCTAATTTTTACTTTACATCTAGATTGTGAACAGTGTGCAGTTGTGTAATTAAATGGTTCCTTTTAAACATCCAAAATTGAAGTCACTTCGTCAATTGGAGCATGAGAATGCAAAGATCCTAAATGCGAAAGGTGAGCTCAGTGAGGAAAATGCTTCTTCATATGAAAAACTTCGGAAGTCTTACGACCAGCTGTATCGAGGTGTCTCTGCGTAAGTTCTTGTTGCTTTGGGTCTTAGACAAATTAGAATGTTATGCTGGTTTGAGTATTGTGACTGTTGGTTCATAGCTTGCTAATTAAGTTCTTAGGTACAGATACGAATTCATGTTTAGATGCTTTTTATGCTTTGCCTTTTTCATCTTTTATATTTTGACGCTCCAGTAGTCCAGTATGTAATGAAGGGAAAATATCTACATCTTATTTTATATCTACCTTTTGCCTTTAAAATGTGCTGTTTCACCGATGAAGTTTGATCTTTTAAAGTTTTGGTTGTGATAGTCTAGCAGAAGCCCTTGATATGCAACCGCCCGTGATGCCAGAGGATGGTCACACAAGGCTCACAACAGGTGATGATATATCTTCTCCTAGTGTTGGAAAAGAGGCCTCTGTTGCTGAAGCATTGTGGGATGATGAAGATACTAAAAGCTTTTATGAATGTTTACCTGATCTCAGGTTCGTTCTCATTAGATTGGATATGTAAATTATTATTTATTTCAGAAGTGCCAAGTGTTGTTTATACCTAGTGTTGAATGAATGTCTCCAATTTGAATCACTCTATGAATATATATGTTAGGAAATCAGAAACAAAATTCAGAACTGAAACCAAGAACTCAACAAATTCAGAATCCCAAATGTGAATCAAGAAAGAAAGAATTCAAATTCACTTTCAAAGATGGGTTACATGACTACAATTTGAGTTATTGTCCTCATTAACCCATAGGACTTATTTATACTAAAAGCTACAAAACTAACCAAGATCAAACTATCAGAGAATTACACTAAACCCCCTGAACTAATACAACAAATTCAAGTCACTTATCTCACAATATAGAGCAAAACATCTTCTAAAGACTGAAATCGATTCATCTAAAGTTATTATGTATATTCTAAGTTAGTTGGATTATGCATTATGATTTTGTTTTTCAGGGCATTTGTTCCTGCTGTATTATTGGGAGAAGCGGAGCAGAAAGTGAATGATCAATCTTCATCAAAAGCACATGATCAGTCAACTGTAAGTACTTAAACGTATCTGTTGACTTGTTTGTAAGATTTGACTTGGAAAGCTGCTAATGAGGTTTTCAATCTTACACTGTTAGTGTATCAATTGACGAAAAAAATTGTTATGTAGGATTCAACACCTGAGTTGGACCAAGGTCATGTGCCTGCCCATGACACCGTTGAGACTTCTTTGGATGCTGGGGTTTTGTCAGACCGCAAAATTGAGAAAAAAAAGGATGAAGACGAGAAAGATAAAGGAAGTATGAAAGAGGCAGACAAAGCGAAAGAGAAAGATGGTGAAATTGAGAAGGAGAAGCTTCGAGGTCCTGAAGGAACCAACCTGGATGGTTTATTGCAGCGGCTTCCTGGTTGTGTGAGCCGTGACCTAATTGATCAGCTGACTGTAAAATCTACTCTCCTATATCATTGTGGTTCATTTTTTCTCTGGATAATTTTACAATTTAGGTTTCTCCACTTGGCATTCGCATGGTCTAAGAAGTTTGTTTGATTGATATTAATTTCAGGTGGAGTTTTGTTATCTGAATTCGAAATCATCCCGAAAGAAGCTTGTAAGAGCTTTGTTTAATGTCCCTAGGACATCTCTGGAACTCCTACCGTACTACTCACGCATGGTGGCCACCCTATCAACTTGCATGAAGGATGTGCCTTCTATGCTTTTGCAGTTGTTGGAGGAAGAGTTTAACTTTCTGATAAATAAGAAGGTTTTATATTTTTGCTCAGAATGCATTTCTCTGACATAGTTGTAGGTTTATATCAAATCACTTTTCATCGTTAATATATGGCAGGATCAAATGAACATTGAGACAAAGATCAGGAATATTCGATTTATTGGAGAACTTTGCAAATTTAAGATTGCACCAGCTGGGCTCATCTTCAGCTGTCTGAAGGTAAATGTCTTCTTTCATACTGGTTATTAGCATTATAACTTTGTTTGCAGTTATGAATATTCAATTTTGTTACTGATGATTGATGTTAGGGACAGATTTCGCTTTTATTGGTAATTGGGGTATTAGCAAAATATGAAGTTTTCTATTTGCACCAAGTTTCTGCTTAATTTATGTTAACAACTACAACTAACCTTTTCTTTGTTCAAACTCATCCTTACATGAATTTAAATGCAAGTTTCAATCTGCTCATGCTATGTCATTGAAACAATAAAGATGCCCCCATTCTGGTTACAAGAGTTTGTTTGACTATATCCTTATGCTGATTCGTTTGTTTGTTTTATATTTTTTTTCACAGGCATGTTTAGATGACTTTACCCACCATAACATCGATGTTGCCTGCAATCTTCTAGAGACATGTGGCAGATATCTGTACCGATACCCTGATACTAATGTACGTATGGCAAACATGTTAGAGATTCTGATGCGTCTGAAAAATGTCAAGAATTTGGATCCTCGGCATAGTACTCTTGTTGAGAATGCTTATTACCTGTGCAAACCACCTGAACGATCCGCACGAGTCTCAAAAGTTCGTCCTCCTTTGCATCAGGTATCTTTTATTTTAAAAAGATCTGTAGCTTCATGTTCTGAATGACATTGCTGTTTGCTTCATTTCTCGTGTGATAACTTTTGCAGTATATCAGAAAGCTACTCTTTTCAGATCTCAACAAGTCTTCAGTTGAGCATGTACTGAGACAACTTCGTAAGCTACCATGGAGTGAATGTGAACCCTATCTGCTTAAGTGTTTTTTGAAGGTTCACAAAGGAAAGTATGGTCAAATTCACTTGATTGCTTCACTAACTGCTGGATTGAGTCGCTACCATGATGAGTTTGCAGTTGCTGTAGTCGATGAGGTTGGCTATTTGTTACTCATTGTACTAGTAGTAAATGAGTTTTGCATATGTTCAGTGAACGCATCCTTGGTTTGCGTAACTTTTGGTGCTCATTAGGTAGATGGTATATATGTGATAATCTTTTAGATGAGGATTTTGTAATTCTTTAGGATAAGGGAGAAGTGTCTCATTCTTGTTTTTTGTTAGTGTGTATGCATAAGATACACTTGTTATATGTGTATTTAGTTATGTACCTGTATTTGTGTGCATGGGGACATTATTTATACTTGTATGTATCAATGGACATAGTCCCAAAGGGATGTGCTAAGCTTTAGGAGTTCACCATGCCTAGTATCATTCTGAAGATTTTAATATCTACAACAGTGAACCTTATTATCCTAAACTCACCTTTGAAGTTTGATGTCTACATTCTGCAAGTGTTCACTCTAACTAAGCCAGAGGAGTCGGCAGATGTTATATTTCTTAGGTTCCACCTGTTGAGTCTTTGAATTTGTTCATAAAAGTTAAATGGGCTTTCATGTGATTGTTCTTTTCAGGTTTTGGAGGAAATCCGGTTAGGACTGGAGTTGAATGAATATGGGATGCAGCAACGACGCATTGCTCATATGCGGTTCTTAGGAGAGCTATACAACTATGAACATGTGGATTCTTCAGTTGTTTTCGATACATTATATCTGATTCTCGTTTTTGGTCATGGGACGGAAGAGGTACGAATGAGTCTTTTATAGTGGTCATGTATACAAGCAAAAATTGTTATATATATGGTAATGCAAGAACAGAAATGATGCAGCTAAATTTAGTTTTCTTTTATCTCGTTGTCCCTCTCTCTGCCATTGAACAGCAAGTTCTTGCCACTATATACTTATACACAAGTTCTTGATTTTTTCTTAATTAGCTTCTTGATTTTTCTGATGACTTGTCATTTCTTGTTTCCTCTAGCAAGATGTGCTTGATCCACCTGAAGACTGCTTTCGCATTAGGATGATTATCACACTTCTCGAGACTTGTGGGCACTACTTTGGTCGAGGTTCATCAAAGAGGAAGCTGGATCGATTTTTGATTCATTTCCAACGATACATACTGAGCAAAGGTGCACTGCCTTTAGATATTGAATTTGACTTACAGGTTAGTCTTTCAAATTCTCACTTACATATAATTTTCCTTGCTTGAATTGAATACACCGTGTTTAATTGTAACTTAGACTCCTTTATCGCTCTAAACAATTCAAGCGTTTACAGGACTTATTTTCTGATCTACGCCCCAACATGACACGTTATTCCACCATTGAGGAAGTTGATTCTGCGCTAGTTCAGCTCGAGGAGCATGAACGGACGGTTTCAACTGATAAGGCTAGTGGTGAAAAGCACACGGAGCGGGAAAAACCCTCTAGTATGTCGGCATCTGAAAGCTCCTCGGTGAATGGTCAGGTTCTTGCTAATGGAATTGAAGAAAATGGTGGGACCCATGAAGAAGTTAATGGGGAATCTGACAGTGCATCACAGGGTAGCACAATGGATCCCGATGGGAATGATGATGAGGAAGAGCTTGATGATGATGCATGCGACAGTGACGATGATTATGCTGAGAGAGATGGCCCAGTTTCTGACGAAGATGATGAAATCCATGTGAGACAGAAAGTGACGCTTGTAGACCCGGAGGAAGAGGCCGAATTTGACAGAGAATTTAGGGCTCTAATGCAGGTATAATAACGAGACTAATAGCTTAAATTTTGCCCAACTAGCTGTTTGTCAATGTCCAAACAGATGTGGAATGAGGTTGGATTTGATTTAAAAGAAAAAAACCTGAGCCCCATAGTTTTCATAAGAAAACTATTTATAACATATTCTCATATGATTTATACAGGAAAGCTTGGATTCAAGGAAGCTGGAGTTGCGAGCCCGTCCAACGCTTAACATGATGATACCAATGAACGTCTTCGAGGGTTCTACAAGGGATCACCACGGAAGGGTAAGCGAGGGAGAAAGTGGCGACGAGGCAATAGACTACGAGTCTGGAGGACGCAAGGAGGTCCAGGTCAAAGTTCTTGTAAAACGAGGGAGCAAACAACAAACAAAGCAGATGCTCATTCCTAGTGACTGCTCTCTGGTGCAGAGCACTAAACAGAAGGAAGCAGCAGAGTTGGAAGAGAAACAAGATATAAAGAGGCTGGTCTTGGAATACAATGATAGAGAGGAGGAGGAGCTTAATGCATTGGGAAATCTCCCGGTTGGCTGGAGTCAGAGCAGCGGAGGCAGAGTCGTCTACAGAGGCCACTCGTGGGAAGGTCATGGAGGGAGGTCTGGGTCCCGCCATCGATACCCACATCATACTGGTGGTGGTTACTATTATAACCGGAGAAAGTGACTATTCCAATCAGCTTTCATCTTTTGGTTAGTCAACTTACTAAATAGACCTAGAGGCAGGCATGAAGGCAAAACATCTAAGCTGCTAAGCATCGTTGCGATTGATGCTGCGTGTGAGGCAAATCTATCGTGTTTGTATAATCAGTTTAGGGTTGTAGCCAAAGGTTGTGCTCTTGTGGGCTGTATGATGGAAGTTTTTCCAGTGTATATATGTGATCCTCTTGTGCACCTAATGAGTGAACGAAAGAGGCATTAGGTAGTCTATAAGTATACCTAACCCTTTCGTTTGGCTCCTAGTCTTCATATTGTGGCCCGTCGACACTAAACATCATGCTGAACCGTTTCTGAATCCGCTATGTAGGTAATTGGGTTCACGAGTCCTTGGATCGGAAATTTTGAATTTTTGAAAGAGGGCAAACATGGGATGCAGCAAACACATGCGAAGTGCTGGTAAGTTGGATATTTATGATCTTTAGGTGCTTGCCTGCAATTAAAAAATAATAAGACTTCATCTCAGTTTATTCATCGTTTTTTAAAAAAAATAGACGAACTTGTGCAAATCTGTTGGTGGCCTTCAACAATTGTGCAAGTTTGAGTATTGGAAGTCGAAGCATGAAACTGAAATTGAGCTTGATAATGGTATATACTCTTGAGCTTGATTGTTTATTGAAAAGAATGCAGGTTTTAAATTACTTAGTGGCTTCACGAAACAAGGCTCAAGTGCGTGCGATTCAATGTGTTGATCAATGCAGAGAGTTATTTATATATTAAATGGTAACATCGTAGATACTCGAGTTTGATAAGTATCAAGAGTCTCGTGTCATTTAATACTCGAGTTTGACTAAACAAATTGCTCGAGTAGCTCAACTCAAGTTTCACCAAACACAGAAATTAAAACCCAAATTTGAAGCACAAAATCAAGCGAAGGAACACATATATAAAACTAAAAAATGAAATCCATTCTAGTTTCTGGTAAAAATCAAAAGACGCATCAATACAAACATTGATACAGACAAAAATAGAAAATTGGAGGGAAATTACATCAGTTTTCAAAGGTGATATTACTGGTGTCCTATCCTTTTAATTTTTACGAATCATACATCTTCTTACTTATATTATTTTTGTTAATGACATAAGACGTGATAATTAAATTTAGTCTTGGAGAGGGGGCACATATAGAATTGTCCCAAAAAAAACTAGTGGAAAAAGACGCCTTTTCGTATTCATCATATTCATGATGAAGGTGCTAAAAGAATTGTTTTCGTTTTTTAATTATTAATAGTAATTTTTCAAGAAAGCCAAACTTTATTATAACCAAACCGACCATTCTTGAAACCGACATACCGGGTACATAAAGTCAAGCCAAAAACATAAATTTAGAATTAGTAATTAGTCAACTAATCATCCCTTTCTAGTGATAGATTAATTATTGATTATAATAATAAAAATATTTATATATAACAAAGTAGACTTGATGCTTTCTCTACACTCTTATTTCGATTTTATATATAGGTTAACATCCTTTTAATTTAAATAAAAAAATAATAAATCTAAAACTAATTATTATATATAAGATAGATTAATTCACGTGGTGCTCTTTCGTATGTGGAGTTTTTATTTTTATTTTACATAATTACATCATTTTAATTATACTAATAAATAATAAATCTAAATCTAGATATTATATCATAAATACTTATCTATAACCAAATGGCTTATAACCTAACGACATTAGGTGTTTAAGACGATTCTAAGATTGAGAGTTCGAGTCTCATTGTGGACAAAAATGTAGATTTAAGAGAATATTTAGATGGAGGAGTGTGCTCTGCTAAAGAAATTATTTATATATCCATATATAATAAATGAGAACTATGTCTATCACGTGTCGCTCTCTCGGCGCACCAAAATTCTTGTTTTATCTTATTAAAAAGTATTTTACGTATTTATCTATTAGTATTTTATGTATTTATCAATATAAATCATAAATTAAATTTTAATTTAATTATCTACATTTATCTATATGACTAATTAAAATTATCATGTCTTTATAAATTTATTAAAAAATATATAAAAATAAATACACATTATACAAAAATATAAATTTTTTTAAAACTAACTAAAAAAATATTATTTTATATGTTTATTTATCATATATTATATGTTCAGGAATATGAATCATTAAGAAAATTTAAATTTTCCTATCTTATTTAATTATTTATAAATATAATATATAAATATTTTTCAATATATAAATTTAAATGTTAATTTATATTCATTAAAATATATAAATTTATAATAAAGATTCTAAATTAATCATATAAAAGTAGTTATTATTTCATATATATTAAACCTAGATAAATAACAGTTATGACAAATAATATTATTATTCTGGTAATTTTTAAATAATTAATATTAGTATGTTATTAATTACTACCTTATGTACATTTTATAGAAAAAAGTTTTTATTAAGAATATTAATATGCATCAATAAACTAGTAATATAAATTTATTTAGGACGAATGATGTATTAAAAGAACAAAATGATTATTTTAACAAATTTAATAGACAGAGAGGTTAAACTTAACAGAATTTTTTTTATAAGGAAGGATATGTGTAATACGATAGTTTAAAGATGAAAATGATAACTTATATCATTCCATGAGATTTTTATGTAATTAGTTTAGTATGAGATTGAATGATAAAAAAGAAGCCACGTCGCCTACCGTTGAATCCTCGCACCAACGCCCAACAACTAAACTCAATAATGACAAAACCAAATCCTGGCCTCAATATTCAATAGAAATGGAAATACAACAATAAAACTCATGTGCTTTAACTTATACTCAAATTTTGAGTTATCTATATCTATGTGAAATAAAATTAAAACTTAAAGTGACTAGTAGTTAATGACATTTGTCGTCGTCGTCGTCGTCGTCATTTATTTATTTATTGTTATTGACTGTATGGATTATAAAATACAATTGCCATGCATAATTTAATTTCAGAGAAAGAAAGAAAGAAGAAGGAAAAGGAGAGAAGCCGTTGAAGAGGAAGAACCCCGAGTCGGGAGTTTTTTTTTCTTTGGGAGCGGTGTTCCCGCCGGGGGAGTGGTGAAATGGCAACCCCGATGAACCGACAATCTACCCATACTTTTCGATCTTACCAACACAAGATCCATGTCTGTATAAGAAACCAGTTTTGCTGAAAGAACCTCATGGACCTCTGACATACTCTCGATCACACATTTGATTATTGTAAATATTTATTAGGGTAAATTACAATTTTCGTCCCTGTGGTTATACACAAATTATGGTTATCGTTCTTTTAATGATTAAATTACGATTACAGTACTTATAGTTGACAATTTATTATGCCTTTGGTCCCTTTGTCCAATATTTTTTTTAAAATGACGATTTTACCCTTTCATTATTATTTCAGTTTTGGTCCTTGATCAAATTATTTCTTTTTATTTAATTTATTAATAGCTTTTTTATTTTTTACTATTTATTTAATATATTTACTATTTGTTAAACAAAAAATATAGTTTAAAATCAACAAAATATGTAAATTTTACATATTTATATGTATAAATTAATTTAATTTTTCAACTTTATGAAATAATTATATATTTCATTAAGTTATAATTACAACAATTATGGGTTTCCTTAAGTTATATGTATAAGGTTTATCTGACCATTAACTTTATGGTATAACTAAATTAGAATAGAAAACACGTTAACTTATATATTTAGTTAAGATAAAAACAAAATAATTAAATTAATTTGAATAAAAAATTATTAAATATATAAGTATTTATATGAATGTAACATATAATAAAGACAATAGATATATAAATTAAATGCATAAATAGATTCAATTTTTATAAATGAAAAGTAATATACATTTAGAAAAAATAAATATATAAATAGTTTAACGTATATCTAAAATCAATATGTATGAACGATAATAATAGTATTTATAACAATAATTAACAAAAATGCAACATATAAAATTAAGTCATATACAAGTTATTTTCATTGATTACTACTTAGTCATGTAAATACTTAAATCATAACAAAATAATAATATTAATACTATTAATAATAATATCAAATAAATAAATAAATAAATAGAACATATTGAATAACCTTTATTTCAATTGAAATTTAATAGTAATAACTAGACAATATAATAAATAAATAGAAAATATATTAAATAAATAGTAAAAGAATAAAAAATTATTAATAAAATGAAATAAAAGAAATAATTTGATCAAGGACCAAAACTGAAATAAAAGTAAAAGGGCAAAATCGTCATTTTAAAAAAAATATTGGACAAAGGGACCAAAGTCATAATAAATTGCCAACTATAAGTACTGTAATCGTAATTTAATCATTAAAAGGACGATAACCATAATTTGTGTATAACCACGGGGACGAAAATTGTAATTTACGCTATTTATTATTTAATACTTCCACTGCATTTGTTATGTGCAAAGCTTTTCTTCAAAAAATATTGTGTTTAAAATGGGACCCATGGAATAGGTTGTGGGTTGCATATAATTTGGTTTGTAATTAGTGAATTAATGATGTGCCATCTCACTTTATTATATGGCATTATTAAAAATCATGAAATCAAGTTTAGTATTATTGCACATGCATGCTCTTGTATAAAGATCAAGTTTGTAACCGCATGGCTACCTCGTGAGTGAATGCTTATTTGTAAATGTAGGTTGAGTGCACCTGATTTATGAATTATGAATCAAGAAAAAAAGTTTAAAATTTAAATGATTCATAATATAAATAGTAAACATATGTGTCAAAAATAAATAACATTCCAAGAAATGATCTAACTGATTTATGAATCATTTTGGGATTTTCTAATTTTTCCTAAAATGTTTTATCTAAAATGATCTAACTAATTTATGATTTTTTATTTATTTTTTTTTAAAATTTAAACTAAAGGTTAAATGTTTAATCGTACATTAAATGTATCAATTAAAAATCTATTCCCACTCTAAAAATTTGTACATTAATATTTATTTTAAAGTTATATTAACAATCGTAATCGATTTAAATTTTCGTTCCTAATCAATTGAATCAAAAAAGAATTTTATGGATAAAAGCATGATTTTAAGTTATTTATCATTAAAAACACATCTAAATATGAAAAGAGTAACACTGTAATAATTTTCATAAAAGTAATACTTTCTAATAATATTGTGAATATTGTTTTCAAATTTAAAAGCAAAAACATTACAAAAATGATTTAGTTTTTATTGTAATATAATCAGTATTTTAAATATGTTCATATCTTCAATATATATTTAATATAATAAGAATAACAAATTTATAGATTCAGGTTCAAATAAGTACCTCTCGAAATCAAGTGCACCCGAAGGTACCGACCTTAAAAAACTTTTTTAAAACTTTTTTTCACAAAACCATGTTTAATTTAATGTTATACACATTATATATGAATTTCACATAGATTCACACTTTCTGTATCCTTAAAAATTATGTGAATGCTCAATGCATATTTATGTGAATGGTCATTTCACACTATGTGAATGGTGTGAATGATCATTCACATGATTTTTTTTTACCATTCACAAAATTTATGATGTTACTCCTTTTGAAAAAAAGTCTTATAATGTTGTGTTATACATGTCTATTAAAAAAAAATATATGTGAATGATCATTCACATTAGGGTACGCTCGGTACGCTGGAATCTTATAGGTACGCTGATGAACCTGATTCCAAATTTATATATGATATAATTTTAGTTATTTATTTATGTCAGTTAATATCAAAATATAATTATTATTTTATTATTTTTTATAATAATATCTTAAGTTATTTTATTTAAAAAAAAATATATTTCTTACATGCCCATGTATAAAGTATTACGTGGGCCAATAATTTAGATAATTAATATATAATCTAATAAATAAATTTTCCAATCTACACGTGGTTGTGGATAAGGTAATAACTAACAAGCTATCGTCGGTCATACACAGTTGGCTGGCTAACCATTAACCAACCACCTTTCCACGCACGGCACACGGACACAGACACAGTAGGTTGCGTCTTTAATGACCTAATTTTCAGTTACAACCCTTCAAAATATCCTAAACTGCATCTACCTCATCTTCAATAAATAATTAAATTCAGAAGTACCTATTAGTTAGTTTTTCAAATCAATCATTGACAATTTTTTTTATTTTTTTAACAACAAAACACACACTTTTTAATCGTATTCTTAAGTCTATATCTTTGTTCATAATATTATCAGAATCCTTAATCTTAAAATTACCTTTTAACACTTAATAACACTTAGTTATAAGTCTTTGGGCAATCAATCACTATTCAATCACTAAGAATTAATCATAGGATCTTTTAATTTTTTGGGTTAACGTCCTATGATTTGTATCAAGTTTTGATTTGGTTCTTAAACTTTCAGTTTCATAAAACAATCATTATGTTCAAGGTTGACTTTTAAAAATTGGTCCACTATCAATAACTTTAATTAAAATACTCATTTTCCCCTTATTGGTATATATATTTTTAATCCGTTTAATAAAATCATTAGCAATTATTTATTTTAATAAAACAAATAGATATAAAATTATGATAATGTTATTAATCAATTACAAAACAGAAAATAAACACAATCAAAAAACATTATTTTTTTAGTTCTAAATTTTTTTAGTTTTTGTTCAATTTGTTCGAAAATCGGTTTGCGTAATTTTATATTTTTTATCGGTTAAATTGAAATCTAAATGATTGGTCATTTAATTTGTTCAAAAAGATGTTAAAATTGGAATGATTCTTCACTTTTTTCTATTGGCAAATTTTTAAATTTGATTGATTGATTGTTTTTTTACGTTTGGTTAAATTGATAACCATAATGGTTTGTTGCTTTTTCCGAACGTAACATTTGAAATTAAATCGGTTGGCGTCATTTCCAACAGGTTCAATTGAAAATCGAAATGGTCCGTCGTTTTTTTCGAACAAAAAGATTTAAAACTAAATTGGTTGGTGGTTTTTTTGTTTGGTTAAATTTGAAATCCTGGTTACTCGTTATTCTGATAAATAAACATTAAAAATTATATTTATTGGTTGTTTTTTTTTGTTTAATTAAATTGAAAACTAAAATTGTTCGTTGTTTTCTGAGCGAAAACATCTAAAATTGAAAAACGATGAACAATTTCGCGCTTCAAAAAGCACTAGAGTTAACGGCAGAAATACCCTCAAATGGAAGGCACGTGAGTTGTGACTAGAGTTAACGACAGAAATCAAAAACATCCATGTCAGGGACTAAAGAGTGCATAAACATCAACAATGAGTATGTTATTTGTACTTATTAAACATCAAGGAAGAAAGTAACAAGTTGGATATACCACATGAACAAAATTTGTAATTTACTCTATATTATATATAATATTTCATGTTCGTTTTAATGCTTTAATGTCTAAGCCCTCATGAACGTAAATACGAACTATGAATTATTTATTGAATGAAAAAATAGTTTAGTCTCTTATGTCATCTTATAAGTCTTTTATAAATTCTACACTTATATCTAATATTTGATTTGATATATAGGGTAATTTTGTATGCACATCCCCCTCATTGCTAATCACAAACCTCCTTTTTAATGTGAGAGGATGTTAACTTTTAATAATCGGGTCTCATGCCATTAACAAAAATTATGAGAGTAAAAATGTGTGTGATTAGTAAAATTTTTAAAAAAAAGTAGGCATGTAGCGATGCCCGTATATATTAGAATACAATTTTAGTCATTATTAATTAGGGTTAAAAAACGAAACGATAAGGGAAACCAAATATCAAGATATGAAAATAAGAAAATCCACCAAAATATCAAGATTAGAAAAAACATAAAATAAAATAAATCTTTAAAGCCCAAAGAAAATGTCAAGATATAAAAATAAAATAAAATATGCTTTAGTCATTATTAAAGCCCATTTAAGGCTTATCGCTTTGTAGGGCCCATGTCCCATGAATCATGTATGCTTTTTAAGTAAACCTTGGATCCCTTCCTTTTAAGGTAAGAGCCACCTTTTACCTTATGCATGTTACCTTTTTTCATAACGATAAACTATCTAGCTTGCGTTTGATGAGAAGTGTTTGAGATCTTTTAGGAGTTTCAGGTTTTGTTTTTTGAAAACTCAAGCTTAAAAGCTTCGTTTGGTTGACAAGAACTTAAGTTTTTTATTCATATTTGAAAGCTCTTAAAAACACTTCCACGAGAAGCTACTTGAAGTAACTTTCAAAACAAGTTTGAACTTTTGGTCAAATAAAATTACTGTAATACCCTTCAGATAATGATAAACTACAATTTTGATTAATATGAACGTCTTTTTATTTCAATTAATACTAAAAGCTACCGCTACAGCTACTTTTAAACACATTTATAAAAACAAAAAACTTCAGCTCTTTTAAAAAGCTACAACTAGTCGTGCAAAACACATCCTAATGTTTATCATGATATTCTCTCTCTCTAAATTTTTGCTTTGATATATGGTCCTAAAATAATATCATTTCAGTTGAAGTTTTTTTTTATCCTATTGTTTTTCTGCCTAATTGAAATTGTACCAATCACAATAATAACTTTCTCCAATGATAGTATTTTTTTTTAAAATAAAAATAAACTATATTTCTACTTCTTGGGACGTTCATCTTTTTTATTAATAAAAATATAAAATAGAATTACACATTTTAGTTTTTATTAACTTTTGGAAAATGATTTGTATACGGAAACATTTTGTCATACACAACCGTTACATTTAAAATGACTACATTACACTTACTAACTTTTTTTTTATCATGAAAGTAATTGAAAAATACTTTTAATGGTGTAATTGTCATTTAATAACGAGATTGTTATGTATAAAAAAATTGTTGTGTACAAAATTTTAATGAAAACAAGAAAAAGAGGTCCACCTACAGATCTTGTCGAGCTAATCGCTTGTAGCCAATTAAATTGGTTATGTTGTCACCATCCTAGACTTAGTGTGTGTCAAGTTTTTCAATAATTAATTTTAATAATATGAAATTTTAAGTCTGAATTAATTATTTTGTATAGATCTCTTAAAGGCATATATAATAAAATTTGGATTTATCCGATACATGTATATTTGAAATTTGATTTATTAAAATAAAATTATGAATCATGAAAATGAGTAATTAAAGTTGGATTTTGAAACCAAAAAACTTAAAAGAAAGAAAAAAGTTATAATAGGTTCAAAGCGTGTGTGTGTGAAGTTCTCAAGTGGGCCAAGTGGCTGATACCTAAAAGTTGGATTGGTCATTATTTCCAATGTTGATTATTGTTGTGATTTGCATTTGTCGTATTTCATTTGTCCCATCTCAATTACTCAATCATACGAAGGACTTGATTTACACAAAACTTTGTCAAATGGTGAAGAGTTAAAAATGCTTTTAACATTCAATATCATTTCAGGTAATCTTTATTTACCTCTTAATGAAATCATTATTTGAATGAAGTAAACAAACAACCCTTTAGTTACATATGTTTCTTTATTTTAACCAAATTAAATTATATAATAGGGTTAATATTGAAAAAACTCAATCATCTTTTATCAATTAAGTCTCTAAACTTTTTTTTTTCTCAATTGTTTAAGTCCCTAAACTATGTTTGTTTTATTCAAAAGTATATAACTTTGACTGGATACCAGATTAGTTGGTAAATACAACTGATAAAATTAAAAATTCAACGATTTAATAACTAAAATATAGAAAGATGGTTGCTTTTTACAATATTAATCAAGTGAAATAACTAAGGTTACTTGTCTGGTAACCAGTCAAACAGGTCAATATACACTTTTGAACAAGACAAAAATTGTTTAGGTAGTTAAACAATAAGAAAAAAAATTTAGAGACTTAATCGGCGAAAATAAAGAATGTTGATGAGGTTTTTTTTAAATATTAACCTATATAATAACTAGGTTAATAACTTCATATATTACATGAGTGTATTTAGTTACATTTATTTTTTAAAAAATATATTTTTATAAAAATAATAATATATTGATATTGATTTGTTAAAAGAATAATAATATTCCAATTTTATCAAATTTAACAATCTTTTTCACTTAAATTATATAAATTTATATATAAAAAAGTTACTATACATATTTATTTATATAACTAGAAAAATAATAATTTTGATAAATAATATCATTATTCTTATAATTTTTAATATTTTTATGTTTTATTTTATATTAATAAACTGATTCTACATAAGTAGAACTCTATTGAAATGAAAAAGTGAATTCTATTAGTATGGAAATTCTGGCTTTATGTTGAAACAAATCACAATAATGTTGCAAATAATAATAATAACGACGAATGTATAACATAAATACTAAATATGGAGTATATTTTTACCCAAAAATATACTCCTAAAATATAAAAAATAAAAGTAATTGTTGATATAAACAATTATTACAAAATGGTTTAGGCAACAAATTTCGTCATTGACTCCCAAACCAAACCCCTCGAGGCTTCCTTCAATTTCAATCAAAGTCTATTTTCCCTCCCTTAAACTCATCGCCAACTAGCAAACGGCGTCGTTGCCAATTAAAAAGTAAAAAAGTAAAATCATCCCATATATGATATGTTGTATGTGTGTTTGTGTGTGTAAGTTTGTTAGAATTCATCGTCTCCGGTTCTACTTCTATGTACTGAATAGTCATCGTTCTGTTTCACTCCGATTTTCTCTCTCACCACTTACACCTACCACTGCGTGTGGTTCTTGATTTCATTGATCCGACTGTGAAAACCGGTTTCTGAGTTGAGTGAATTGATTTACGATGGTTGTGTGATCGTATAGCTGGATTGGATTTTATGCGTGAAGAAGATGTTGGATCTTAATGTTGATGTCGTGGTCTCTGTTGTTGATGCAATAAATAGTTGTGATCGAAGTGGTTTCCAGACTAATGGCGTTGAAAAGAATGTTCAAGAATCGGATATTCACTCCGCTACTTCGGTTTCCTCTGACGTACTAAACGCCGACGAAGATAATCCTCTCGCCACCGATGATGTCGAGGTTGACGACCACGGCTCTGTAACATATAGTGCTACAGTTAAGCAGTCTTTTCGAATTGATAGTGCGAGTCAAACAGGAGAATTAAAGGAAAATTCAAATCTAACATCTGTCGGTTTGATTACGAGGCAGTTTTTTCCTATAACCGGTTATTTGTCGCTGGAGGAGGAGATGGGTTCTAGGTTAATAACTTCATCGCCGTTAGCGATGCCGTTTCTTGGGGCAGACTGGTTAAATCTCAAGGTTCCGGAATCAGCACAGAACATGAAACCGCTGCAGCCGCACAAGGCAAGGAAAAGCCGGCGGGGACCGCCGTCTAAGAGCTCACAGTACCGTGGAGTCACGTTTTATCGTCGGACTGGTAGATGGGAATCACATATATGGTGTGCTATTGTTCTTCTGTTCCTTCTTTATGAGCGTTTGAAAAGTTATAGCAATTTTAATCACTGATCAAGATATTCTCTGTATAAATTGGATAGTTTTATTTCTGATGTAACATCTAAAAAAATTTCCTTACTCGTTAATGATGGAACAACCAAACTGCATAACCTACAGCATTTACTCCATGTGCTGCCGTGCATTAGCAATTTGCGCAGTACTATATGTTAATGCACATATATAGCGAAACTCTGGCTCCAACGCAATGGGCCATGTGCAGCCCCCTTCGAAATTGATTAAATCCTGGAATCGGGATCAGTAAATTGTGGTTTTCTATAGGTTATAGATTGGCAATGACTCCAATGCTGCTTCTTGTGATATTGTCTTGTTTGTTGATATTGGAATCCTAAAATCTTTGCATTTGTTCTGTTTCAGGGATTGTGGAAAACAGCTATATTTAGGTAGGCATAATGTTTTTTATCCAAATATTGTGGGAACGTAGAGAATTGTTTTGATTTGATGTATTAGTTTATGTTTGTCTGATTACAGGTGGATTTGATACTGCCCATGCTGCTGCCAGGTGAGAGCTTTCAATCAGAAACTCGAGTCTAACTGCATGTCTTTTTGTTGTCATTATCATGGTTTTGACTTCATTTGGAAGTTAAATTTCAGAGCCTATGATCAGGCTGCGATCAAGTTTCGAGGAGATGATGCTGACATCAATTTCGATTTAAGCGACTATGAGGAAGATATGACCCAGGTGGAGACAATTTAGATATAGATTGTTTGTGGAGGGTACTTGTAACTTGTAAGTTCCGTGATAGTTGTATAAGGTTTAACTTCTCCAAACTGATGTAACAGATGAAGAACTTGTCAAAAGAAGAATTCATTCATATACTGCGTCGGCAGAGCAATGGATTCTCACGAGGAAGTTCAAGATACCGAGGAGTAACCCTTCACAAATGTGGTAGATGGGAGGCTCGCATGGGTCAGCTACTTGGGAAAAGGTAAAAAAAAAAACCATTGCTGGAACTATGTTACGTGATTTTGATGCGAATTCTGCAGACAAAAGAATACTGTATAGCTTTTAGTGTGTCACCACAGTTAAGATTGTCATGATAGAATTTCATGGTAATTATGTCTAGGGAGCCGTTTTTACCTCAATAAGATTAAAATGCTTGGTTGCAGGTATGTTTACCTTGTATTATTTGACAACGAAGTAGAAGCTGCAAGGTTCTTGGGAATTTTATGATTACACAAGTTTTAATACTGAACTGCATGAGACGTTTTTAGTTTCTTTTGTGTATTGTCTAACAAATTCTGCTTTTCTGAATTCAGGGCTTATGATAAAGCTTCCGTTAAATGTAATGGAAGGGAAGCCATCACCAACTTTGAGCCAAACACTTATGGGGCTGATATAAATTTGGAAGAAAGTGATGAAGGTACTATTGATTGCTTAACAAATTCTGTGGTTTTTTTTCCCTGTATAGTCCATTCCAAAATTGATGCAAATATCAATCTCTTAGTGTCTTTATGCCATGGTGTTCGTTGACGCAGCAAGCAGGCACAATCTTGATCTCAGTCTATGGATTTCTCCTACTACTGACAGCCGAAAGAGGAATCACAATGCTCAGATTGTGGATATGGATTTCACAGCTTGTGAATTGCCGTCTGGGAAAAGACCAAAGGTGTGTGAAATTGTTACTTCCATTCTCCACTATCCAAATAAGACCCACAATCACACTGTCGTTATCTTCGAAGGCTTTAGTGCTCACAGTTGTGCAGTTTCTACTACTGTTACTTAATGGGACTAGCGTTTGTTTTCTCTTGTCGGTTAGTAAACAGATGAGGGCAGTTTTATATTTCTCCATCCCAGCACAAGGAAAGATTCAACTTTGTTGGTCTTCGAAAGTTGTTTATTTCTTGAATTATGTATGTTGAAAAGGTGTGTGAGTGCATACATATATCTGTAATGGTAAATTGGTGACTGATGGCTTTGCATAATTGCATGCCTTCTTCTTGTATTTCAATTTTGTAAGATGACTATTGTACCGGTCTAAATTTTTAGTGACTATTTACTTGCAGGAAATGACAACAAGAATGGGATATGGAAGCATTGTTCCTTCAACGGGAGGCTCGACCAGAGCATGGGGAATGCAAATGGAGAGCGGCCAACATCATACAGTTGTGCCTGTTTGTGTAGCCTCTGCTGCAGCATCATCAGGATTCTCTTTTGCTGTTACCAATTTCTCAGACCCCCTTTTATTATCAAAACCAAGCATGCAGATGCAGAACAAGACTTCTTCACACACTACCTTCAATCCAATGCTTTCGTTCCAATAGTAGTTTGACCAGAACTTGTTCAATGGAGCCTTGAATTCTCTTTGATGGTTAGCTGACTGCATATATTCTGTTTTCAATTCCTGTCTGTGCCGTGTGATTTTCATGCAAATAGTTGCTTAATGGAGGTTGCATTTGCATGTTGGGGTTTAGGGGATGTTATGTACATACATACCCAAAAATCTCTATTTTTTGTATTTTCTGTAGTTGAATTCTTTTGACTTTTAGAGAACATTGTAATGGTAAAACATATCTGGATTTGTTGTAAAAATAAAAGTGCATCGCTCTACTCCCAACCCTAAAGGGACGGTGACATATGCATCTTTTTCAAGTTTTTAACACAACAAAAACCTTACATGAACACAGATATGTTGAACGATGCAAAATATTTTTTTAGTAAATCCTTCTCTGGTCACCTGAAAGGAAGATCTTGTGGCTCCAAAGGTAAACACAATATATTCAGAAAGAAAGAAAAAGGCCAAACCCCAACCCCAACTAGGTCAAATGACAAGCACTGAAGAAATTCAGCTTTCTCTTAAAATACAGAAACAGTTGGATTCATGGATGTTGTGTTCATTTCATTTCATCGAAGTTGGGAACGTGAGTAATTTACATTCCAAATACCCGAGTGTATACATCGCCAGAACTGGGCATCTGATACATATAATCACCATAACCAGGCAACAATCTGTTGAACCCTAATCTCTCATTCCTCTCCGGCAAGCCCACTTCACTTCTACTATGTTGTTGATCCTCATCCCGGTGCATCTGTTGATACCCGTTTGCAAATTTCAGCTGCGAGTACTGTTGTTGGGTATAGCTCTGGTGGTGTTGATCCGTAAGCCTGGAAGTGAGATCACTGTAATAATCATCTTGAGAAGAAGGAAACTGGGGTGGGGGGTGGTGTTGCATGAAGGAGCTTTGAGAATATTGAGGCCCGTGATGATGGGGTGGGGCAGACGCAGATTGTTGTTGCATCAGGAGCCAGAGTTTTGCTTCTTCATCAAATGAGCTGGACCTCATGTCAAAAGCCGATGATTTGCCTCTTCCAACAACCATTATCGCAGGATCGATAAGATCATCACTATTGTTGCTTAGATTCCTGATCGATGGCGTACGATAATGATTGCTTGTCAAAGAATTCTTCACATGACTTCCTGAAAGAACTATAGCCATAAAAGTCTATCAATACAAAATCATGTTCAAAACTGAAGGGAACGATGATAATGATAATTTAATGCAGGCATGCAGCAAGTGTCAGACTGTACACCAACCAATGCAGTAACAAGTAATGAAAATGGTGAAACAACACAGTTTCCAAATCTTTTTTGCATTTCCCAAAGCCATTTTCATATCAATTTTATACTGGGGATATATACAGAACTATGTTTTGGAAGGTTTTCAAGTTATATTATTATCTGTCCCTTGTCATCACTACAAAGAATTGAAGATATTCATTTGGGTCCAACAGTATTCCCTTATCTTGTCATATTATGACATCTGAAATATATAGAAAACTCAAAAACACTTATCCAGTACGACATGTGCTGTCAAATGTTGCATCATTATCATTTAATAGCATGAGAAATGGTGTATACTGTAAAGATGAGTTAGCTTGATGAATGAAATGGGGAAGAATCATAACTTGCAATTACTGAATCCTAAAGACTGACATTTCTTACATATACCACAGGCCTATACTCCCCCAGTCCTATCCTATGAAAATTGCAATAACTCCAATTTATTGGCACCTCAAGAAAATTGCAACATTTCTATTTTCAAAGAAGTTTTCAACTTATAGTTTACGAAAAACTATTATAATGATTTGCGTCCACAAAATTCCCTTGTGTTGACATTGTTAAACGGTTGTCACCTTTGGCAAAGTCAAACACTTCACTTGATGACACATTTTTAAGGCACAGAAAGAACATGATGTAAAGAATAACAAATATATGCATATGGAGAGAATGGGCAAAAGATCATGTACCAGAATTGGCGGAAATAGCCTGCTCTTTTCTCATACATGAGGGAAACCCAGGAGGGGGTTTGGAGAATCCTGGTGGTGTCAAGTTCTGGGCCCTGTATACTTTAATTCAAAAAATTACGATTTAGAAACTAGAAAGAACTCTATAAAAAACTAATATGAGAAATCTACATTACACCAAATAAACATGAAATCTTAGAACCCTAGACATAGATGATGGGTATGCAACTTGTTTATTCTTATAAAACATTTCAACTGATAATATGAAATCATCAGGTTGAAAAGTTCGTGCCACTGGGCTCACACTATGGTGAGGAGGTGCCATGAAGATCTAGAAATATAAACAACACTGTGTAACTTTAATCACAAAGCTAAATGATTCAAAAGGGTGGTAATATACATCTACCCAGGTAATAATAGTTCAGCAACCAGCATACGAAAAAAATTGTTGTTACTAGCAAATTGTTTACCCACGAGAGGAACTTGTTTAAGTATGTATCATGCTCCACGGCCATAAATAAGAAGAAAATGAGATGACACCCTATGCTAAAAACCAAGCAGCTTATATTCATTGACAAAGACGTGCATGTATGCAAGTACAATGTTCTACTGTACAAGGGTGTGATAGGCATACCCTGATATTGTGGCTTATAGATACCATCTTGGTTCTTCCCAGAATCTTGAAGAATGGAAAATTTCTCCATCTCTTGATTAGTATATCCCTGTTCATTTGCAAATGAAAATCTTGATTGATCATTATTTTGGAAGCTCCATGATGAACCATGCCGCCCATCTTTCCCTTCAAACAATCCAGCTACAGTTTGAGGCAAGACTGAATCATCACACCCATCCAAATCCATGGACAGTATATTCGAAATTATACTGCTTTCCACAGCTGCAGAATTTTCTTCATCATTCACAAGGGTACCATCATCAAGCCGTCTCAGGTGCTCTACTATTTCTTCATTAGAAAACGACTTAGAGCATCTATATATCCTATCTGATTTAGCCAAACTTTGAAACTTCTTCTCATGATATCCATCATTCGATACAGAATTTGTAAAATTAGATTTTTTAGAATCTTCATCTGCATAATTATTTACAGCATTGTGGTGAGACTCCATATGCCACCAAGCATGATCACTATAATTCTTAATCATCTCGACACAATAAGAAGGATTAAAAGAAGCCTTCTGACTGAATGAAATAGAATCTTTCCATCTCTGGTCATCTGAAGTTTGTGAATCTAATGCCAAACCAGATTGTTCTTTTGTAATGTTAGTGTCCTTAAGGGTTAGATCCATTCGTTCTCCTGAACGTAGTTTAGAAGCTTCCCTAAAAGGCTCACTATATATATTGCTATGGGTCATTCCGTTCACAAATTGTCCAGGAGTTGAGGATTTTGATGACACTAAATCTGATCTTTCAGCCTTATCATGATTAATTCTATCGATGCATACAGGAGACATGTCAGAACATAAGTTTAGCTCGCTCTCTTCTGTGACTGAGTTCCCATCTTTATCTGAACCTGAACTACACGACCTCCCAACAATATCTACAAAACTCGTCGTGGGTTTGAATGATTTAACTAGCATATCCTTGCCCTTAGAACAAGGTAAGTGATCACCAGACGCTACTGTAGCATAAGCGACATCCTGAATGACACAAAAGCAAAAGGTTATGATTTTAGGAAATCCAAATTCAATAAATTAGGAATTTCGACATTGTAAATGACAGTAGAAACTTGAAATTTTGTCAGTCTATATAGATGAACAACTGAACTTTTCCAGTCTGGACGCATTAACAGAAAATATCTTACTTTCAGGCCACTGCTAAAAATAGGTTCCTCTGGCGAAGCACTGCGGTTATTCAAGTGTTCATCTACCGGTGATGGCAACATACTTCCTGCGCGTTTATGCAAATATTGGGCGGCACCTACAATTTCCTGAACTCTATTCCTGAGAAAAATACATGTGACGCCAAATTGCATCAGTGAATAGCAATAAATATATTTTGAGATAAACTACAACTTAGAAAATTGAAAATTTCCATAAGACATACTCTTGCAGAATACGTAAAACAGATTCACGTAAGACATAATTTCCTGTCAGTTATAAACCTTTTTTTTTAACTGACAGAAGAGAACATCAATCACATATATTAATCAAAAGCAAACACAATCTTTATGAACTATAATGAGGCAACAGCGCAAATTAAACATTTGAATTTAATACCTAGTATGAATTGCAGCTATTTCATCTTTGCCAAAACTATCTTCTTCAGCACCAATACTATGCAGATATAAACAAGCAGCATTGTTGCAGGGCTAACCAACAAAAAGAAGAAAAAATATTAGCTTCCCAGTATTTACATAAAAGTTGGATTTTGATGCACCCATCATTGAGCATCTAATGCATACCATATTCCTTAACCATGCATGACAGTACTTTGCTGTTCCAAATGATGCTCTGCAAACGTTAAATTTCAGATAGTTAACTGCAATGCCAATAGAAATTGGCCCAGAAATATAAGTGAGAGGTATTGAAGGTTATGTACTTGCCTTAAAAACCTACCATCCAGCACATAACCATGCACAGATTGAATGCACCGCACTGCTTCCTCCTCTTTTGAGTATGTAATATATCTGTGAGAATAGAAACGAAAAAACTATAATCAGAAGCTAGGCAATATACGAAAATATATATGCAAAGCCCATTGAACTCGGTCTATCAAGATGCTAGTTAACAAATTGCATGTACAATACTAAAGAAACTATCAACAAACAAATATTTAACCAGAAAAATGTTGACATCCTCCATTAATGATGATAGCAACATATCCTGTAATAGAGCAACTTTGTCGATCAAGCATGAACAAGTAAATAAAATTAACATGGAATATAATCAAAAGACAAAACAAAGGATTGATAAGAAGATTAAGAAGCATGAGACATCTGTATTCTTAGGCAAGTACAGAACGTTGCCTCAGCAGCAAGATAAGAGAGAAGCTAGGAACATATACAACCAAGATAAAGTATCAGAGTTTCTGCATAAATAACAAGCCTAAAACACACACAAGAAAAGAGAGCCACACACTACAAAGTAAATACAAGCATCTGGAAAACGAATGTTTACAGGAAAAAATAGATGGGAAAAGGCAATCGTTATCATTGTTAAAAGAAAGTTGTACAGCAAACCAGAAAGCTTTTTGATTAGTGAACTGTAAGGACATTCATCAGTTGCATGTGACCATACTAAAATGGGAGAAACCAATAATAGTTTTTAAAAATTGTCAAGTCTCAATCCCTCTTTCTTGGTCTTCAAAATAATAGGGTTGGTCAACAAGAATAGAGGTAGCATTGAGGCTTTCAACATGATGTAGCATTGAGGCTTTCCACTATCCAGAGAGGAAAGCTGAGTTCAACAACTGTGATTTAATATTATAAGTTGTAAAACATACACACTACATGTATCATTGACAAATTGTTGAACAGTCCCACCCGCCGTCCGAGAAAGGGAAACCTTGGTGACCTTCCCATATTGACCAAAATAATCTTTTCGCTGCAATAACTGCACAAGCCAAAATTTAACGTAATGACATCAGTATAACAATAAACTCTTAAATTTTTGTTTTGTTTTTTCCTTTGGGGGGGGGGGTGGGGGGGGGGATCGGGGACTCTTGCACAACTATGAACAAATTAGCTATGCCGATCCCATATATAAATTGGAACATGACTGAAAGAAGAAATGAACAAAAGAACTGAGAGGTGCGCACATCTTCATCAGCTAGACTAAGAGGCAACCCAATGATATATGCCATTTTTCGCTGAATTACTCGAACATTGCTAAGGTCCTTCCTTCCTTCATTTGGTTTTTGCTTTGCCTTTGGCTGCTTTTGTTTTCGACTAGAACTATTAGCAGCCACTCTACACAAAAGAAGGGCCTTTCTAAATTACACTATAAAATGTAGCAATAAAACATGATGATATTGAAACAGTATTTCAACCTCTGAAAATTTGCTTCCAACCCTACAATTCTATCCTTATCATAAGGTGTGCGACATGCAGGACACCGTCCATCAGTTGCATCCTTCTCTGCCATGTCCATTATGTGATGCCAACACCAAACACACACCTGCAATGATAAATTAATTTAAACGATTGCATGTTACATCATATTCCAATGCCTGTTTCACTTCATGCATGATAATTTCGCAAGCGTTTATTCAATCATATATGTAAAAAGAAATACAAATAAAGATCACCATTTACATCCAATCTATCAATCCTAATAATTTGCTAAAAAAGGTGAGTTCTTTTCACTTTAACATTCTCTGCTATTTATTCCTAGCCTCACCAAACATAATTCCTATAGAGCCTACATAGACATCCATGCCTCAGGGGGTGAGGCGCAAGGGAATGAACTAGCATTGAACCTAAAGCATTAATGTCCATTAGTATTCAGTAGTAAAAATAGGCTGAATATTTGCTGATAAATTGTGAAATTAAGACATATGCCAGCATATCACGATTTTGCATTGAGCTAGAAGTTTCCTATATTTATACATATTAGAGTGGAGAATTGATTATATACTCGTGATGTCCATTTCTCTCAAAGTAGAATTACATAAAGTTCAATCATGAACACTCAACCGCTACATCTCTTAATATCCTCTTTTTGTACAGGCATCATCTTCTAACTAGTGCATTCAAAGGTCTTTGTTGGAAATAACCAAATAACCAAACCACCCCCCTAACAGATGCCACACCAACTTTTTCTCATATATGCTGACATATCCTAATTCCTATCCTTAGGTAGGACTGATTGGCCATACGTCAATGTCAGAGGGGCAATGAGCATAAAGTTTTAGAGAAGCCTTGAGCCATTGGAAATTAAACAAAAAAGTACTAAACACGGAACTACACAAAACATAGGGTGAAAGCCAAGGGCACATGTATGAATAAACTATTTTAGAAACTTGTAATCCTCCATGTGCATACTGCATAGATGCAAATCAATGAACTGTGAATCTGTGATACATAAAATAAAAGAGAATACTTAAGTCTCAACAATATAGTTGCTTAACAACACAGTTTAGGAGGTGATGGTATCACTGTAAACCAAATTCCTTTCCATCCAGAATTCCATACTTATTATTTCAACTAAAAAGCATGAGATACTTTCGAAATGTTGACAAAAAAATTACACAAAGCACCAGACAGAACAACCTTAAGGAAAAAATGACATGCCCTGGACTAAAAAGCAAACCTCATAACCACATTTGCAGGGCTTCAATTGTTGATCAGTCCAATCCATCTCTTCTGCACACAAAGGACACTTCTTCTCTTCTTCGTTGCTCATGATTCCTCTGGAAACACTTACAATTTTACTAAAAATGCTAACAAAAAGAAAAACTCAACAAGTAATCTCCTAGTTAGTAACCAGATGAGCATACATTTGCTAACAAAACCCTAAATTTCCAGAAAGTAAGATGCAATAAATCCTCCTCTAGCAACAGATCAAATCCACGAAATTGCTCTGCATTCCACAAAACTAATAACACCGCGTTACAGTGTAAATCTAAGGTGTAAAAGAAACGCGGCATACACACATTAATACACGTATCTTAGTGACACATACATACATACATACATACATAGTACATACATACATAGATACATAGATACATAGACATAAATGTGGTTAAAATGTAGGAAATGAAAATGCAAGATTTGAGTGTAGAAATTTAAAAGGTTAAGGAGAGAAAATCAAACAACTTACAGTGATTAATCAATTAATGGGATTGTGTACGGGAAAAGCGATAGCGAGAGAGATACGCGAAGAACCAACTCAAGAGTACGGCACAAAGAATTGAAAACCACAGGATTGAGACGAGCTTTTATGAGGATGGGCTTTTTATTTTATTAAATTTAAATATTTAAATATTTTATCTTATACCATATCGACATCCATTGTCTTATGTTTTTTTTCTGTCAATTATTAATATTAATATTAAATAAAATAATGTTTGTACATTCTCACTTAATACAATGCTAGTTTGTTTTTTCTTTAAAACATTCTTTTGTAACTAAAACCATGAACAGAAAGGAGAAGAAAGCAATGGGATAGAAAAGAAGCCGTTTCTTTCCTTTCCCTCCCAGTTTTGGAAGAAGAAGATGAGACCAAAAAACTGGTGTTATTCAATCATTTCCCTTCATTATTTTGTTATGGAACACGACGTTGTTTGTTTCTCTCCTTGATATAGTCCGTTCCCCTCATTTAATAGAGTTAAGGAACACAGCGTAAGCTTCATGGAGTGGGCTTGGTACTCACCTTGGTACCGTCGAGCATGTCATTGGGGGAACACCGTCCCCTCACCTTGGCATGGCATAACATCCATGCAAAACGACATCTAAATGCCGAGAGAGAAGGAGAGAATGTTGGGGGCATATGTGTGCAAATATGTGTGTGTGAGAATAGGTGTAACAAAAGTGACGTAGATACCTTGTGAATGACATCAAAATGGCAAGGGATGATAAATCTGATGTGGCGTTGACGTGACTTTAATTTTGCTTGGTATTCTTGCCAATGACTCTCTTAGGCCTTAGGCCTCTGGGAGTGTAGTTGTGGATCAAACTAATTTAATAAATTAGGGTAGAGCTGAGATATTAGATCGAGAGTGAGAAGTTCGACAAGGTTGAGACGAGGTTAAGGATCTCATTGGGGCATCGTCGGGCAGCGTGAGAGAAAGCTTGGTGCAGGAGAGGGATTGAAAGACAAAGGACGTGAAACAGGATTTTGAGGAGTTTTAGATAGGGGTGTTCATAAAAATCCGAAAATCCGATCCGAAACTATCGGAAATTTCGGATATCCGGATTTTTTTTCGGATATTCGAAATTTCGGATTCGGATAGTAAATTCCAAATTTCAGATATTCAGATAATCCGATATCCGAAAATCCAAAAAAAATTATTTTTTTTATATCTTTAATATTGATTATTACATAATATTTGAGTGTTTATTATTATTTTAATGTATATTTTTGAGTTTTATCTTGATATTATAGATTTATTAACTAATATTTTATATATTTTAGTTTTTTTAGTCGTTTTAAATAAAATAATTCCGGATACATTTAGTTTGTGATATATTTATCTTTAATATGTATTTGGATATATTAATTTGTATTTTAGATATTTAAATATTTGATTTAATTTAAAAAAATTAAAAAATATGAATTTTTGGATATTCGGATAATCCAATATCCAAATCCGAAATATCGGATATCCGAAAATCGGATTCGGATAACAAAATTCACTATACGAAATTTCAGATATCCGATTTTGAACTCCCCTAGTTTTAGAGATTAACAAATCCTTTCAATCTGTTTTAAAAAGATCACGGTTAGAATTTAGAGGTCTGATTAGGAAAAGAAAAACAAATAGGTTTTTACCTCTTTTGTCCGACCGAACCGGACATTAAATGCAAAAAAAAAAAAAATGATTAGAGGTAAAAACAAACAAGCTCTAGGCCTTCCATTCCTGTCAGAGCTTATTCTTTTTCCTATTAGGTATGATTCATGGTAGACCTTATGTTGCCTTTATAATTGTGTAATTGAGTGATTTTTGATGGGCGAAGGACATGTATTGCAAGTGTTTTGCTCCAAGTAACACTTAACAGATAAATCTGAATGCACCACTTAACACCAAATCGATCGGAAGGCTTGAGGATTTTGCAAATAATGTTTTAGTTCTTTTAATTAGGTTTTTGTAACCTTAAATTGCTTTAGCTCTTGTTCTCATTGGGAAGAACTAGCTTTTATATACGACTAAGGAATTTTTTTAATCATTGGTTCATGGAACTAGTTCTTAAATTGGGCAAATGAATAATGGAATGAACCACTTTGGCTATACTACTTGGCAGTATTTTCTTCAATTTATTGTGATGGATTAATATTGGTTAGTGCATTGCTTTTAATTTGACTACGTAATATCTATTCATCATATGGTGAATGTGCAGTGTGAACTGGATTTGGAGAAGTTTAGTGGAACAAAACAAACCAATCTTATGACTAATTATGAATGTATGTTGTGTTGAGGTTCCGCAGCGCCAATCCTGAACTTATTGTAAGTCCGTCACTGACATGTGATCATAACGATTCAATATGTGTCCATATATCATTTGTTTTTCTTTCTTTTCTCTACAGAATTGTGGAATGTTGATGTGCATGTTATATTTACATTTAATCAATTATGTTTCCTCATTGGGTTAAGGCCATGCAGTCCACAAACACTATAACTGAACTCTTATAGTGCTTTCATCGGTAAATTTTTTTAAAAAAAAAAACTATTTTGGCTGTCTATTTATGGGTTTGCTGATCGAATCATATTGGGTTGATCAGCTCTGATATTGCCTGGAAGGATGGTAAAAATGCTCAGATATGGGAGTGTTTGAGCCTTGAGGGATGAATTTGAGCTGACTCAGAGATTTGCTAGTTTGGATTTGAAATTGAAGTTTGTGGATGACTGGAGGTAAAATGTCATTTCACTTAATCTTTCATTGTTTTGCTCACTTTGCTGGGAGCTTTCACTTGGTGTGGCTGTGATGGCAACTCTTCTTTCGTGTTTCTTGCAGCAATATTCATTTTCTTCAAGAGATCCTCCTGAACAGAAAATCAGATTTTCTAGAATGGGTCATTGTTATACTTATAGGTGCCGAAATTCTTATATCTGTTCATGATATTGCTCAAGTCTGTTACATTTTTATAGAAGTATAGAACTTATGGAGATTAAAAGAGAATTCTAGTTGAAACTTCCTATTTCTCACATGAATTGTGCATACTTTGCTCTGCCTCTGTCCCCGTCTTTCTTATCCCTGTAAAATTTGAAGTTTAGAACATGCTGATCAGATTATATTAATCATTCTACACTTTTTGAAATGCATAATTGATGGCTTGAATTAAAAAGCGTGGGCGTTCATTCTTGAAATGTCGTAGTTTGTGCATGTATGGCTTCATGCTCGCTTAATACTACATCTTCAGTTCTCCTTTACATGTAATAATTTTTTAACAGTATGAATTATTGTTTTGCCATTATGGGGATGAAATATTCCAACTTGGTATCTGCTACCACAGAACGGAAGATAAATATATTTTGTTAATCAATTTTCTTGGCTGGTAGCATGCACTGGCAATAAAATGGTAAAACTGAGAACATTCGTGGGTTTAAAACGATAATCACGATTAAGAATCTGTAAAATTTGCCTGATGTACATATTATTTTATTAATAGACACTTATGTTAAGAGGAAAAAACAAGGGAGAACTGTATTATTATGTTTGATCTTCACCTAGAGAGTGTATAAATCCTTCTTCAGCACCTATTAAACTTGAACAGTTTAGTAGAATGCTTACTTTATTGCCTCCATTTTTGGTGAGTTCTGCTGAAGCGGTGACATGTATTGAAACTCAATTTGCAGGAGTTGATGAAGAGGTGCATTTCCATTTACTCCCTTTTCGATGTTGCTCTGCAATTCTCCTAGTGGTATGGCAGCTAGAAACCCCTTAATAAATTCTTTACAGCAAGTTGTTCCTTTACATTCAAATCCCGACATGTTTCCTTTCTCTTGTACTTCTTTTATAACACTTGAATGATTATCTGAACTTTCTTCTGATTTTACGTTTGTCTTTGGCTGCACATTATGGATCACACTGTCTTCATTGAATTTCAATACGTAAGCTTTATTGCATCCTTCAGCGAGCCTTTCACCTAGCGTGTCAATTATATACATTGTCGTTTTTTCTTTTTTAAGCACGAAGAAATGGTCGTTCCAGCTGACAATGTAGACACATTCTTCTGTCGTTAATTCACCATGTTGGAGTTCATCCCATATGCTGTCGAATGACATTGCGTCTTGCAAGAGATCTAACTTGTTTGTATTTTCAAGCTTAAAGAAGCCGACATACGACTTTTCAGATATCACCTCCAATGGCCGAACTTGTGCTTGTATGACTGTATCAAGGTCAAAGTGTTGATCCACAAACTTATCCTTGTGAGTTTCTTCTTTGCACAAATTTCTCCATTCTCTTGATCCTTCTCGAATCAGTTTATCGAATTCGCATCGCAATGGCAGAGTATTGGGGTTTTTATGCAGCCAGTCAGCAATAACAGTGGCAATCACTGTGCATGCTCCTTCTCCTAATGCTTTCTCACTCCTTTGGTCAATCGTAGCCAGGAATATTTCCGTCTGCAGTTCCAGTTTTCCATCTCTGCTTTTCACAGTTCTCTTTTCCCACTTTCCCACCTCAAATCTGTCACTGCCTAAATGTTCGTTAGGTTTGAGACTTTGTTGTGGTTTTAGGTATGATAGTAGGCTTCGACGTGCATTATCGATATCATCACCTCCTTCACCATTTGCTTTGTTCAAGAGTGGTGCATCTTTTGGCTTTCTAATATTCCATGAGAGAAGCCTATTTAGCTTTGTCTTTTCTGGACCCTCATAACTTGAGAAGGGCTGTTCTTTATTATGTTTTCCATACTCAAAACATTCGTGTGTAGATTGACTTCTTAATAGATCTATCGTCTTTATCCTTTGATAGCTTGAATCATATCCTTCTTCAGTTTCAGATTGGGAGCTCTCCATCTCCTTCTGCATATCAATTTTGTTTCTTGTTTGATTTTGAAAACTTACACACGATAGAAGTGATGGTAGCAGATATGTTGGAGATACAGGGTGCACTATATTTTCTGTATGCAGATTTTGCACTTCAATTACATCAAGCTTTACCTGCAAATTCATTCAGATATATTTCAGGTCCACTGGAGGCATAGAATCTACCTTTTTTTTAAAGAATCTACGGCACCTTTAGTCTGGCCTCGTGCATTATGCCATTAATGCAACACTTGAATGGAAGTTTGACTGATTTTTCTGAACGGCCAGTGAATTCTTTAACATCCATCTTGACTTTAGCCAATATATCAGCCTTGTGGTTCGATTCCTCATATATTCCCTGGTAAGTTCTATGCATATTTAGATACAGATATTAACAAAACACTTGCAGGAATCCTATCAAAAGGGTTCTATCGAAAATGGTACAAGTCTGTTCTAACATTCTTGTATATTATTGATGTACTTACATGGATCTTGAGGTTGATCTTCCAGCTAGAACTCACACCCTTCATATTGAAATTGCAGCTCTGCTCAAAACTTTCGTTCCAGAAGACACGTCCATCGTGGTTAATGCGCTGCTTTGATGTATGATCTCGTTGAGTAGCTATTCGGGGTATGTAACCTTTCATTGGAACTCCTAGTTTTATATGCACTTGCAGCTTATAATTATCTTTGTTTGGAATATCATCAATAACTAAGCCTTCAAGCTCACAGATTTTGAGATAGAGCTTGAAGTGCTTAGTGTTCGATGTTAGACAAAACATCCAGTTCCTCATCTTGGTTCTTTTTCCTTTCACTTGAATGGTGGGATGAAAGGATACAAATATGTATGTAGATCTATGTTGTCTTTATTGTGAACAAATGAGGTTTGCAGGGTGTTTGACATTTGAAACCAGAACACAAAGTACAGTTTCAAAGTCAACTTCTTGATATAATTAGAAAATTGTGAGAATATTTGTTGTGATTTTTTAAACCAGGGACATCCTTTGTCTTTCTGACCTCTTCAGTACCTACTCTCATACCTTCTAGATTTTGTTGAATCAAATTTTGAGACTTTTTGTATATTTAACCCAATAAAAGTTTCATGTTTACATGAGTGATACATAAGGTTTTATTAGTTTACATTAGTAAATATTTACTTGTACTACTTACTAGTAATATTTTGATTGTAATATGAAAACTACTGTTTCATTTCTTCTTAATGAAATTTGCATACGGTACAAACGAAAAACTAAAGCATAGTTGTTTAACTGAAGATATTGAAGTTATAGTGTCATTAATTGTATTGTGACCTACTTGAATTTGAGTAATGAGCAGTTGAGTACCCAGAGATTGCACTTCCACCCCTTAGCCATTCTGTGAAAGAACATATTTTAGTGAAGATAAAATAATACATGCTTTTTTAGAAGTCAATGAGGATGATGTCCTAAATCACACCTGTCTATTGACATATTCTTTTCAAAACAATGGAAACTGACTTGTCATATATATAAAAATTGATCGTAATTTAATAATAAACAATATAATTAATAAGACATATATCTGTTTTAAATTTGTTTTCTTTAAAGACGACATGAAATAAATATATGACGTTGGTAAAACTTTTAGGAACAACGTACAATCAATGATTTGGTTTGTTCAAAACTTGGTTCTAGCGGATTAGATTGATGGTCCTTGCCGGTTTGATTAATCGTCACCAAGAGTGGCTTGGACTGGTGATGGTCATGGTTTTTGAAGATTAAAGATTGGTTCAAACTTCAAACTTATACAGATAAGTTTCTTTTATTTTAGTCATATTGTTTGAGTTTATAATGTTCAAGTTTTTATGATGTAATTATGAATGTTATTTTGTATCCCCACATTCTTCCTTTTGACAGCCAATAATTAGCCATCTTCAATAATCAATACTTTTGAAAATTCAATTTCAAATTTAGTTTTCTTAGGCCTTGTTTGTTTTTCACTAAGAGACATCTAAAAAGATCTGAAGTCTAAATTTCAGATCTAGAATAAATTAATAATATTTATTTAGTTTTAGAGTTAAGAGGTTACAACCTCTGATGTTACCTCTTAATTTTAAGAGGGAGACTTGAGTCTGAAAAGATATAAGAGGTTTCTTTTTTATTTTTAGTTTACAATCTTTAAACTATTTATCATATTTATTATTATAATTTCAGTTGTCTTTTTTGGGGTGTTGATTAAAATATAAGTTCACTTAATTCTAATTAAAATTTTTTTTATCATATTAATTATTATAATTTAATTTTATTTATATAAATTAAATAATTATAATATATAATTAATTAGATATAATATTTTAAAGTAATACTTTTCAGATGTTTCATATTACGAAACAAACAATCTTAAGATCATCTCTTAATTTCATATTTTAGATCTTAAGACCACCTCTTAATTTCAGATGTGGTTTTCGTCAAATGAAAGCACCATTAACCTCTTAAAAGACGAATAGCATCTTAAAGTATTGATCTCAAATGAACGAAAACACTCCGGTTTTCTCATTTGTGCTCACATGTTTCAACATAAACTGGGTAAACAAGATCACAAATTGGCCAATGTTTCGAGTTATTGATCATATTCATAAATGTTTTGTTACCTTGAGCTTAAAATTGAATGATGTACATACAATTCTAGCATTGATACAAAGATCAGATAGAAGGCTCCATCATTACGTCCAAATATATACTTAATGATTCCAATAAGAAGTAAACAAACAATCCCTAATGAAATATAAATTAATATGTAAGGCTTGGTTAAAACCACATAGATAACAAACCCTTATTACATGACATCCAAATACCAATTTGGTTTTGTTTTCTTTACCAATTCCAGTAAAATCAGTAACTTGTTTGGAAATTATAATGTAAGAAAAATACCCCTGATATTTACAGATTTTTGAAAAAAAAAATGTGAAAAAATAATTTAAAGTTATAATAAAACATCGATAGTAAGTTTAAATACATTTATTAAAGGGAGAATTTCATATATACCCCTCCAAAACTTCATAATACCATATATACCCAATCTAAAATTTTAATATCATATATATCCCTCCTAAACATCATAATATCATATATACCCAATTTTAATTATTAATATCACATATATCCCTCTTAAACATCATTAATATCATATACACCCAAATTTATTAATTTAATTATTTTTAAAACATTTTAAACTCGTAATTAATATTGCTTATTAATTAATGACAATTATACCCTTACTCATTTCTTCTTTCAACTAAACTTCCAAATATCATATTTATCCAACTTAAATTAAAATATCATATCCCTTTTAATTATTCTATATAATTTATATTCGTAAACTTTACTAAATAAATTCTTCAAACTAAAACAAATTAACATTAAATTAATTGATTACATATTATGTTCTTATTTTCCTTTTTCTTTTCGAATTATATAATTGCATCGCAATTCATTTTTTTAATTTAGTATTTTTTTTGTTTTCTAATACATTTTCTATTTTTTTTTCAAATTTGCATTCGTTTTATAACTATTGTTTATTTAGTTTATTTTTTTAATTTTTATATTTAGTCTAGAATTTGAGTTATAACTTGTTATCCGATGTAATTAGTATATTTTTTGTTAACGCTAAGATTATATATATATATATATATATATATATATATATATATATATATATATATATATATATATATATATATATATATATATATATATATATCGATCCAGATGTCGCTCAAAAATACAGGCATTTGTGGGTTCAATGCGAAAATTGTTATGGATTATATTATAAGAAATTTTTTAAATAAAAAATGAATCTTTGTGAACAATGTGGATATCATTTGAAAATGAGTAGTTCACATAGAATAGAACTTTCGATCGATCCGGGTACTTGGGAGCCTATGGATGAAGATATGGTCTCTCTGGATCCCATTGAATTTGAGTCGGAGGGGGAGACTTATAAAAATCGTATCGATTCTTATCAAAGAAAGACAGGTTAACCGAGACTGTTCAAACAGACATAGGGCAACTAATCTTATCGTTAACAAAAAATATACACAACTAATTACATCAGATAACAAGTTATAACGCATATACTAGATTAAATATAAAAATTTTAAAAAGTGTAAACTAAATAAACAATAGTTATAAAACGAATGCAAACTTGAAAAAAAATTGAAACTAATGTATTAGAAAACAAAAATATATACGAAGTTAAAAAAACAAAATGTGATACAACTATCAAATTCAAAAAGAAAAAGAAAAGAAAGAACATAATATGTAATCAGTTAATTGTATATTGATTACTGTAGAAAAAAACAAATAAGAAAATATAATAAGACGCTACGATTTGATTACAAACGAGCAAAAACATGATACAACTTTTTTTTATTTTTAATGTTAATTTGAAGAATTTTTTTTAGTAAAGTTTACAAAAATAAATTATATAAAATTATTAAAAGAGATATGCTATTTTAATTTAAGTTGGATATATAAGATATTTTGAAGTTTAGTTGAAAGAAGAAATGAGTAAGGGTATAATGGTCATTAATTAATAAACAATATTAATTATGATTTTTAAATGTTATAAAAATAATTAAATTAATGAATTTGGGTATATATGATATTAATGATGTTTAAGAGGGATATATGTGATATTAATAATTAAAATTGGATATATATGATATTATGATGTTTAAGAGGGATATATATGATATTAAAATTTCAGGTTGGGTATATATGATATTATGAAGTTTTGAAAGGGTATATATGAAATTCTCCTAATATTAAAAGAAGAGGCCCATTACCTATAAATAATTTATAGGTAGATTTTTAGTAACATTACCAACATGTACAGAGGCCCAATTTGGCAGCTATAAGTAGCCTATAACTATAAAGGAGAGGTCCATTAACTATGTATAATTATATGTTTATTTTAATTTGATAGGATTGTATTTTAACAATTATCAGAATAATACATGATAATATGTTTTTACCTTTTATCACCTATCACTATTGAACACACTTATCATTAAAACCTCTTGCCGAATAAAATGTTCACATCTGATCAGACCCTGATAACCTCTATCAAATGCACCCTAAGTGTTTTAAAAGACATTATACTTTTAAAATTGGTATTATGCAGTATATATAGAAGTTCTTATTTAAGCACGTTTGTTATAGTTACATTTTATCTGTATGTATTTTAAGATATGTTTTTATATATCAATCAAAATGAAATGGGTTGGCAGACTAAATATTGCCGAAAATTCACATTTAAATAAATTTATTCAAAACAATTATATTAACATCCTGCTAATAGTATTTGCAATAATAATATAACATTGATTTAATTATAAGTGGGTCAAATAGTCCATTTGTCATTTATGAAGTCCAAAATAGTCCATTTGTCACCTCTAACTTCCACAGAGTGATAAATAGACTAAAGCAAGTGATACATGATATATAGGGTGGGTGCCTGGGTGGGGTTGTTTCAAGTGTGTAGATATTTTGTTGCTAAAATAAAAATGAAAATTGGAGATTTGTCCCATCTTTTTAAAGGCATTATCATTTGGTTGGGTCTGCCATGCTTTGAGATTTGAACACAAAAGTTGGTGTACTTAATTTCACACTTTCTAAATCGACCCATCTACACTACACACCACTCCCTTTGATATTTTTTTATTATTATCATTATCATCACTAAATTAATGATTTAATTTGTTTTATTTTATGATGATGATGAGCATTGCCTTTAAGTTTATTGGAAAACAGGTTTGGTTAATAATTGTTAATGATTTTAGTGTCATTACTTTGACTCTCACGAATTACGTATGTCACCAAAATGAGTTTAGATTTGTGAAGCGCACACTTGGACAAGTTGTGTCAAAATCTAGACCCTTACGTTGTGTGCCCACAAAGTGTTGTGCTAAAAAATCTAGAACCGATGTTGATCATTATCACCTTTACAATTTATACAAGAAATCAGCAACAACTGAAGCGCTGACACAAGAAATTAGCAACACTTGGTTTTTGAAGGTTATTTGAAATATCATATCACATATTAATTTTACAATTTGAAAAGTATGTTAACATAGAAACAAATTTTCAATCCATCTTTCAGATGCGTTTTTTCATGTATTATTTATTCATCTATTATAAAATTTAGAGACTCGTTTGGGTAAAACAAATTAAATTATCACAAGATATCCAACACAATCTCGATCTCAAGAACATTCAAGCAAATTCTCAATTCTAGGTTGGTTATTTCTAATTAATCCCAGATTTCGAATTAACACAAAGGGCTTGTTGGTTATTTCAAATAATGAAGTGTGTGTATTATATTAATCAATGTTGTTTATGTGTTTGTTTGTACCTAGCTATATAATATAAAATATAATATAATAAGTAAAATTAAAGACAAAGAAGGAGAGGGAGGGAATCCATGTCTAAGAGATGCACTGAAGTGGAGCAGTTTAGTAGACATTCATGGGAAGCAGCCTGCTCCACATTTTCCTATAAATGGACTTGCATCATTACATTGCTTAAAGGATGCCAAAAAACACTCCCTCACTACTATTAGTTTAATTATAATTAATTAATGCTCCACAATTTCCTTTTCTTTCTTTCTTTTTTTTTAATATCTTTTATTTTTATTCTCACACGCACACGTACAAGCAGGTAGGTCTATATATGATTGTTACATATATAACCTAGTTAGATGATTCGATTTGTGTTTGATTTAAAATACCAATAACATTCGTTGGAATAATATTATGTATATTCGACTAGTCATATCCTATGGAGTCTTAGGGGGCGTTTGGTTCGCAGAATGTTTTAAAAGGAATTGGAATCTGTTAAGGAATTGAAATCTGCAAGGAATTGGAATTGGAATCCAAATCATGTTTGGTTGGCTAAAAATGGAATTGGAATCCAATTTCATAATTCGTTGGTAGGGTAGGATGAGATGGGTGGGTAGAGATGGATACGTCTCTAAGGTAGGAATAGGATGACATGGATAGGGTAGGGTGGGTGGGATGGGGTGGGTAGGGTGGATGACCAATGGGTGGGTAGGGGTAGGGGTAGGGTGGGTGGGTGGTTAGAGGTCGATAAGTCTATAAAGTAGGAATAGGATGAGATGGATAGGGTAGGGTGGGGTGGACGAGGGATGGGTCGGTGGGTATGGGTAGGTATGGTGGGTAGTAGGTAAGAGTCGGTTTCATAGCGTAAGTAGGTAGGTAGGGTAGGTGAGGGTGGGGTGGGGTGGGTAATGTATGATGGATGAGGGATGGGTAGGTGGGTAGTGGTAGGTATGGTGGGTAGTAGGTTGGATAACATAGGTAGGGTTGGGGTAGGTGAGATGGGGTAGGGCGAGATGGGGTAGTGTGGGTGGGTATGGGTGGGTGGGTAGGTAGGTAGGTAAGGGTAGGTATGGTGGGTAGTATGTATGAGTAGGTTGGATAGCATAGGGTTTGGGTAGGTGGGTTAGAGGTGGGTGGGATGGGGTTGGGTGGGTGGGTGGGTAGGTAGGTAAGTAGGTAGGGTGGGTGGGGTAAGACAGGACATGATGTAGTGTAGTGTGTTAAATGTAAGGGGTATTTTTGTAATCAACCACTTTTTGTTTTTAAAAGGAATTGAATGGCATCCATAGTGTGAAGGAATGTTATTTTCCTTCATTCAATGGAAAATTTCAATTTTGATGGAATCCAATTCCTTTTTATAATTAAACCAAACACTTGAATTGACTGGAATTGGAATCCTTTCCCTCCAATTCCCTCGGATTCCAGTGAACCAAACGCCACCTTAAAGTTTTTTTGTTATTTGCAATAAAAATTTTTTATAGAGCACTTATATCTTTGTTCTAACAGCCAGACATGAAAAGGACTTATTCATACAATTAATCTTTAAAAAACAAATTAGTTGAGTTTTTTGGCAGCTAGAAAAGATGATACAATAGTTGGTGCACGTTAAAGGTAGCTAGATTTGTCACACAAAAAAAAAAAAAAACACTTTTAGCAAACTATAAAGCAAATACATTAATGCAGTGATGAAAAGAATAAGCAATAATACCGGCCATAAAAGAAAGACATAAAATAATCGATCATTAAACTTTAATGGTTTTACCTTACCGGTTGTATGAGTATCCACCAATTAACAAAAAAGATTTCTCACACGTACGTACACATGCCTAGCCTGTGGCTGTATGTATAATTGTATATGCAGCTACATTTATTATTTAAAAGGTAAGTGTGAAAGAGTATATAAAATCTCAACGGTTAATTAACGAAAAATTATACAAAAAATCAACGTACTTTTGATATTTTTCAATTAGGTCCATGTACCAAAAACGTTTCCATAAAAGTCATTCAACCTGAAATTTTTAACGAATCGTGTTGTTTTATAGGGTTTTTTAAGGATCTTTCAGATGTTTGTCATAAATTTCGTTAAGTTAAAAGACTTTTATGGAAACACTTTATGTGCAGTTATTTTTACGAAAAGGTTTTTAAGTTGAGGGACTTTTATGAAAATATTTTTGGTGCAATGACTTATTCGAAAAATACTGAAAGTACGCTAAACGATTTTCCCGTTAATGAAACCATCCACATGAGGTTATGTGTGTAATTATATCATCGATCTCTGTTTAAATTTATCAAATAACGTAATATATAGTTTGTCATGATCAACTCCTAATTTCTTTAAACTTGTCTAGTAAACATGTATTGACGGACGATATATAAAAAATTTATTAAATTACATATCAAATGATGGTAATGATCGAGTTCTTTAGGGTCATGAACTTGTCTTTAATTAAAATAACAGTTATATATAACATAATTAAATAGTAATTAAAGATAAATCAATGCAACAGAAATCGGCTACAGAAGAAGTGAAAGAAAGTTATGAAAAAAAAAAACAAGGCAGGAATCCGGTAAAAGTTGGAAAAGCATAAAGAGAATTGAAAGCTGGCCTGGCCACCTCTAACTCTAACTCTAACTCTATCATATCTTTTCCTGTACTCGATCATATATGCATACATTTCTTTATAGATCGATCGCCACTCACCAATTCATTATTTCTTTCTCTCTCTCTCTCTCCGACTCTCCCCATAAAACCTGGCTTTGAGCAATGTGACAATTTTCAGTTTTGTGTTTACCAATACATTCTATCCTCGATCATCGTATGAACGTTACGTTTATCATATAAGATCGAGGAGAATATATATATTCGACACCATTTTACAATGTTACGAAATAAACAAGCAATCATATATATATATATATATATATATATATATATATATATATGTGTGTGTGTGTGCGCGCAGGGGTTGTTTGTTTACTTCTTAATGGAATGATTAAGAAGTCATTCAAAGGTAAAATGACCTTTCAATGATTCTATTAAAAGGTAAACAAACAATGCCTTAATATTGTTCAGTCAATGTGCATACGTTCATAGCCGGCCATAAGCGATTATTCTTATCCCCTCCATTTCACAAATTTTTGTTTTCTCATTTCGCTTGGGTTGGGTAATTATTCATAACTGTTCAGGTAACTAATTAATTATCACTTCACATCTAACATGCATACGGTTTTAAATTGACCCAAGTTGAAATATAATTTTAACTTTTATACAACACAATCAATAATGTCAATGATGAATGATGATGCGTCTCCTCACATAACTGTTAAGTAACTACCTGACACCTATTGGGTGAAGAAATTGATCCGTTAATTATGCTTAATTCACGTTTGGTTTCTGTGATAAAAATTCAAATTAATTGAAATTAAAATTTAGTTACTATTGTGTTTGGTGGTGAAGAATTAAAAATAGTTTTAATATTGGTTAAATATGTAGGTAAGAATCTAATTCATGTATCGGTCGGAATTTAATTCATGTATGAATTGAGAGGAACGCACGTCAAGTTCTTGTAAACAAAGAATTTGTTGACAATAAAATTGAACACATTATTTTTGTTATTACAAGTTCAAAATAATATATATGAAAATTTTAACTTTTTTGATTTCAATCGTTATGATTGATATTTTTTAAAAAGTTACAAAGTAAGTCCAGCACTAAAAAATTTTGTGACCAATTATTTGAAGAAAAAGTCCAAATATTAATTTTTTTTGAATGATTTTAAAGTAATGTCCAATCACATGTACGTGACACAAGATTTAACATTTGTAACCGAAGAACAAGAGAAAGCATTTCAATTTTCAAGTTACCCAATATATAAGTTGCTTTTGCCCCTGAAATAGAAAACACCCCAAAAGATGCATCAACGTCGCACCAAAGCATCTTTAGTTTCTTGCCCATTCATTGGGTCGATCTCCACCATCTACAAATTATATATATATATATATATATATATATATATATATATATATATATATATATAGATTTAGGTTCAAGTGAGTACCACCTCTAATGCAGCGCACCAGAAGGTACCACCCTTAAAAGTAATTTTTTTGAAATTTTTTTTCATGAACATGTTCTGATTAACATTACACAGATCATATGTGAATTTCACGCAAATCCGAACACTTTAAGTGCATGAAAACACACATCACATAAATGCATGTTCACATGTCTTCAAAATTATGTAAGTGTGTGTTCACATCATTTTTTAGGAGCTAGGAGATGTGAATGTATGTGAAATTTACATACGATCTTCATAATGTTAATTAAAACATGTTTATGAAAAAAAAATTTAAAAAAGTTTTTTTAAAGGTGGTACCTTCTGGTGCGCTGCATTTGGGTGGTACTCTCTCGAACCATATTCTATATATATATATATATATATATATATATATATATATATATATATATATATATATATATATATATATAGATTTGGGTTCAAATGAGTACCACTAGTTTTGCGGAGTACCGGAGGTACCTCGCTTAAAACCATTTTTTTTGAAAATTTTTTTCATAATCATGTTTAAATTAATAATATAAGACTACTTGCAAAAAATCACACCTAAACACACACTAGAACTATGTGAAACGTGCAAGTTCACATGAACTGCACTGTTGTGAACGTATGTTCACAGCTAAGCATGTTCACATGAATTTTTTCACGTTCACATGACTTTTAAGAGGCTAGAAAGTGTGAATGTGTGTAATCTTTTACGAATAGGCTTATATTATTTGTATCTAAATTAATATGAAAAAAATTACAAAAAAAAAACTTTTTTTCGGAGCATGTTCACATCTTAAACCCGTGTGTTCACAGGTACTCACGGTACTCTGCATTTTTTAGGTATTCACACGAACCATATTCTATATATATATATATATATATATATATATATATATATATATATATATATATATTTAAATATATTAAAGATGCATTTCTAACGTGTCTATGAAGGTCTTATATATATAAGAGCTTTACCACCATTTGTCATCTCTATACCCTTTCTAACACCCTCTACAAACATATATCCCCTTGCTTTACTTTCTCACAATGGCTATCGATTCGGTTTTAGCTTCCGGTCACTACAATAACTTTGAAGAAGAACAAGAAGAAGAAGAAGAAGAATACATAGACATGGAAGTAAGCATGTGCGAAAGTATTTTTTGTCACTCCAATCCAAGTGAATTCGAGTTCCAGATGTTTTCGAGCTCATCAGACAGAGAATTAACTACGACTTCTCCTGCTGATGAGCTCTTCTACAAGGGAAAACTACTCCCCCTTCACCTCCCACCACGCTTACAAATGGTAGAAAAGCTCCTCCAAGAGAAAAACAAAGACACGTTCGATGAGTTCTTCAGCACCCCATTAGCCACAAGCGCTTATGCTACACCTATAGAAAGTACCCCGTACGGATCGTGCAATATATCACCTTTGATTTCGTGTCAGGTTAGTGGGGAACTCAATCCAGAAGAATACTTTCTTGATAATACAATTGAAAACCCTAAAAAATCTTGGACCAGAAAGCTTAACCTGACTAAACAATCTTCTATCGGGTCAAAACTAAAGGCATCTCGAGATTATCTCAAGTCTTTCTTTGGTAAAACGAGTGGCTCGGATGAATCTATGAGCAAAATTCCAAGAGCTAGCGCAAAGAAGAAAGAAAAACTCAATGGAGGTCATCATCATCGAAGATCATTCTCTGGCGCAATCAAGAGATTTTCAGCAACAAATACTTCATCTGGGCCTTCATCGGTGTCGACTTCAAGTAATTCCAACGCTTCTAAAGAGCTGCAAGTTCGCCATAGAAGTGTCAACATGAGTTCGGAGATTGAAAACCAGATACAAAGTGCGATCGCACATTGCAAAAGGTCACAACAACAGTTACATTCAAGAAAGACTATAAGTGACATGGGATTTTGTTCTTTAGCAGCTTCAAGAATAGTGTGTGATGATCAAGAAAGACAAGTACTCTGTAGGGGTTGATTGAAAGACATAAGATCATGTCATAAAAAAAATTAAAATTTGGTGTCATTTGTGCAAAGATTTAAACTTGAAGGGTGCATTGTACTATACAACATGTTGTTGGAGTATTGAAATTGCATTGGACTATGAGCCGATTGACATCTAACGAACTTATACACCAAAAACGAATGTTATTAATTAATATACGTCGGGCTTAATTTGTATCTTTTAAGAGGCTAGAAAGTGTGAATGTGTGTAATCTTTTACGAATAGGCTTATATTATTTGTATCTAAATTAATATGAAAAAAAATTACAAAAAAAAAAACTTTTTTTCGGAGCATGTTCACATCTTAAACCCGTGTGTTCACAGGTACTCACGGTACTCTGCATTTTTTAGGTATTCACACGAACCATATTCTATATATATATATATATATATATATATATATATATATATATATATATATATATTTAAATATATTAAAGATGCATTTCTAACGTGTCTATGAAGGTCTTATATATATAAGAGCTTTACCACCATTTGTCATCTCTATACCCTTTCTAACACCCTCTACAAACATATATCCCCTTGCTTTACTTTCTCACAATGGCTATCGATTCGGTTTTAGCTTCCGGTCACTACAATAACTTTGAAGAAGAACAAGAAGAAGAAGAAGAAGAATACATAGACATGGAAGTAAGCATGTGCGAAAGTATTTTTTGTCACTCCAATCCAAGTGAATTCGAGTTCCAGATGTTTTCGAGCTCATCAGACAGAGAATTAACTACGACTTCTCCTGCTGATGAGCTCTTCTACAAGGGAAAACTACTCCCCCTTCACCTCCCACCACGCTTACAAATGGTAGAAAAGCTCCTCCAAGAGAAAAACAAAGACACGTTCGATGAGTTCTTCAGCACCCCATTAGCCACAAGCGCTTATGCTACACCTATAGAAAGTACCCCGTACGGATCGTGCAATATATCACCTTTGATTTCGTGTCAGGTTAGTGGGGAACTCAATCCAGAAGAATACTTTCTTGATAATACAATTGAAAACCCTAAAAAATCTTGGACCAGAAAGCTTAACCTGACTAAACAATCTTCTATCGGGTCAAAACTAAAGGCATCTCGAGATTATCTCAAGTCTTTCTTTGGTAAAACGAGTGGCTCGGATGAATCTATGAGCAAAATTCCAAGAGCTAGCGCAAAGAAGAAAGAAAAACTCAATGGAGGTCATCATCATCGAAGATCATTCTCTGGCGCAATCAAGAGATTTTCAGCAACAAATACTTCATCTGGGCCTTCATCGGTGTCGACTTCAAGTAATTCCAACGCTTCTAAAGAGCTGCAAGTTCGCCATAGAAGTGTCAACATGAGTTCGGAGATTGAAAACCAGATACAAAGTGCGATCGCACATTGCAAAAGGTCACAACAACAGTTACATTCAAGAAAGACTATAAGTGACATGGGATTTTGTTCTTTAGCAGCTTCAAGAATAGTGTGTGATGATCAAGAAAGACAAGTACTCTGTAGGGGTTGATTGAAAGACATAAGATCATGTCATAAAAAAAATTAAAATTTGGTGTCATTTGTGCAAAGATTTAAACTTGAAGGGTGCATTGTACTATACAACATGTTGTTGGAGTATTGAAATTGCATTGGACTATGAGCCGATTGACATCTAACGAACTTATACACCAAAAACGAATGTTATTAATTAATATACGTCGGGCTTAATTTGTATCTTTTACTGTATATGACACCTTGTTATCTCCAAATTTTACAAAACACTCCAACATTCTCGAATCATTAGTTTATCAAGATTTTCTTTACCGATATGAAATGATCAATGTTGTCATGTAAACGATAATGGCTTCAATGTTGAGAGTTCAGATTTCATGTTAGTCATTGATTAAAAGGAATCGTCGGAATAAAATTTGAAACATGGATATCAATCACATATAGGAGGCCAAGACTCCAAGAGCATGGCATTTAGCCGTGTTTAAAGGTGTAGTTTTAAAATGATCATTGTGATTCCATAAATTATTATATAGTGATTAAGTAAATACTGAAACACATATATAATTTTGTATTATTTATAAAAATAAAAGTTTTTATAAAAACTATTTACCTTGTTTCGCCTTAAAACTAAAAATGATCATGTATAATCATAAAAAAATAAAACAAAAAGAAATCAAAAACTTGTTAGAGAATAGGTTTAGGAAATGGGAATCAAACTTGGATGATCTCGTGACTGTGTGACTTCACTTTCCAATAACAATAATGTATCTTAACAGGGTATCCAAATTTTGTTACGAAATAAGACACAAAAAATGTGTTAGATCTGACCAATTGGTATTCGTTTGCGTATAATAATACGCTTCACATGCAAAATTAAGTGGATAATATCAGTTAACATTTAAATCAACCGACAAAAGCGGTTAAAATTGTCGTCCAAAGCTACACAGCTGCGGCAAACAGCATCAGCAATAGCAACAACCACGAATCCTTCACAGTTCAACTACCACCAGGGGCTCTGGCCCTTGGACCATGCTAGGGGCGCTGTTTTAAGACTCGCAAGGGGGCGCAACACCGTTAACCCTTGCTTTAACGTATTGGTCTTGATTATAGTCAAACTTATGCGAGTGTAAACTCCGCACCTCCATAAATCAATAAAAAGATTAAGAAATTATAGTAAAATAACAAAACAAAACTAGTCTACAACCCGTCAAGCACCCATAAATCGTGATAGATTGGAATTGGTCTTTTCTTTTTAGTCAAAAGGAAGTATTGAAAGTGAAGTGACCAACAAAAAGACCATGAAAGTGAAATTAATGGTTAAGAAACAAATATTATATATGCTGAGAGAGTTGCCACCTATATTAAATACATTAATCATTCTAATATTTAAAAATTGAACAACTATTATTGTGAAATTAGTTTTGTAATAGATACTTTGTTTATAATATATCAAGAATCATATATAACTATTGTTATACTCGTGAAGTCCTTGAAAACACTGAATTTTTATTAAATATTACATTTAAATTAAAATATATAAACATATAACTTTACAATTTCAAGATGAGTGTTCAAACCCTCTTTATGAGATATGTAAAATTTGTAACACACCAACATCAAAACTTCCAATATCATTGATTCTCCATCTAACTTCAAATCAAGAAGATCGAGTAAATTAAAAAAAGCCCAAAAACGAAAAACATGACTCAAAGCTCAAGTCACAAGTATCATGTTGATAGGTATTGTGTTTATAGGATATCAAGAACCATATATAATATATATTAAAGAGATAAAAATTCTTGTAATATGATTATATATAAATATAATAATAATTCAAAAAGCTAAATTTATACGTGTAGCTCTTGATAGCATCTTAAGGACACCTGATAAGATAAGAAAACAATCCAAGTGTATATAAATGAACATTCACTTTAAAGAAGAAAAAAGTGATTTAAAATCCAGACAAAAACCCTTATAATTATGCTTTATTTATATTAATTTAATCATTGGGTGACCCAAAATCTTAAACTAAGTTAAGATGTCATCCACCACCACCTGATCTTTTGCTTAATGTTGTAAATCAAGGCCTCACAACGTTTAAGTGTTCAATTTGAAGTCTCGTTAATATATTTATGTTTAGTTCTGTTTGTCATAATATAAAAATTATTAGTGTTCAATAGCTATTCTATGAACTTTTTATATGTAGGCCTTACGTGACACATGTAGTGTTCACATGACAAACCCGACTTACGTAAGGCCTACGTGACATTATATGTGTAATATTTAAACAGAATTTATTTAATAAAAATAAACAAAATTGCTTGTTCTCGAATTTTGTATATGTTCGTTATGATTTTATATTAAAAAATATATGTTAAGATATTAAAACGTACCTTAAAAGACAAATAAATGATAGAAATATAAAACCAATATTTAGAAAACATATTTTAAAAAGGGAGAACTTCATTCTAAACGTCATGATATTATATATATCCAACTTAAAATTTTAATATCATATATATATCTTTCCTAAACATAATAATATCATATATATCCGATTTTAATTATTAATATCACATATATCCATCTTAAACATCATTAATATCATATATACCCAAATTCATTTAATTATTTTTATAACATTTAAAACTCATATTTAATATTGTTTATTACTTAATGACCATTATACCCTTACTTATTTCTTCTTTCAATTAAACTTCAAAATATCATATTTATCTAACTTAAATTAAAATATCATATACTTTTTAATAATTTTATATAATTTATTTTTGTAAACTTTATTTTGTAAATTATTCATAGTAAAACAAATTAACATTAACAATAAAAAAAATTGTATAATCTTTTTGCTCGTTTGTAATCAAATTATATCTTCTTATTACATTTTCTTATTTCCTACAGTTTTCTATATACAATTAACTGATTACTTACTATGTTATGATCTTTCTTTTTCTTTCCGAATTTTATATTTATATTGCATTTTTTTAATTTAGTATATATATTTTTTGTTTTCTACTTACATTAGTTTCTATTTTTTTTTTCAAGTTTACTTTCGTTTTATAATTATTGTTTTTTTTAGTTTACTTTTTTTAACTTTTATATTTAATCTAGTATTTGAGTTATAACTTGTTATCCAATGTTATTAGTTATGTATATTTTGTTTTAACGATAAGATTATATATATTTTATCCTATATATTTAGAGTCCAGATTTATAATAATTTATTTGATAATTAGTAAAAATAAAATATTTAATATTGGAATTACCAGATGTAATTTGTATATTATTAGTAAATTAATTTTTTTACTATAACTATAGGGTTATTTTGATTAGTAAATAACTCAGTTTTTTTAGACAAGCCGAAGTTTCACAATAATTATATTGTTAATATTAATTTGTTTTAAGAGTAAGAATTTATATGGAAGATTTTACAAAATAAATTAGATATAATTATTATGTGATATATAATATTAAGAATTAATCTAATTTGGAAAATATTAGTTAAAATGATAAATAAATAAGGGTATAATGGTCATTAATTGATAAATAATATTAATTATGAGTTTTAAAAATATTAAATTAATGAATTTGTGTATAAATGATATAAATGATGTTTAAGAGGGATATATACTACATAAGTTGGGTATATGTGAAATTATGAAGTTTAGAAGGAATATATATGATATTAAAGTTTTAAGTTGAAATATATGATATTATGAAGTTTAAGAAGTGTATATATGGCTGCCAGGAAAGTTCGATCCCAACGACCACCTCGCAAGACCTCTGTACTTTTTTACTGCCTTTCCTTATTTAAATTTAAGGAAATCCACTTGTTTACTAGAGAGAACTCGGTTTGAAGAGGATATATTATACCAACACAAATATATAACCATTTATTCAATATTAATCCAAAATATTAATAAAAAAAGAAAGTGATTTCCCATTGTGGATAACGATGGCTGATTTTCATCAGCAATATTTTTGAATGGATTAGGAGTTTTGGAAATTGGAATGGAATTCTTTGTTTTTGTTAAGTTTATTCTCATTTTCATTAACATATATAACTCTCCAATTCCAACCGTACCAAACGGTATCTTATATAATTTCCTACAAATCAGATAGCTTGTGGTTATTTACCATCTAAACAAACAAATAAACATCAACAAACTAAATTCCTTAAGAAATGAACATTCTGTTGATAGATTACTCACTTAAACTAAAATAACAAACCACTAATCGTTAATTGTATATTTTTTTGGATTGCATTACTTAATAATTAATTATATGCATCAGAAGTAATACTACCACACATTATAGCTTATTTACTTCATAATTGATTATATTTTATAATTTTACAAATTGAAACGTAAATCCAAACACTTTAAAAAAACTAATTATTTGATAATTGTGATATCAAACAACAGAATCTAACTCAAACACTAAATTTCCAGCAACACATATTGTTACTCTAATTATTTGTTTTCAAAACGTTGTAGCATTCTTTTTAAACCCAAATCCAAACATCGAGTTATAAGTTGTACAATAGTTGGTTGCATCAGACATGTCATGTAAAATTGCATGTGATGCAACTTTAGGAGTATATATATGTTTCATACAAAGCGGGTTGGGTTGCTTTCAAGGCCGAGGGAGATGGGCCTCTTGTAGTTCAAATCGGCAGGAAATCCATAGTCATTCATGACGATTGAACGAGCAGTAGTATGTATTTGTATACACTAAAATTCTGAAATTCATTCATTAGCTATGAACTCGTATCAGTCAGGATACAATCAACAATAACCACCCCCAACTAACTCTTTGAAATCATAATGACTTCTTCTGTTATGTGGAATCCTAGTGGTAATTTTACCAGCTTTCTTGCAAGAAAACCAGAAATGAAGCACAATCTAACTTCATGATATTTCGGGGTTGATTGTTGACTAGAGGAACGACTACAGTGTGTTACCTCATAATCATATGGCGTAGATTCTGTCGACTTCTGAGTTGGAAAACTCAGAATGCATCCATGAGTTTGAACCACTCTTTGCGATCTTGTCTTTCTTCCTCTTCAATCGGGTTTTCTTGGACTTAAACACATAATAAGTCATGGTTCCCAGAACCCCTGCCATTATAATTCCACCCACAACTGTCACCAAACTGGCAGCCCATCGGTGTTTTCGACCGACTACTATGTAAGAAGAAGCCATGAAAGCAACTGAAGTGCACACAGAAGCCAACCACATCAGTTTGTTAATCACCTCAACCACCCTTCTTTCGGCTTTAGTCTCACCTCTAACCAATGTAATCTGAACCACCACCACAGCTAAAGACGTGAAAAGGGCAATGGCGTTGAAGATGAAAAAGATTTTGAAAGAAGCGCTGTTCACCACCACAGCCATCCCATCATCATTGTCACCACCAGGAACTGTGAAAATAGCAGCAAACGCAACGGTCGCAAAAAGCACCGCTACCACTGTTACCGAATTGGTTGCATTGTTAATCCCTTCACGGTGGAGCTTTCGGAGTTCTTTAGCAATTCCACTGACGTTTTTGTTTGTCTTTTTAGTTTGTAACAGCTGGGTGTGAACATCATTTTTAATTTGAGTTACAGTATTTCTTAGCTCATCTCGTGGTTGGTTCAGTTCGTTTGCTCGGACCGCACCACATCGAGTAAGACAGGCTATAATATCAGAAGATTCTTCAGATAACGGAAGCCCTTCAGCTATGTCAAGAGCGGTTTTGTGATCTCTGGTCAGTGCATTGACATTAGCACTGGTATCAGGGAGGCTAAGCAACTCATTTACTATCTGCAAGAACAAAGAAAAACAGGTCTCAGATACAAATTGTGCAAACAACGGATCCCCATGTCCAAGAACTTGCAACGACTGTAGTCTACCTCTGCTCGTTTTTTTCTAGTAGCCACATGCAACGCAGTAAAACCGGATTTGTCTGGCAGCATAACGATAGCGGCATCAGCTTCCAGTAGCAATTTCACAACCTCACTGCTAACCCCTTTTACAGCCATATGCAATGCAGTCTGGCCTTTCTTGTCTGTCCTTCTGGCCAGTAATTGATCCTTCTCAAGTAAAGCCTTCACTATCTCAACATGTCCGGATCTAGCTGCTAAATGCAATGCATTTTTTCCATTGGATCTAGAAATATCTAACAAGCTACGATCTTTAGCCAGCAGCTCCTTAACAACAGCAGTGTGTCCTCTTGTAGCTGCAGTTATGAGCGGTGTTGCGTTTCCTTGGGATCTCGTCTGGCATAGTGACGGGTCATGGTCAAGTAGTAGTTGGACCACCGCTGCAATGAAAGAGTCACCATATATATGTTACCAATGACTTCATGAAACAATTATGAATGCAAGTACAATTATAGATATACATAGGACCAACCCTGAAGTGGAGAAATGGAAGTCCCGAGCTTAATATATACTTTCTTGACTATGTAGGTGTCAAGCTGTGTGTTAAAACTGATTTTTATGACTTGAAGTTACAATAATCAAATTTGAATGTCTGGGTAAAGGGGTTTGATTATTAAGACTTCAACTCACAATAATCATGTTCTAACATTTAGTAAAATCTCTAAATTTTGATTTTTTTGATAACTAAGAGTCGGGATTAACAAATTTGAAGAAGCAAGTACAGAGTTGTAAGAATAATGATTATTGTAATAAATTTAATTTACTATCCCAAACTTTAAGGGGGTGCTTGATACGTAGAATTGTAGAGAATAGAATTGCCTAGGTTTACAAGTTTTTTATCATGAGATGAAAGTGTTGATTCTCAATAGAAAGGAGTGGAGAATTGACTTTAGTGTAATTTTTATTTCCCTTGTTTCCTTGTGAATATGGAGAGAATTAAAAACATGGAAAGGAAATAAAAGTTTTATAGTTTTTCCTTCATTCTTTACAATTCCACATACCAAATGCCCCCTAAGAACCATATTAACTAATTATGATCCACGATCCTTCAAATTCCAACCAGGATAAATCGATTTGAAAACACACATCTCAACTCTCAAGTCTCAACACCCTATAAAACTGAGTATGATTTTGACTTCCTGATTCTACACCCCCTAAAACTGAGTATGATTTCGACTTCCTGATTCTACACCCCCTAAAACTGAGTATGATTTCGACTTCCTGATTCTACACCCCCTAAAACTGAGTATGATTTCGACTTCCTGATTCTACACCCCCTAAAACTGAGTATGATTTCGACTTCCTGATTCTATATGGTCAAAATAATTAGATTTGACTTCTGAGCAAGTAAGAAGAAAATTTAATTACTGAGATGAATGTATGTTTACCTGACTATCCCTAGATTTTAAGAAGCTAATAATCACATTATCTGATTATATGATACTGAATTTCTGATTCTTCAAGTACTAATAAATTATTACTTCAGAATTGCAAATTCAACCTGATATCATAGAAGCAGGTTTTCATATCTATACTCTATAAATGAAGAACTTTACCATCGTGTCCTTGACTAGCAGCTATATGCAAAGTGTCAAACTCCAAGCGGCTTTTCCTCGTGATCGTTTCTTTATTTGAGTATTTTAACAGTTCCTTCACAACCTCAAGATGCCCCTTCTCAGCAGCCGTGTACAGTGCTGTCTCCCCCAACTCATTAACCTCGTTTACAACCGATGCACGGATCTCTGCAACCTCTGCATCAAAATCAGCCCCACTTAAAGTTCCCACCATTTGTGAGTCAATGTCATCAAGAATTTGCTTCACAGCCGCCAGATCCCCCCTTTGGGCCGCTAGATGGAGCTCCGTATCATTATGCCTACCAGTCACTTGCTTGACGTACTTTTTCTTCCCAGCCTGATCCATCCTCTTCCCGGAGTTCGAAAGTACCAACGCCGGAGCCGTGGCAGAAGATGGAGAGGGTGATGGTGATGGCTCCCCAAGAGGATTCATCTTTTGATGATGCTTTGTAGGGGTCATCAGCCCCTTTTCTATGTCAACTATACAATTGAAGAATGATCGTTGAGTTAAATTTCGCAAAACATGTTAGAAACGCACAATCGGAACAAAAAGGGGTTTTCCAATCAGCAAACTCAAACAAACCGTTTTAGTATTCATGATTAAAAATCCAGGAACTTTCAGGCAACAGATCATCACAAAATTCTGCGTTCTCACTTACTAAAACAGATTTTACAATTTACATACATTAAATTAACTTAAAAACCCGAATCATACCAAGAACAATATAAATTTCTAGCACAACTTTAGTGTTTTAATAGACAAACTTGAACTAATCTAGTTGATCGCCACCTAATGATAACCTTAAAATTGATCCTTTAAAAACTAAAATTACGAAAACAAAATGAGGAATCTGCACATGAACCACGCAATTAACATAAAGTAAACACACACAAAGGCGGCTTAAAGGAATAGAAAACGCACCTTCATCGACGAGTGAACCCATGTAATTGATTTAGATTTTAGACAGAGTTTGTACAAACCCTAGGAATTGAATTTGGGGCCTTGGAGTGATAAAGTTTTGATGGGGAATGAATCTGCCAGGAATGTTTGATGAGAGAGAGAGCGCACAACAAAACGACAATCAAAGGAAAAGGAAGGTGTGAAGAAATAGCAACTGTCACTTGACTAGTTGTAGTTGATAATGGAAAAAGGTTCTGGTTCTGGTTCTGGTTCTGTTCTGGTCCCTCACACTTTACTAATATTTCAATTATTCCCCCGCAGTTTTCAAGTATAGCCAATCCGGGACGCATGCAATTGCAAATGTCAAGATCCAATCCTTAAACCAAATGATCCTATCAAACTAGGTCAACGTCCTTTACTAAAATTTAACCAATACCATATAATTTACTTCTAGATTTTGATATTGTTGAAATTTTGGTTTTGATTTCGTATCTGTTAGCGTAAAAAAGCAAAAACCATGAAATCAATGAAGAGGATCGCACATATGTGTACCTGTGATCTGCTTTAGTTGTCGATTTATGCTTTTCATGAATTTTTAGTTCGTTTTGATCCGGTCGATAAATGAACAATCCTATAATTTACTTTTTAAACATCTTATTTTACAATATTATTTTATTACACAAAGTAATAGTTGAAGACCAACATGATAATTTTATTATTGTTGATAAAACGTGATCAATGATATAACTACTGAAATTAAAATTATCTTTATGAATAATGTAGAAAATTTCTTTTTATGAAAATAAATTACTATGCTAGTCATTCTCCTTCTAACAAGCTTGCTTAACAAATCACATCAACCCTTCCTTGGTTTCTCGTTTCATGTTGGTTTCTAGTTACGTACTCCTATCAAATCTTTCCTCGTCTTTGGAAAAACTGAAAATCAAAAATCAAGATTTGGTTCGTTGTTTGTAATCTATTATGTAAATCATTTTCGATAACATTTTTCTTAATATTATTGAGAAATTAGAAAGTCAACTGTTGGATGTGATGACAAAGGGACCACAATCTGGCCATCTCCCTTTGGACATTGAACTTGCAAACTTGTCCTTGACCTAAAACAATGGAATTTCTTTTCGTTAAATGAATTATGATAATTTAGTAAATTAATCATCTTATGGTGATCACAAAATTTTTATTACATGATTCTTTCTACATCATATCAAGATCATACAAAATGGTTGTGTAGCTTATTAGCTTCACGTATAAATTATGTATTTTATAGCATAAACAAAAAAGTAGGTTGTCAATAAATTTTATATACATATATATTTGTGTATATATGTATATGCATGTATATATATACATATACATATATGTATGTATATGTATACATATACATTTGTATATATATCATATACAAATACATATACAGATGGCAAAATGGTATCTTCTACTAATAACATATGTTAATTAGTATTTTAAGATTTTTAATTAAATAATATAAATCAAATTCCTATAAGATTATGATCAGATACTTGGATCCCATAAAATCACAACAAACAATATATTAAAGTTTTTTGTGATTAATAATAATAATAATAAACTTAGAAGTTATTAATGATTATGTTTTAAAATGATTCATGCATAAATTAATTATAATAAGATATATTAAACATCATTAGTATAAAAATTTTAAATATTAATTTTTAATTTTAAGTTTATAAAGTTTTAAGAAAACAAATTTATTAAAGTTATCTGTATAATACACAAGTTAATAAACTAGTCTTAAATGTTAGAGCATCAACATATGTAGTTTGTAGAAAAATGTTTGTGGGCATATTAATATATTTTTTGATAATGATTACTTGTTGGTAAAAACAAAGTTTTCACAGCAAAACCTGTTTTTTGTTTTAGGACAAGAACCCATGTGATGCAATGGAAAGTTTGTGGAAAGGACATCAAATCAGCTAATCAACCAACAACTATAGACAACATTGTACATGCTCTAATAACTTATTTTCTTTCCTTCGAATTGATAATTTGTCACTTCCAAACATTATAAATTAAGACATAGTATACATTACAAACGCACTCTTTATCTTTAATTAGATAGATATATTAGTAGCTAAGATTGGATTATATTCTATGAAAATATAAAAATCATCCAATAATGTATAAAATTATACATTGAATGCATAAAATTTTGAAACGTTTAAAAAAATAAAAGCACTTTTATTCATAAAAAATTATAACTTTATACTAAATTTATATGTAAAATTTAAATTTTTTTAATTTATACATCAAATGAATAAATATAAACATAATTAAGTTTTAAAATTTACATAAATTTATACATTAAAACATAAAATTGTACATCAGATATACAAATTTTTTTAATGATTCTGAAGTTTTCATTAAGAAAAAGTTTTTTTTATGTAAATCTAACCATTAACAGATATTCTTTCATTTATTTCGTTATTTTATAATACTCAGTGAATTGTAAATTTCAACCTCAAAAATCTTTTTATAATTTTTTGGTAGGCAATTTCGTTAATTTTCTTATACAAGTTATAATAATAAAAACGTCATTTAAAAAAGAAGAATTTGTTCTTTAAAAAAAATGCAAGGATCTTTTGATTAAAATATGCAAAGGTAAAGGACTTTTGGGTCCTCACAATATTCTTCTTCAACCTTTCTTCTAAACATGTCAAAACAAAGCCTACACATCATCACTTAGACATATATGATATACCCCTCTCCTTTATCTCCTCGTAGACTTGTAGTCGCCCAACTTGACTTTATTATTTTACCTTATTTTTTCTTTTAGTCTTTTTAATACAAGGTTTTCATATATTTGGAATTATCAGTGTATTCAAATTTAAGATTAAATTTCATATGTATTATTGTAACCTTTAAATATTATGCATATATTATTACAAACTTTTTTATTACATATATTCTTCTACCTTTAAAAATATATAATATTATTTCTTAATTAATTAATTATTGAATACATAAACTAACCTCTTAAACTCCAATAAAAAACACAGCTCCCTCTTTTTCGTCCTAACTATGTCGATCTTATTCTATATCGCTTGATGCTTCATCTATATCGACTGTTGTTACATCGTTGATTACTCCAACGACTGCTACATTGTCCTACCCATATAGCAACTCGATTGAAGGATTAAATTCGTATAGCAACAGTCGATTGTAACAATACTTGATTAAAAAATTAGAGCAGTCGACGATGTAGCAACAATTGATGTAGGTGAAAGGTTAAGTGATTAGAAAAATAAGATTGGCTTGGGGAGAACAAAATAGAGAGAGTCGTGTTTTTTGTAAGAGTTTAAGCAGATAATTTAGGTATTCAATAATAAATTAAATGTTTTTACAAGTCAGTCTAAATGTGATCCTTTTCTTTGTTTACTTTTTAATGTTTTTTGTCCTTATAATTGATTCATTTCTTTTTATAAGAAAGATTATATGTGTGATATTAATATTGTAGGATCTAGTTACTTAGTGGTTAAGCCTTAAGATTTTTTACAAGAGGTATTGAGTTTAACTCCCACGAATGTTAATTACTTAGGGTTACTTGTCTTTTCAAAATAAATATGTTAATGATATCTTGTTTTCTACTAATAACAAAAAATAAAAATTAAATTGTATAGATACTAATATGTTATTGTTTGTAGAAACTAGAAAGGGAATACCATATAACCCATCCCATAAATGTTAAGGCTTAAAAGTCAAACAAAACACTTTTGAACATAAGGCCTGCGTACAAATGATTATTAAGAATGTTTTGATAAATCTATATCTATATATATTAATAAAGCAAAATAATTTGTATCACGTGTCATTCCCTCAGCTCTTCTAATTTTTATTTTCCCGTTCATTTTTCCTAATATAACTCTTTCTATTAACTTATATAATTTATTTATAAAGAAACTAGAATATTACTAATATAATTAAATGATTTTAAATACTTCCTAATTTAACTAAAATATTTTATCTATAATTATATAATTTATTCATAAAGCAATTTTTTATTTTTAAATTTTAAATTAAATGTTAGATGTCTTAAAAGCAAATTAAAAACTTTACTTATTTCTCGTGATGTCATATGTCATAATCAGCAATTTGCACGTGACCAATTATATTCTAGGAAAACAAATAATATGAAAATCATATCTTTCTAAATTTAAATCTAATATAAGAAGATTTAAAATCAAATGAAGACATATTTTATAACATTTTAAAATCATATAAAAACAACCTTTATTTATATAAAAGACATATTTCATAACATTTTATTTTATGTAATAAAATATATAAACATTATGTTCATATCTTTTTTATTTTATTTTGTAGTATAAATGAATAATCTAGTTTATCATCCTATTTATAATGAAAATTATTTTATCCAAATATGTTTTTCAATTTATCTTATCCAACATGTTTTCAAATCTCTATCGAATTTATCAAAAAGTTTGTTAGAAAAAGATTTGATTTTATCATTATTCAATACGAATTAAAATTTTTAGTAATTATCCATTTTATCAAAAAGTTTGTTTGGATGAATATTCAACAATTCATAATAATACAAATTAAATATTTTAGTAATTATCCTTTTAAAAATTTGTTAATTAAATAATTAAATAATTCTAAGCAAAATTTGAAAAAGGAGAAAAGTTGGCTGTGGACAAATACGTGGCATTGACCAAGAAAGTGGTAGGGTCCGCATGCAGTTTCTATTTGCACCATGCGGTGCAAATAGCAGTACACGTTTCAATCTCTTATTCTATTGACTATCATATCAAGATTCTTCATTATTCGCCAACTTTTATTATTAATTATTTCAATACATAATTTGATGAAAGGAGAAACATTGTTGCACTACTAGTATGTGGTTAACCCTTAATAATAAATTGATAAAATGAGATATGATGCACAACAGAAAATCCTCCTTGTACATTAATAATAAAATGATGTATGTTAGAAAAAACACGCAAATGAATAGTAATTATTTCAGTGAATAATGTGTATAGGTATAAAGCGTATCAACACTTCCTCGTTTTCTAACATTTATTATCCAAATTGTGATGGTATTCAAATTTTGCCATGCAAGGGCATGAATGGTGGAAATAGGGGTCCTAATTTCAATTCAAAACATTTCAACGGATGAAATAATTGTAATCATAAAATTTATTTTTAAATATATATTTAAAGATTTTTTTTGAAATTGTGTTGAACATACCACTTTTGAAAATTGTGTTAAAAAGAAAAATAATAAAATATACATTAACATGACTTCTTTAATACAGTCGATTTGGGCGAGAGCCGCTCATTTAGCCTATTGGACTAAATTTATCACTCATAGGTTGAAATTCGTCCATGCTAATCTACGGCCCATATAATCTCATCTTTTACCATATAAAGTAATAAAAAAATTCCTGTATTTATAATGTGTTATGTTGACAAATATTTATGTAATACAAAATAACTAACGGGAAAACCTAAACCTAATAGACCATAAATATATCTATACATTTAGGCTGAGTCAAAATACTAAACCCTAATTTATATTGTACCATCTGACACACCATACACGTTCCTTCTATGTTTCTATTGTTGTACCTTTAGCAACTTTGTCTATATTTGTTCCAAGATATATAAAAAAGGTTAAGAAATTAATTTATTCGTAACGTCCAAATATTTATAATAATAAAAAAAAAAGATGAACACAATACAATAAACATAGGAAACTTAACTACAACGAACTCCAAGTCACAACATTGAAGCAACCCCAGAACCATACAGAAACTAATACAATCGATCAGTAAGTCAAAATAAAACACAAATGAAGAACATGTTCATTTTGCAATATATGGTTAAACTAAAACAATTAATTAAGACCAACAACCAAATTAAACCTAAACAAATAAAAAAATTAATGAGCAAGAAAATGCAACAAACTAATTAACTTAACAGGCAATAAAAAAAACTCACATTGATTGTATATAACCAACAACCCTTTTAAAAATACAGTTACTGACTTAACTTTGAGCTAATTGACGATTCAACAAAATATTTAGGTACAAAAATTTAGTCCGGTAGTTACTGGTACGAATTAAATTTCTTTTTGAAGGCTTTCATTTAACACAATAAATAAAAAGAACTCATAAATCATGTCATAATTGATAGTAGAAAGAGATTTAATTTACAAGGGTTTATTATGAAAAAAAACCAACATGTTTTCACGTTTTTTGCATTTTCGTCTCTTCATGTTATTTTTTTTCCATAAAAAACTTCAAGTTATTCTTTCTTATTGGTTTAGTGAAATTTGGACATTGGAACCCGGTTTTTCAAGTTTTTAAAACCCGGTTCACAAATTATAACCGGGGTCTAATGTCCAAAATTTCACTAAACCAATAAGAAAAGAATAACTTGAGGTTTTTTATGGAAAAAAATAACATGGAGGGACGAAAACACAAAAAACATATAGACATGTTAGTTTTTTTTCATAATAAACTCAATTTACGATGCATGATTGTCTGTTTTTGCAGTGAAACTTTTTTTTAGGCCTTGTATTCTCTCCACTCACGACAGAGTCATTTATGACATTAGTTATATCTTGATTATCTTCCATTAATTATCAATATATTTAAAGGAAACCATGTTACTTATGTTGAATGTCCACTGACCAGTGACGCACATACATAGCTAGCTTATTGCAGCTAATTTAACCTTTTTTTTTTTTTTTAATAATAACTTTTAATATATTATATTTTACAAAAATTTGTATATATCACTATAATCGTATTGTTTTTATTTATATTCCAATATAAAATTTATTACCGTCAAAACTATTTTTATATATTAAATATGACTGTTTTATTTTTCTATTATAACCTTTGATATATTATAATTAATAAAAATTCTGCATAACAAGGTCAGGTATGCATATCTGACTTGTTATTTTATTATATACATAAAACATGACTGTTTTATTTTTTTATCATGACCTTGATGTCTTATATTCTAAAAAATTTTGTACAGCGAGCTCAAGCAGACAGGTAAGCACCTATCTTATTTTATTACTTTATATATAATATGTAATATTTTTTGTTTTCCTATGATAACTTTGATGTATTATATATTATAAAAATTCGAATATATCATTACGATCGTATTGTTCTTATCTATATTTCGATATAAAATTTATCACCATTGATACTATTTTTAATTAAACATACGATATGCAACCGACTTATTTTTTATTTTATATATAATGTATGATTGTTTTATTTTTCTATTATAATACATTTAATATTTATATTTTATAAATATTCTATGCAGCCCAGACCAAATAGACAAGTAAACATTTGACTTATTTTATTAGTGTATATATGATAAATAACATTTTGTTTTTCTATAATAACTTTTGATATATTATATTTTATAAAAATTTGAATATTATTACGATCGTAATGTTTTTATCTACATTCTAATATAAAATCTATAACTATCAGAACTATTTTTATTAAACAGTCAGTTATATGGCTGACTTAATTTTTTATTTTATTAATAATATATGATTTTTTTCCTATTATAACCTTTGATATACTATATTTTATAAATATTCAAATATATAATTATGATTACATTATTTTTATCTAGATTTTGATATCAAAAATATGTCCATTCTATATTCTATCTATTTTCAAAATGACAAAATTTTTATTATTTAATTGGCCGATCGATCATATTATTTTCATTCATAAACTCAGACCAAAGTAGTGAGTGGTCATCAAGTGAAGATCACGATCGGTAGCTAAAGTTTTTTGATATAATATGTAACTGATTTGTTTTTCCTTTTATAATCTTTAATATATTTAGACTTAGAAATTTTATGATCATATTGTTATTATTAACATTTGTATATACAATTTACTATCTTATAAACTAAAAAATAATTATTTATAATGTCAAAAAATTTTAAAGAACATAACTGTTTTTAAACTTATAATCTTCAATATATTTTGTTTTACAAATATTCAAATATAACTATATGTAAGGTCACCACGTCTACGGATCGGATCAAGGCGCGACGTCGTCCAACGAGTGTGGAATTCTCGTTAGACGCTTAACGGATCGATCATCCGCGGAACACGGAGCCGAACACGATGCTAGCCGATAGGAAACCGACCCCACACGATGTATTGCTCCTAAAACTCTCTGAAATCGCTTCCAGCTCGTACTTGCACTAATACAAGCTCTGAAAATCGTATTTCACCGAAGTTATTGAAAATAACTGAATAAGTTCATATTATAACACCTAAGTTCGTTCAAGGCCCAAGCCCACGAACTTATAAGTTCAAGCCCAAGAACATACGAACTCAGGCTAGCTAAGTTCGTACTGTGTGACTTAAGTTCGTGGCCTATGCCTTCACGAACTTATTCTCACTTCAACAACTTATCTTCATAATCAAGAACTTATCTTCACGATCATGAACTTAACATGCAAATGTAGACATCATAAACAAACATGAACAAACACACATGACTTGTATTAATAAAGTCTTATCTATTACATATCTAGACTGCTATCGTTATACATGGTTTACCAACAATATATATTGTTTTTCTTATGTAACTCTTAATATATGTTGTTTTGTTGAACACAGATACCTCATTATTATCACATTATTTTTATTTACCATCCAGTTTAAAATCAATTGTTGGCCAAACTATATTTATAATAACAAAATATTTTGTATTAAACATTTTTATATAGCATATAACTATTTTGTTCATGTGTTATAACTTTTAAATTAATATATTTATATAAACATCATTTATGATCTCGATACAACGCACGAGATTAAACATCTTGTTAACTATTAATTGTATTTGTAATATTTAATTAATAATGAGTGATCACACACCATCCTTCTTGTTAATTACATATCTCCTTCCTTTAAAGTAAGAGGAATGATTATAGTCAATGGGTACCACATATAAGAGGAATGATTAAATCAATTTTTATTCATGCTAAAATCTAGGAAGATTATATCATAGCTATATGATTAAAATTGGATATTCTAAATCGTAACAAACTATATAAGATTTCTCTCAATTTAATTTGCAAATCATAATAGATATAAAATAATAATATTTTTACATTTTTTACTTAAATAAAATGTTAGTAGTCATGGAAATTATACTAGATACCCTAAATTTATTATTAAATATTATAAAATCAGTAATCTTAAAAATAATAATTTTACTTTTATTTTAAATATTCCATATATAGTATTCTAATATTATAACTACTAAAATAAATACATATATTTTATAAAAAATATATATTTGTTAAAGGATGAATAAAATAGTACTATAATAAATAAATAAAACAGAAACACCTCAAAACCATTTATTTTTATGAAAGACTGAAAGAGTACGTACTAAGTTAGTTGGTTGTTTTAATTTGTTGGACCGCATGGGTTTTAAAAAAAAGGTCAAAGTGCATGTTACTACTTCATTATTGTAAATCTGTGTTTTACGAGACCCATATAACAGCATTTAATACACACCCAAATCGTTTAATTGATTTATTGTGTTGTGTGTATATATATAAAAATATGATAAAAAAGGACTCACTCCGGCCATTTCATAACTATCAAAATGATGTTTGCCATGTTTTTCTGTCACTTGGCACTCTGTCTTTTATACCTCCTTCATAAATTCTTCGATCAAACAAGAAATCAATCATGTTACGTCTTACGTTACGAGTGTTTCAAGCCACCCGACGATCGCAAAGTCACTACTCAATTAACCCGCGATATGTTGGTGCTATGCCAGAATTATGGTGCCGACGAATACCGATTTTTGTTAAAAGCCGCAGCTAACTCAGACATCGGCGAAAACACTTACTGTCCCAAAAACTACGTTGAAGGCCGTGGAAGAGACGCTACACTCATCGACAGTCAGTTTGAAATGGACGAGGCTTTTTCCGAAACACTCGATAAACTCTTTCGCAAATCTCATGTTTCTCCTCAACACATCGACATACTCGTTGTCAATGTTTCTAGTTTGGTTTTGGTGCCATCGCTAACATCTCGTATCATAAATCGCTACAAAATGAGACATGATATCAAAGCTTTCAATCTATCAGGAATGGGATGTAGTGCGAGTTTGATCTCTATCGATCTTGTTCAGAAGATGTTCAAATCCCATCGAAACAAACTCGCTCTCGTCATAACCTCGGAGTCACTTGCCGCAAACTGGTACAACGGCAAGGACAAGTCAATGATTCTCAGCAACTGTTTGTTTCGGAGCGGTGTTTGTTCGGTGCTCTTAACCAACAAAAGGGCTTTACGAAAGCAAGCCATGTTTAAGTTGAAGTGTTTGGTTCGAACCCATTTGGGATCAAGCGATGAGGCTTACGCATGTTGCCAGCAACAAGAAGACGATGAAGGTTATTTAGGTTTTTTCCTAGGGAAAAACCTACCGAAATCCGCAACTCGAGCCCTGACCGAAAACTTAATAAACATAGCACCGAAGATATTACCATTAACCGCGATCTGTGTTTACATACTGCTGTTAAATATGCAGAAAATCAGTGTCAAATTACTGCATAGAAGGTTTAAAAAGAAGGTGGTATTGAACTTCAAGTTGGGTGTGGAGCATTTTTGCTTGCACCCGGGTGGGAAGGCGGTGATTGACGGGGTTAAACGGAGCTTAGCGTTAAGCGAAGAGGATATGGAGCCATCAAGGATGACTCTGCATAGATTTGGGAACACATCTGCAAGCGGGTTGTGGTACGTATTAGGGTACATGGAGGCAAAGAAGAGGTTGAAGAAAGGAGACCGGGTTTTGATGATCGGGTTCGGGTCGGGATTCAAGTGCAATAGCTGTGTATGGGAGGTATCAAAGGATTTGGAAGATAAGAATGTTTGGGAGGATTGTATTGATGAATTCCCACCAAAATCAATAATAAATCCATACGTAAAGAAATATGGATGGATAAACGTAGAGCCTGTGGAGCCACCGCCAGAGTTTCTGGATGATTATTTGAATTACAAACAACGCCAGCCTGATTGCTGATTATTTATTTGGTTGGTTCCTTAATTTCTTGTGTTTCAGTTTTCAGTTTTCGGTTTTCAGATTTTCTAAATAATAAGATGTACGCAGTTGTTTGTATCGTGTTTTAGTTATCAAGTTACGGTTAAGTTGAAAACTTGAAATGTTATGTGTCGCATGCAGCCATGCACAGTTGTTTGAATACGTCGTTGTCACTTGTTCCCTATTTTCAAATGTTTTCGTTTTCTAGAATCAGGTTGTCAACTCTATGTGCTTCAAATTTCTAATTAAAAAGGGAAATTCTCCAAAAGAAAAAAAAACCAGTTAGAATTTTTTGTGTTTGAGTGATTGAAGTCGCTGGATCTTATAAATTAAATTCCTAAGTTTCTAGACAATCTCTACACTTTATATATTTGGTGATAATGAAATCTCACTCTTTCAGAGAAATAAAAGTCTTCATACTTTATAAATATGTTAAAAAAAAAACAATAAATATTTACATACGGGTTTCTTCCCCAAACCAAAACAACTCTGAACGTTAGGAAAGATAAGGGAATCACCTATAATATTGAACTGTTAGCTTATATGAACATAATGACTTAATTATCTACGAAATTATTCGTTTATTTTATTAGACTACAAAAATAATCATCTAGAAAATATATTCACAACTTAATCTGAAAGAAAAAACCGGTTTGGTTTTTCTAAACTTTTATCAATGTTTTCTGTTCTATGAAAATTTTTTGACTTAAAAATCTAATTATTTATTTGGTAGGACTTGAATATTATATTGATAGGACTCGGCCCAATGATTCGATAAAAAGGTTCACAGTGGCCAGAGATAAATTACGGGCTATGTAGTTGAGTAGTTCCATACATCTGGCCCACTAACTAAATAAGAATAGACCCAATTGTATGTATTTTAACTCTATAAATAAATATTAATTCTCTCTCAAATTTAATTACTTTACAAAGCAGCGCCATGATATTTAGCATATGAAATTCCGACGAGAGAATGAGAGATCTAAGATGCAAGGTTGACAATATCAGCATTTTATCAAGAATCATTTATGATCGTAGGATTGCATATTTGCATGAGATCGTAAATTCTTATCACATTTTAATAGTTTTTTAAAAATTTCAAAGTTTTATAATTTAGAAGTTTATTTCATAAAGTAAGTATATAATATTCTGGCAAACAAAAGGATAATTTACCAAGGGTAATATCAAATAAAATTTTTGGCAGCAAATGTATTGTTGAATTTTTTAGACCAACAAAGATAACATAAAATTATGTTTTTACCTAAAACAGATATGAAAGTTTTTTTTGGCAAAGATAGGATAACCAAATGTTGTTTTTTGCCAAAAAAAAAAAAAAAAAAAAGATCGTGAAATTCATTTTTACCTTTCTAATTAGTCATGAATTCTTTTTTCGTCAAATTAAATTTTATGTTGTCAATCTTGGGTTAAAAATTGTACATTGTCTTTATTGTTGAAATTTGTATCTTATGATACAGTTCTTGACTACTTTAAATTAGAAAACATCATATACTCATGTGATGAATCTTTACAATCATACAATAAAAAGTTTAGTGATCTTTTGATCCGATCCACGATCTTGCATGGCAAGATTGTAGGATCCGAGTAAATGATAGGATCAAATAGGCAAGTGATATTACGCACAATTCTACAATCTTTAAAACGATCCTATGGTAGGAAAACCATGTAACAAGGTCCAGACCAGATAAAAGATGTTAAAGGAGTTGAAACCAGGTCGAGGTAGGATAGGATCGTTCTACAATATTAAGATCCTACGAACGATCCTACAATCTTCACATCGGTCTTACGTTGGTACCGATTCTAATATGAGCCACATCAAAATTTAAAGATGATAAAAAATGTTCCTTTGACTAGGATTGCTTGTTTTATAATTATGCTTAAATGTTTCGCCTTTCTTCATCTCTTGCATATTTATGTATCAATAATTTCCGTATCATATGTTTCTCTTTACTCTCTCGTCTTTGTCTTACCTATACATCTTATTCCTATTAAAGAGGGTTCATTCAATAAAGATATATTTGTGTAAAAAAACTGCAAGTTGGACAATTTTTGTGATTAAAACCCCCAATTATTTTTCATTGCACAAATAACCCCAAACTGACTAAAACTTATCAAAATAAGGTTTTTTTTTTAAAAAAATGACTTGTAAACTGATGAACCAATTGCAATCTGCTAACCAACCCTTCGTCTCCTAAAAATCTTCTTTCTAGCGAACTCATTTGTCTGTATTTTTATGATTCAAACTCATGTTTCTTGTTGATTTATTTGTTCAAATCTGTGGTTTTTTTTGTTGGAATTTACTTTTTCGGCAAAATTCCGGTGGTCACTGATTACTTGTCAACAACGGCCTACGACTTTTAATCGGTTACAACCGGTAATATCCCAATTACAGTTGATAGTTTTTTGTACAATGAAAAATGATTAGAGATTTTAATCACAAAAATGGTTCAACTTGAATGTTTTTTTTTTTGCACAATTATCCATTCAATAAAAACCTTTATTATAATATACATATAAGTTGCTAAAATTTAAATAATCTATTGTTATAGTCAAATATAACTCTTCGTCAATAGGGTTTATACATTTAACCAATCGTGATAGTTTTCATTGCATGAGGTGAACTCAAATGAAAAGATATATATTATGTTACGTTGATTTGATTTGTATATCTATTAAAAAAAACATAATATGTTTTCTTTTATTTAATTTAAAAGAATAAAAAACAAGTTAATAGTATACAAATAAATAAATTATTCTCACGATATTAATGCCCCAAAAGGTTGATTAGAGATTACAAGAGAATTCAATATGTTGTATCATTTGATATGAACAGGACTCGTGAGCATTAAAATATTTTAGAAAGCGCCAATTAAAGCGGTTAGAGATTAAAGTTTGATTAGATTACGTACAGAATCTTGTATTATTTGATACGACGAGACTCACTGACAATTTGACATTAAAATATTTTAGAAACTAGGTACGAACGAATTTAACTATTCATGATGGTAAGTTATTATTAATATTAAAAAAAATGTTATCAACTTTTTCGTTTTCTCGATCCAAACTTATTGTTGGAGAAAGTATGTTTTTATTAATTTTGGACTTAGTTAATTATATATGGAAAATAGTTAAAAGTTTATGAGTTTATATATATATATATATATATATATATATATATATATATATATATATATATGTATATATATATATATGTATATATATATATATATATTTCTAATGGAGTTGTGATCGAAATGTCTATTAGTTTGATGACCTCGAATTGCTTGATAAAGTTTCTATTAGTTTGTATCTATTGATCGAGTGTGATTAATTCTTAAGAACTTGAGCTAAGTTATTATAATTTTGAGCTCCACTCATTAAATAGTTTTACTTCAGTTTGGGATTGATCTAGATCAACTAGATAACATCTTGACAAGACATAGGCAGATCTAGAAATTTTTTTATTATCCGTGTCACTTTGTCGAAATATGAAAACAATATGTGCCAATTATGTATATTATGTAGATTTTATGAACACAATCTAATATATTACATATCGCTGACAAAACTTATATATTTACATACTAAATCCGTTCATGTGACTAGAACGAGGTTTTGTGAATTTTTAGGTACGTAAAGACAATTTTGAAATTTAGAATATTAGTTAATTACAAAAGATAAATGGTTGATTTGTAATGTTAATATGTATGTATATACGTACGTATTTGTATGTGTATGTCTGTATATATTAATTGAAAGAGAATAATTCAAACTAACCTTGACAAATATTTAACCGCGCTATATATACATCAACGTAAAATTTTTACCTTTGTAAATTATGGTGTAATACAATGAGATGTGATTTTCAACCAACTTTTTTACTCGGTTACAAGTGTTAGCTAATTAGTCATTTAGTCTGACGTTTTTGACTTTCTAATGCGCGTACACATTTAACAAAATGGTTTATTACAAAAAAAAATCCAACAAGCTTTTATGACTTTTACATTTTTGTCTCTCAAAAGTAATTTAAGTTAAATTATTTTTTTATTTTTGTGAAATTTGACTGTTAGAATCTGGTTATAATTAGTAAATCGGACTTTTAAAAACTTAAAAATCAGGTTCTAATATCCAAATTAAAGGATGTTTGGATTTGCGTTTGAAAAAGTGCTGTAGCGTTTTGTAAACTAATAATCAGATAATTGTTGTAACAAAAAGTGCTGCAGGAAATGTAGTGTTTGGTTTAGCTTCTACTGTTTGATATCATAATTATCCAATAATCAGTTTTTAAAGTGTTTGGATTTGCGTTTTTATTTGTAAAATGACCAAATAATCACTTATTAAGCAAATGAGCTAACTTATGAAAAAGTGTGGTAGGACAAACGCTAAACGCAAATAATCACTTATTAACGTATGCAATCCAAACACTTTAAACCAATTATTTGCGTTATTGTAACGTAATAAGCTAATAATCACGTTTGTAACGCAAAACCAAACACCCTCACACTAAATCAAAAGGAAAAAATTAACTTGAGTACTTTTATGAAAAAAAATAATATAAAGGGACGAAAAGAAAACGTAAAAATATGTTGATTTTTTTTTCATAATAAATCTTTTAAAAAAATAACCAAAGTTTAACTCTAACTAAAAAAAAGATGGAACCCAATCAACAAAATTAATATGCTCCAAACTAACCATTAAAAAAAAAAGATGGAACCCAATCAACAAAACTAATAGCTAACTCTCTGTGTGTGTGTCTATATATATATATATATATATATATATATATATATATATATATATATATATATATATATATATATATATATATATATATATATATATATATATATATATATGGAGTGGATAATATGAGAACCGTTCTTAAAATAAAGATGATAATAACTAGTAATAATCTGACACGTCATCCGTTTAATTAATATAAAATTAAATTAAACATATTTGAAAGTTAATAAATAAGAAAAATTTCAATAATCTAAATCAATAATTCTCCCTCCTCCAAACAATTCTCGTTCTCTCTCTTAATTCAACGGATGAAGACACACACGAATGTGATTCGATCAATGTTTATTATGAACCATTGTTGTAGTTTGTGTAAACCTTTAATTGTGAACAACATATTTCTATTAATTGTGAATCATCAATGTCGTGTAGATCACACATTTATGAGTCGTGATTTACACATGTTTGAGTCGTAGATCATAATCTTGTATCTATTGTGAATCGTAGGAGGTGTCGGAAACAATGACGGTATTGCCAATCACTGGTGATATGGTGAACCATAACAATGATGTAAATTATCTATGGTATTGTGAACCATAGTATGTGGTGTCATGAATCTCTCGAAAGAAAGAGTGTGTGTAGTCTGGTAACTGAGAAAATTATGAAATGATTACTTATTTTATTATTATTATTTTTTAAATCCAAATTAATATTGACAGAGTTCTCATCGTCTTAATTAATTTGAAGGACAATCCTCCCGTTATTAATGAACTCGTTTCTACTTCAATTTAACGCCAAACTTCCCATTAACAACGTTCTGCCACATATGACATACCAATCAAATTTTATAGTACAACAATACTGTTATTATTATTTCTGTTTAATAATAATTACAAAACAAACTAAATGATAATTAAGAGACAAATTAATATAAAAACACCCAAAATTTTACACCCATCGAATAACTAAAATGGATATTTTTTAAAATTGATTGATTTTCAAGATCGATTATTGACGATTAAAAACTCGATCTTATTAGTATATTTGCTTTTTGGCTCAATTCTTTAGAAAAAAAAAAAAAAGAAGGAAATTACTTGATGAGTACGTGCATGCATGCATTGGAAATTAATTAGCAAGCACCTTGGCTATATCTTCATGTTTTATAAAACTCATAACTTCATCATTGATCCATCCGTACTTTTCTTGAAACGGGTTTACCATCTTCTTGGGTGGGTAATCCTGGATCACATCCTCCCAAACATTCCTTCCACTTCCTTCCATCAATTCCAAGTCTCTACTCACTTCCCAAACACAATTGTTGCATTTGAAACCTGCACCCAAGCTGATCATCAAGATCCTGTCACCTTTCTTCAATCTTTTCTTTGCTTCCATGTACCCTAAAACATACCACAGCCCACCAGCCGACGTGTTGCCAAAACGATGCAGCGCCATTCGAGCTGGTTCCAGATCGTACTCGTCTAGCCCCAGACTCGCACCCGCTTCATCGATCACTGCTCTTCCGCCTGGGTGTATGCAGAAGTGTTCTATTCCGGTTTTCAGGTTGATTTTTGAACCTGATTTTTGGGTGATTGCATAACGAAGTATCTCCCACATTGGAAGCACTTTTGGGAGAAGCACTTGCAGATTCTTCGACAAAGATCTTGCAGCCGCTTTTGTGAGGGCTTTGGTGAGACGAAAACCTCCGTATCCTTGATCATCTTCGACTTGCATGCAGCATTTGTAGGCGTCATCGTTGGAGCCAAAGTGGGTTCGGACCACACACTTGAGCTTCAAAATCGCCTGCTTCTTTCGATCCGTATCATTAGTTAAAAGCATCGAACAACCTCCAACACGGAAAAGACAGTTAGACAACATCATAGACCTTTCTCTCCCACAGTACCAGTTAGCCGATAACGATTCTGAGCTCACAACAATTGCTAGTTTTTTCTTGTGTGTCTTGAACAGGTGTTGCACCAGATCGACCGCAACGATACTCGCACTGCACCCCATTCCTGAGAGATTAAACACCTTAATATCCGGCCGCATGTTGTAACGATTTATGATTCTAGATGTTAAAGAAGGAACTGCCGGGAGCAGAGATACATTCACCACAAGTATATCAACTTGAGATGGTGAGATATTGGTCCTGTGAAATATACGATCAAGGGTATCGAAGCAGACCGCATCCATTTCTGCGAGAGAATGAAGGAGCTTAGGGTGTTCTTCGTGGCCTAAGATGATGTTTTCAGGGGCATAGGTTTGTTCACCAATGCCTGAATTGATAATGGTTTGTAACAAGAACTTGTAATCCTCCATTAGAAGGTTTTTGTTGCGCAGAACAATGTTGGCACACTCTTGGGTGTCCAGCTTCATCTCCTTCTTACCCTTGTAGCATTCATAGTCGATCATATAGCACGTTTCGCCTCTCCCAAGTAGAAGTTTTGCTAACCAAAAACTAACGTATGAGATTGTCAACAGAAACATAATCGTTGTTAATAACTCCTCCATTGCAAATTAACTAACTTGAAGGGAGGATTATTATTTTTCAATTCTTGTTTCTTGAGCAATTCTTGTTTTTAGGGCTTTAGTTATATATATATATAGAGCCGCTGATTTGGTTCTAAACTTAGGTGTCATTTGAATTGCATGATTTTAAAATGATAAATGATAGAATTTTAAAATTATTAGGGGGTTGAATGCATTATGAAATGAGTAGAAGTATGGAATGTGAAATCCTAAATGAAGTTAAATTCTTTCCTTTCAATTTTTATCCAAACATGACATAGGAGGATTTCTAATTAAATCCAAATATTAAATGAGTTGTTAAAATCATACAAATCAAACGCCACATTAATTAATGTAAACAACCTCTTCACCATTTTTAAATTCACATTTTTAATTTTAAAGCAAACATTTATGTTATATTTGGCAACCTAGCTAGCTATATGTTGCAAACTAGTTCTAGCTAGCTAGCTGGCTTTTAGTTTTAAAAGCATTTCGTTAAACTAGGGTTTAATTAAGCTAGCTTAAATTATGAACAGTAGCATTTAGTTATAACTTATAAAATATTTCGTTAAACTACAATTGCACGAATTAAAATCTGGAAATTTTTGTTTAACTATATATGATCGAGCTTATGTATAGAAACCGCAAATGTTCAAAGTTCAAACGTTTAGATTGCGTTTATTTAACAAATCTAGTCATTTTCAAGTTATAGTACGTTTTCAGGAAAAAAAATGTTTCTATAAAAAGTGAAAACTTGTTTAGATGATAAAGTTTTAGTTTTAAAAAAAATAAGATGAGTGGTTATAAAATAAAAAAAATAAGATAGGTGATAGAAAAGTAAGAGAGACAAAGAGAGCATTACGGAGTATAAAGAAATATAATGTAGATAATAGAAAAGTAAGAGAAAGGAAGTGTGAAAAGTTGTATTTTAAAAAGTGAAATGAAAATTTATAAAATTATTGTTAACTAAACAAGATTCATTATTTTTATGGTGAGGTGGAAATTTTGGTAACTAAACACACCATTAAAATTTGTGACTAACATACAATCATTAATCCTCTGTTCTCAAACCAATTAAAACGGAGGAAAAGAAAAGAAAGTGGGAGAATATAAAAAAATATTGTGTTCTTTTATCATTTTTAAGAAAGGAGATCAAGAGAAGATGAAAGAAAGTAAGAATAGTTTTGTTTTCAAAAGTTTCCTCCTAAATATGGGAAGAAAGTGAGGGAAAGAAAGTTGATAAGTAGTTGTTTATATAAATTACAAAGAAACAAAAGTTTTTATTTTCTATTCTCCCTCTTCAAAAACATAAATTTTCTTTCATTCATCTTTCTTTCCTCTTGATTCAAAAACACAAACACAAATATTATTTTCTCTTTCTTTCCTACATCTTTCTTTCTCTTCTCTACTTTTCAAATACGAGAACAAAGTCTAATTAACTCGTGGCAGGATTGATTACTTTTTTTTATATAATGAGAGTATATAAAAGTTAACTTAACATTGAGTTAAGAACGATTTCTTTATGACTTCGAACAATAAAAAACAGTATTAAGATGTTGGTTTTCTTTATATCATTCGCAGGAATGATATAAACCCCAAAAATTATTCCGAACCATAAATAAATTAAACCCTAAAAATTATTAATTACAAACTATTTTTTATCATGTTACATCGTAACAAGGTGCCATCTCAATAGTTCATATAAATTACATAAATTTTTAATCGCTCCATGTAATTTTTCTTATAAAATTTATATTCTAATATAATAGGTTAAAGGGTTAAATTTAAAATTTAAGTGGGTAACGGGGCCATTTTCTGGCATTATAAACATATATATTTATAATCTTGGTAATGTTCAATAGGCAGTTAAGGTAACCAACTGATTTATTTTATTATTTTATATATAATATATAACGTTTTTATTTTTTATAATAACTTTTGATATATTATAATTTATAAAAACTTGAATATATCATTATGATCACATTATTTTTATCTACATTTCGATATAAAATATATTACTGTCGAAACTATTTTCATTAAGCAGACAGGTATGTAACTGACATGTTTTTTTTATTTTATATATAATATATAACTGTTTTATTTTTATGTTATACAATTTGATACTATATTTTATAAAAATTCAAATGTATCATTATGATCATATTATTTTCATCTATATTAAGGTACAAAATATTTTTTCAAAAAGTATGATACTGTTCAACAAACAATTAATCTCGTAACCACACAACTTAGTATGACAAATAAGCAACTAATTTACTTTATTACCTTACTAGTTTATTACCCGCGTATTATGCGAATATTTTTAATATATATAAAATATAATAAATAAAAAGATAAAGATATAAATATTAATTTTGAAACAAAATGATATAAGGTGATATTATTGTTTATAATGACCTATTAATTTTGTATATTTAGAAGAGTAATTATTTTCTTATATATTTTTTAAACTTTTATTATATTATCTTATAATTAATAAGTTATTAGATTATTAGATATTGTTTGATTTTATTTGATTTGAATTTAAATGAATTATATTAGATTTGGATAGATTTAATTAATAAGTTAGTAGAGCATTAGATTTTGTTTGATTTGATTCGATTTGAATTTAAAAGTGGATTATCTTTGATTTGGATAGATTTGATTTAAATTTCTTTATTCTTTTTAAAATCTATAACTGCCACGTGTCGATTCATGATGACGACACGTGGCTTCACGTAAAATGAGTATAATTACTCTTTTAATAGTATAGATAAATAGATATATAATAAAAGATAACATTTATGTTTTTTTAATAATAACCTTTATTATTCTATGTTTTAAAAAAATTCAAATATATCATTTTTATGCATTATTTTTGTTTACATTACGATATAGAATTTATTATCTTATAAACTATTTGAATTAAGCAGACACTTAGGCAGGTATGCAGCTGACCATTTATTTTGTTTTATATATGTTATATAAAGTTTTGTTTTTCTGTTATAATTTTTATATTATATTTTATAAAATTTAAATAATTATGATCGCATAATTTTTATCTATATTCCTGTATAAATTTTTTTTCATCCAAACTATTTTTAAAATGATAAAGTTTTTATTATTTAATTATAATCACGTTAAAATGGAGCAACTCACAAGCGAGAAAACCAAACAAATTAAGTTTGTCATATTAAATTTCATTACATAATTTGTCAACTGACGTTTTCTTTTAGTTTTTTCGAATCTTCTAAAAAAAACGATTAGCGCGTTGATCTCCATATTAGGGAATTTCATACGATTTATTTCACAGAATTAACCTTTTTATTGACAGTCATTACTTGATAGAAGTTGTTTGTTTTTTTTAAAGAGTGTTTAAATTTTGAAATCACCTCATATGTATGGGGCGTTCTTTGTCTTAGAGATCACGGTTTCTTAGTTTCTTAATAAAATTTGTTTTTCAGCAAAAAGAAACGACGCTATAAGTAGCTTTTTTACAGGAATACCTATAATCGGTAAACCGTGTAGAACAGTCTATAAAACTTACATTTAAATTAATGAATGAGAATTACAATGAATATTAATTTTTTTTTTAAATGTCGTCAATAAGTGGGTACTATACTATTAACAACATGACAACATGTGGTCCAAACTACAAACAACTTGATCAAGACTGCACTAATTAATTTAGGTTCTGTACGTTACATGGAAATCAATGGGGTCGGCAACATTGAAATTTCATCTACCATTGAACGTAACTAATATCTACACTATATTATTTTTATATTAAAATTTTATTATTACTCAAAAATTTTAACAGGAACTGTGTGTGTGTATATATATATAAAATCAAAAAAAAAAAATTCATAAACATGTATTAATTAATACTATGAAGATAATATATAAATTTCACATGCATTCACATCTCCTAACTACTAAGAGATGATGTGAACGTACATTTGCATATATTTGCATATACGTGAACTTGCATTTATGTGTTGCATGATTTCATGCACTTAGAATGTGTAATGTGCGTAAATTCTATATATTATTTGTATAATGTTAATTAAAATATGTTTATGAAAAAAAATTAAAAATTTTATTTTAGGCGTGGTACCTTCCGGTGCGCTGTATAATAGGTGGTACTCAAATGAACATATATATATATATATATATATATATATATATATATATATATATATATATATATATATATATATATATATATATATATATATAATGTATCTATGTGTGTGTGTGTAGAATCAGATTCATTATCGTACAAATGTGATTCCAGTGTACCTAGTTTTAATGATCATTCACATATATATATATATATATATATATATATATATATATATATATATATATATATTTTGCATAGACATGTATAAGACAACATTATAAGACTATTAATCAAAATTAAGTAGCAACATCAAAACTCAAAAAATAAATCTTGTGAATGTTAAAAAAATCATGTGAATGATATGAATGATTATTCGATTGGATGATCATTCACATAATTTTTAAGTACTCATAAAGTGTGAATGTATGTGAAATTCATATATCATGTGTATAACGTTAATTTAAATGCATCCACTTTCAATTTTATACCTTCCTTTTTTTGCCTAATTAAAATTTGTCAGTTTAAACACAATTGTATTTAAAAGTATATAGAATTGTCGTATAATACCAACATACTTTTCAAAGTGTATCGATATGGTAGATTAACTTTTTTCTTACACATGATACATGGATAAAAAGATGGATATTTTCAAGATTAAAAGATGGAATGAGTAGAGAGTAAAAATTGATGTCGCACTGATGTGACAAGAAATATGAGTTTAAAGATTGATACTCTTATTTCTCCCATTGGAATGGCTGAGTTACTTTTTCTTGTAAAAAATTTTAAACTCCAAGTCTCTACTCTAGATTGGTGGTAGGGTAAGGTGGTAGACCTATGGATGAGACAGAGGTGGGTACGATAGGGTAATGTACAATATGGTAGATGTAATATAAGGGTAAAAAGAGATTTGATAAGTTTAATATGATGGTTAGGGTATAGTAGGGTGGGAGGGATAGGGAAGTGGTAAGGTGGGGTGGGTGGGTGGGGTAAGGTGAGGTATAAGTAGCGTAGGTAGGGTTGGGTTTAATCGGGTCGATATGGTAGTATGAGTGAATAGAGAAAATATGTCATAAGAATGAATTGTACATCCCATGGAAAACACATTCCTTTAGGGGGTGTTTGGTTCGCAGATTTTTTTCTCTGTGATTTGCATTTTGTCAAACGATTTGTATTATGCAGCATTTGCATTTGTCAGGATTTTATCAAAGAATTTGCATTATCTTAAAGAAAAATTTGTTAATCTGAAAAATGCAAAGTAACTGGGATTTAAAATCCTAAAGGGGAGGCTGAGATTTTAAATAACAAATAAAGAAGAGATTTAAGAAATCCTATGATTTTAAATCCATACTGAAATCTGCGAACCAAACACAGGATTTTAAATGCAAATCCCAGAAAATCCCAAGAAATCCGCGAACCAAACGTCCCCTTAGTGTAAGGAATGTTTTGTTAGAAATGGAATTATCATTCCATGAAATTTAACAGCCAAACATGTCATTGGAATGGAATGTTCATTCATTTTCCATCAGATTCCTTTAGAATCGGTGAACCAAAGGCCCCTTTAGTTATGATCTCATTGCAACGCGCCGGCTAAAAAACAATGTTTTATTCAAACGTGAACAAAGATATACTATGCCCATCAAAAAAAGTAGCCATCTTTTAATAGAAAAAATAATAAAATTGGCTATTTTTATAATTAAAATTTAAGGCGCCTATAGATTTTTAAATTATTATTTATAAATACTATTAAAAAAGTAATCATTTGTCATCTTCTCATAATATCAAGTGACATTTTATCTTAATGACAAATGTTATTTACTATTACAAGATTAAATTAAAAAATTTAAATCAAATTACTTTTAATATAAGATTCTGGTTAGATACCTAAATCCCATGAAATCGCAACAAACAAATTTTTAAAAGATTTTTTTATTAATAATTTTAAATGATTTATACATAAATTAAATTTAATGAGATATATTAAATATCGTTGATATTAAAAGTGAGAATATTAATATTAATTTTAAGTTTATATAATTATATATAAACAAATTTATTAAACTTATCGTGTATTAATAAACTTGGTAATCATGAATTAAGTTACACCAACTGACCGGTCCAACCGGCCAACATGGTGGTAATAAGTAATAGGTGTAATAAATGACGTTAGGCGAGTCGCTAGTGTCAGTATTGTCAAATTAACCTTTAAATTTACGTTTCCATTTTTGTACGAACAGAACACAGATATATTGATTCCTCATGATTTTAATTTACCTACCTGTCATGAATTTAATGTTTCTCGAAATATATAAATATATTATTTTATATGTTTTCATAATGTTGATAAAAGCCAACTCTATTCCGGTGGCGGACCTAGCCACCGAAGGGACCCGTTACATAAATTTTTGTTGCGTTAATGTTTCAAATTTTCTAGTGATTATCTTGATTGGGTCGGACAAACAAATGAATATTTATAATTTAAAATAGAACATATAATTTTAAATAACAAATAAATATAATATATTATTTTATATGTTTTCATAATGTAGATAAAAGCCAACTCTATTCCGGTGGCGGACCTAGCCATCGAAGGGACCCGTTGCACAAATTTTTGTTGCGTTAACGTTTCAAATTTTCTAGTGATTATCTTGATCGGGTCGGACAAACAAATGAATATTTATCATTTAAAATAGAACATATAATTTTAAATAACAAATAAATATACAGATCCTAAATAAAAATGCAATTTATTAAGAAGTATAAGTAAATTAACAATTAATAATTAAAGATTAAAGATTAAACTAACTAACTAAATATAAATTTATAAGTCTTAAATTTCAATAGTTCAATTAAAGAATAAATTAATTAACTAAATACATTAGACATGAACTTTCAATATTAACTTTCAATTACAGAGCACTCCCGACTAATACAATTATTCAATTAAGGACAACCGGTACAATAATTGGAAGATGTTGGACTTTATTTTGCGCTAAAAATATCATTGAATTTTGGTTTTAATTTGGGTTTAAATTATTGAGTTTTATTTTTATTGCTTATTAGTTATTTAGGCATTCAACTTTTTATTTTTTTGTTTCATTGCAGGTAGAATTTTTTTTAAATCAAGTTGCACACTTAAGTTTCTTTAATAACGTAAGTTGCACAATTAAATTTTTTTCGATTGCACATATAAAATTTTGAAAAAATTTACACTACGAAATTAGATTATTGACGGGACCCGTTGCACGGGCTACCCCTATTTTCAACACAGCCTATGCTGTATTCTATAGAATACAACAACTTTTAAACATCATAAAATCTATATATATACACTAATGGCAATTAATAGTAAAATTTGAGCCAAGCCAACTAAACCAGTGGCTTGATTGGTTTTCGACTTAACAAATCTGGTCCAACATGTAAAACCTTGCTTTCAAAACACTATAATTAGATTGAACTAAAGACTTAAAATTCAAAAAAAAAATTACAATAAATGGTTATACAAAATGAAATATAATTTATCTTTAGAAATTCAATATACGTAATTTACAACATAGTAAAGATCATATATGTAAGAAATCTTTATAGTGTGACTTATAACGGTTCATACCTTATGTCTTACATGAGTAAAATCAAGGAACAATTGCTCTCAATTTGACATCAAGACTAATTACCAAAAAGAAAAATGTTCGAAATAAATCGTGTGCTCGCTCAAACATACATCAACTTTCCAACTACACATAACTTCTTAAATGAAATGAAAAAACCTATATTTATCTTAAAATCTTTCAACAAGAGATGTCAAATAAGCTGCACGTTTAAAGTGGAGCAAGTTTCAAGGACGTGTACATTGAAAACAACGTTTATCCTTAATTCCTTACCCTCAAGTAGCTAGCATGTGGTATATTGGAATGAGAGTCGGAATGGAATTGACCATAAAGTCGTAAAGTAGAGAACATGTTTCTTTTCCATTTAGGAATGAAATGTCTCGTTACGTAAGTAATGCGATTCATTTACTTTCACGAATTTTCATTTCTTGCTAGAAGGATGTTTTTTTTTCCATTCCTTCAAGGAATAAAATGAAATTTTACTTTACAAAAATTTTAAATGTTTTTAACAATTTCTATGTAAATTTAAAAAGTCAATTAGATTGGTATTTTCTACTATGTCTACAAAATATATATTTTTTGTGTTATAATATTATTTATGCTATATTTAAAATTATATTTTTTTATAACAATTCTTACAAAAATAAAAAATAATTAAATTGATATATTTTTCTCATGTATAAAATATATTTCCTACTATAATAATATTAGGTATAGGATATTCAAAGTTTCTATTTTTAGGAATAAAAAATTCAATACTTTTTGTAAGAGAAATATAAATTAAAAATATAGATAGAAGTAGAATTTTAAAAGAAAATTATTTTTAATCGCATTAAATTTATAATTACTAATACTAATTTTTATAATATTTCATTTTAATGGTATTTTAGAAAAAAAAAAATAACAATAAAAAAGTATTTTATATTACAATTATTCATCAATTTCATTCTCTGCATACTAATATTTCCACCAACCCAAGAATATTTTGAAATGACTCATTTCATTCCAACGATATAAACAAACATGATTAAGAAATGTAATAAATCTCATTATCTTTTTTATTCTGATACTTTATTCATTTCATTTAGTTGTTATTTTATTATGTTCAATCAAATGGACGTCAATGACTATACAATGTAACACAAAATAACCATTAACTATATTCAATTGTAGTTAATATGTGTCCATTATTACCCTTTAAGTGTTTTAGCTTGGGGACACATTACTAATGTACTTTTTCTTAGCTTGTGTTTTATATTAAATATTAAGGACATTGCTATATATACAACTTATTCTCCTTATTTTTTACTAATCATACACCCTTTTGCTCACATGATTTTTGTTAATGACGTGAAACCTAATGATTAAAAGTTAATCTCTTCTTACATTAAGAAGGAGTGTGTATGATTAGCAATTGAGGGGATATGTATATAGAATTATCCAATATTAAACTACGGAAAACGTTAACTAACAAATCCGTTCGTCACGTTCGTTTTACATCCCCTGATACCGGGAAAATATAACTTATGCATGCATCCTCTATTTGTTTAGGTCCAAAAATTCATTTATCAAAAAGAGCTACACATCTTTCGAGTGTTGTTCCGATTTGTAGAGTTTGTGTGGAGAGGTTTTTGTATAAATATCATGTCTATCCATTTATTTTCATGTTGCCTTGTAAATGATGTCAATTTGTCAATTTTTCAGCTTTCGGTTTCTGAAATTCGTATTTTTTTTTTAAATTGGTTCAATTTAATTTTTAAAAATACTGATAGAAATTATACAACATAAATAATAGAGATTTGTATATAAATAACACCAAGAGTTATCTTATTTTTTCGATTTAGTCTCTTATTCAATCTTTCGTTAAATCTTACAACTATCTAAAAATCATTAAAATGATATTTTCATCACTTTTTTACCTTTAAACGGTTATAACCTAATAAAAGTTAGATGGTTTTTTTGTTCAACAAAATAATCGATTAGTAGTCCGATATGACATCTATGTTAACATTCTATTGGATATCTAGGATGAAAATGTGATGCCTAAATTTAATATAAATGTTATATGGAACTTTTAACTGGTTGTTTTTATTTAACATAGATATCACGTAGGACTATTATTACCTAGTTACATCATGTTAACGGTAAATTTTTTAAAAAAAAATACATTTTAATTATTTTTAGTTGATTTGGGGATTGTTAGGGAATTTAATAAAAAAATAAGATAACTTCATGGTTTTCTACATCAAAATCGCTTGTTAAAATAAGTCTATATGAGTCAATTGGCTCAACTTCAGATAACTCAGGATGACTATAATCTAAACCAAGTTTTCATGTTGACCCATTTTAAATCCATATCGAGTTCGATATGAATTCGGCTCATCTTCTCAAGTTGTGTCTGAATTTGTGACCTTAAGGTGTTGTTTGCTTTTTTAAAGATTTTAATGTCTGAAATCTAAACATCACGTCTAAAATTAAGAGGAGACATTAAGATTTTAAATTAAGAGACTTTTAATTTCAATTCAGACTACTCTCTTCCTATTAAAATTCAAAGAATAAAACCTCTTAGGTATGAATTTAAATATACAATACAAATTAAGTTAAGATTTATAATTCAGACTTCTGATCATTTTTAGACCGTCTTAATTTCAAACATACACACCCAAACTCTTGTTAATTTAGACCATTGTAGAGTATGGAGACGACTATTACAAGTTGGGCACTTGGGCTGCGTCCTGTTAATTCATGGGCCTGCAGCCTGCTTTTGTTTTATCCTTTAACTGAATATGACCAAGCTTGAGCGGAATTGGTCTTTATTATGACCCGGCTTGAGCCTAAATGAACTGTGAAGTGCACTCGATCTTAACTGAACTTGGACCTGAGGCATAGATTTTAAAGGGTGTTTGGTTTTGCGTTATAAATGAAATTATTAGCTTATTACGTTACAATAATGCAAATAATTGGTTTAAAGTGTTTGGATTGCATACGTTAATAAGTGATTATTTGTGTTTAGCGTTTGTCCTACCACACTTTTTCATAAGTTAAAAATTGTAGTTTATTTGCTTAATAAGTGATTATTTTGTCATTTTACAAGTAAAAACGCAAATCCAAACACTTTAAAAACTGATTATCTGATAATTATGATATCAAACAGCAAAAGTTAAATCAAACACTACATTTCCTGCAACACTTTTTGTTACAGCAATTATCTGATTATTAGTTTCCAAAACGCTACAGCACTTTTTCAAACGCAAATCCAAACACCCTCTTAATCTTTTCATTTTATGTAGGCCTATCAACTCTGTTTACAAAGTACAACTACTTGTCCACTTATATTTAGGTCTTTATTTTCACATAATAAAGGCATTCAACTAATCAAATCTTGGGGGCGTGTAACGATAAAATGAATACAAAATAAAAAAAGCCATAATCAATCGTTGAAACAATAACATCATTTTGGTTCAGTATGGTTTTAGTTTTTTCCCAACTTTTATAATGATAAAAAAGACACAGAACCCTATCGGGCTGGACCTAACTAGATACAAAGTTAATGATACTGGTTATAGTTTGGTGTTTTTTCGATTAGGTTTGTTGGTTTTTCGGCCCACTCATAAAATTGGCACACCCCTATCAAACCAAACTTGCCCAATAGAACAAGTTATCACAAATTTGTTGTTGAGTTGTATGTATATTCTTAATTTGTTGAACTTTCACAAAAAAAAAATAATAGAAATAAAAGTTGAAATGTTAAAAGATCTGTACATACTAAACATTAGTAATGATATTGTAAGTCATGTGGTCAAGAACTTCATTTATATACATTCATAGAATAAAGGTACACAGTTATGAAGATGATTTTTTAATTCATTTAGTTAAATGAAAGAACTCAAACAAATGTTTTTTCTGTTAAGTTGGAGTTGTAAGCATTCCGCAATTTATTGGTTTATGCAGCGCCGCTCTAAGATGATTGAACATGAATGAGTTTTATTATGATTTTAGTCTATAAAAGTGTATACGTTAGAATATTGAATTAGTTAATATGAAACGCAAAGTCACTAGTCACTATAGTGATATCCTTTTACAAAATCCGAATCCCTTATGTGTCTATTACTTCTATATATATGTGTAAATTTATTTATATGTGAACGTTACACACACACATTCATACACACACACACACATGTGTGTGTGTATATGTATGTATGTACACATATATAGAGGTGGGTTCAATGGAAAACCATATGCATCAGGAAAACCATAAAAAACCAATTACAACCCTTGGATTTGATGCATTTGTGGAAAAAAAACGATGTGGCGTGGCAATAATGTAATTTACGTCCATTGTGCATATGCATCAAACGGTTAATGCATCGGTTCAATAGGGGCAATAATCAATATGGTAAACAACAATAAAGTCAAATCAGTAAACCATCATCTCTCCACATAACTTATTTAATGCTTTGGCTTTGAAAATATTTGAATCATAAAGTCAAATCAGAACATTCTAGTATTATCATATGATTTCTAAATTATATTAAATTAATGTAAAATGAATATTCCAATTGCCATTGATTATCCTTTCTGATGCATTTCAGAATGTTTATGGTGCATATTGGTTTCTTGAGGTATCCAGATACACATTGGTTTTTCATTGAACCCATTTATATACACATATATATACGTATATATAGACACACACATACATACATACAAAGTTGGGTTCCAGTAAGAAATTTTCAATTCCGTGAGATGTTTTTTGTGCATTAGTTTATTTAGAAAATACTGAAAGTATGTTAGTTTTTTATATAACTATCTATATAATAATCTAATAATTATTATTGATAATCAAAATCAAACACGTGGGTAAGAAAAGAAAACGAAAGAAAAAAAAAGGTCGCAACTCGCAAGTCATAATAATAACTTAACTCAAGGAGTTAAGGCCTTAATGCTGTACAACATGGGTGGGCCAGGCCCAAGTCTATTATTTCATAACTTTTGTCTAGAAAATATTAAGGCATGATAACGATTAGTGGGCCCGGATTGGAGTCACTAAATTGGCAATTGCAACTTGCAAGTGGGTAACTGGAACTTTAAGGCCCGGGTTTTAGTCACTAAATTGGCAATTGCAATTTGCAAGTCGGTAACTTAAACTTTAAAGGTACCGTTAGTTCGGAATGAAATCCGGTGTAAATGAAATTTGAATTCAATATATTTATTGCTGGCGCTTCATATCCCTTCAAATTAATCATGACCGTCCGATTACCTATAGACATTCTCTGACCGTGGATAGTGGTTCAATTACATATTTACCAGTTTGTCCTTCAACCAACTGTTTTTACAATTTAACATGACCTGGTCAAAAGGACAAAATAGTACATTTACATTGGAAAAGTATAAACCGTCAGCCAACACTCCTCCTTGGATGTAGCAACCCACTAACACCATCACTGCAGTTACAAAGTCAGTTTTAGCTATAAAAGAGTCTTCCAACCTTCGAGTAAATATTTCGCATTCTCCCAGTTTTTGTAAACATGGCTGGCAAAAAAGAAAACAAAACATCGGCGGTTCCACAGGTATATGTGAATTCTGCTTTGCAATATCTCCATGTTCATTGTAATAATTTCTCATGCGTACCACACCTGCACACCAACAAAAAACAAACCTTTCCGATGTATGACAATAACACTATGCCGAAATCGCACATAATGTTCATAGTACTAGATTCTCATATTTTTCACTCCTGCACAGGAAGAAAATCCATCTCCAACAACAAGTGCACTTTTGGAATTTCTTGATCAAGAATTTCCTGATTTGCCCACGGTATGAATCGTTGGTTTATTTCAATCGGGGTCATTTCAAGTAATTTTAATAAATGTACCAAGTATGTAACGTAAGTAGTATACAATACACGAGAGCGATGATGAAGTTTCAACCAACCGTATTGCCAACCAACCAGCACAGGTTTGTCTGCGATCTTATACTCATAATAAAAATGTCGGGTTTCAAAAATGTTGTATGTTATTTACAGGGAGAAAGTGGCAGCTCCACACTTGAGGTCCCCCGCATGACAATGGACGAGGTTTGTTTGCATTTTTAAAAACTCCATTAATTTAAATTAGAAAGTTAATTCATGTTACGACCTTGTAAGTAGGTAAGCCTAGAGATGCAGGCTTCGCTTATCTCAGCGGTGCGTTACTTGGACAGACGTAAGAAACAAGGGCGTAATCGACGGCAAGTTGCAATACAATACCCACCTGAGATTATAGTACTTTCCAGCGATGAAGAAAATGATACCGAGGTGACGGGTGCATCAACGTCTGCGGCCTCAACATTGGCCAGCCGTAAACGTCGTCGAGTATCAGTATTTAATGGAACCAAAATTTATGACTTACGGGATGATGGTGATGACACTAACGGCAATGACAGTTCTGCAGCTCCAGGGATTATGTAATTATCCATTTAATGACTAACACTCATGTCTACGTACTTAAGTTTATTCCTTTCCTTGCAAGTCCCATAATGTTGAATATTATTTTCAGCTCTCAATATGTACTGCTTTGTTATTTATCTTTGTAACAGTTTTCAATTTTCATTCTCAATGGTAACGTAATGTTTGATATCAACTTACTTTTCTTATTGTTCTTATTGTAATATAAAATTTCCTTCAAGAATGAATCACTGGGTATCGGTATTAAACAAAAGATATGCTAAAAATCCAATTAAAAATTGTTACTCTTAAGCGATGTATGAACGTTGGGTTAGGCGATTCAAAACAATAAATGTTGGTTATCATGGTCGGCCAACGTATTCAGGATTCCAGATCTATTAATAGACCGGTCAAGAATATTTGTCATTCAAACCATAAAACACAGAAATGTAGGCTGGTACACACATGTAATGACATAAGTACAACGAATGTAGAGTTTTTTTTCATAACTATAGTACTTTAGAAAATTATTTACCAAGGTATTGTACATTTCAATTTATTTACTAAATGATTGTGTTTTCTAAAAAAAAACATGTATTTTCTAAAAAAAAACATGTATTTTCTTTTTTAAGTTTTCTTCTTTATTTCTCTAACTCATAAAACATAAATTAAATAACTATAAAATTTTCTACACTAATTTTGCCCTATCTCACTTTTTTTATTTATAAATATCTTGCTTTATTTTTTTATTAATATAAGTATAAAAAATCGGCTATCTTCAAATTTTATTTGATATAAAAAAAAGGATAACGATCATCTATAAATTTTAAAAGTAAAGAAATTTAAGATTGTAATACTAATATATTGAATTATATATCGTTAGATTCTTTTAGTGGTTGGTATTTTTATTAAGCTTATTTCAATAAATAAAGTTTACAAATTAATTAAACAATGTGATCAGTAAATTTTATGCTACAATGTTTTTAATAAGATATATGGTCTAAAAATGTTAATTTTTCTATTGCGTTGGATTTTATTATTATGCTACAATGTAGTTTACAATGTTTTTAATAAGATATATGGTCTAAAAATGTTAATTTTTCTATTGCGTTGGATTTTATTATTATGCTACAATGTAGTTTACAATGTTTTTAATAAGATATATGGTCTATAAATGTTAATTTTTCTATTGCGTTGGATTTTATTATTATTATATGTTTTTAAAAGGTTAGATGGCTATCAATTTTTTTTATATTTATTAAATATAAGTTGATTTAAACCATGATTTTTGTAAAAGTAAATTACATTTTCTTTTACGAATATTATGTGTGACAGTTGGTTTATTTGAGACTTGGTCTTAGCAGTTCATGTATGTGTGCTATAATTATGGGATTGAGGTAATAACTGCTATGCACATTTTCCTACAAATATGCCAACCGCTACATATGTTCCATATAAATTGGTTCAGTTCTTCCTACTCAATTATTTCAACTCAAAATTTTCCACGTAAATTTGGCAGGTTAGTTTTTTACAATTTTTTCTTATCTGCATACTTTGGCATGAAATTACATGTTAGCCTATGATTGTAGTGAATCTACTTATAACAGATTTTATAATATTATATGTAATCAGTTATTGAAATTACAAGTGACAAAGGTTCGCGTAACCTTCTTCTGTCTAGCATCATTCACAAAAGGTACATTTTACTAACCCTTATGTCTATTGAATATGATTCGATGCGTTTGTATTTGCTCAATACAATAAACATAAAATTTTGTCCAGCTTTAATAATTTGTATACTAGCTTACATAGAGTTCAGTTTCTATTTTTTTTTTGTTTCATATATGTTTTACGTTTGCATACTTTCCTTTAGTTTCTAAAACTGGCCGGAAACCAACTCATCTAAATCTCACAAGTCCAAATTTCCAAGATAAGTTTGAAAAAAAATTTTCACAACATAAACTTATGTTCTTTCTATGGAGTCGATGTTAGTTTTTTATTTTTGGTAACTTCAAGTTTTAATCGATCAAAATTTTTGATGTTGAACAAATCCAATATACAATTCTTACATTATAGTTGACCCTTTAAAACAGAATATTCAAAGAGTTAACAGAAAAATGAAACAACTTTTATAAATTTAATGCATTTAACAACATTCAAACGCAATGTCCAAGTGAAAAAGGTTTTCGTAATGTTTAGTATTATGAAAATGTGAATTTAAAAGAAAAAAATCAGTTGACGTAAGCAAAATAATGATCAATCCCAAATAAACGCAGTCTAAATATAAGTGAATAGTTTTAAAAACCAGTTCTACAAAAAGGAAAAGACAAAACCATTAAACTTTGGGATCAATTAAAGTCAGTAAAACATGATCGCCTTTTAAGGCAAAAAAGAAAAAAAAACATTAAATGTGTTTATTTGTCAATCAACATAATCAAAATTTAAATACCAACAAACTTCTTCAAATATACGATGTTTTATTTAAATAAAACTTACTTCTCCATACTTTCATTTGGCCTTTTGATATAATACAGAATCTTTTTATTTTTCAGACGTAGACTCACTTCCATAAATTCTTCAAAACGTTTTTTATTCTAATAAACTTACGTTTTATATTTTTATAAGAATTTTTTTTCTATTCTGTAACAACTTCAATATTAAAAGGCAATTTTTAAGCATCCAAGGAGATCGAGTCAAAAATCTTCATCATACTTCCTGTTTTTACAGTTACATATTTATAACAATAGGATGTAGTTTCTAAACAGCTAGCATGTGTTGTTATATGATTATGTAAATATAAGTTTCAACTCTTATTCATGTTCATTTAAATTAACACTCATTTAATCAATATGGGTTTCTGAACATTTATACTCAACTTATGCTTTCATCCAACATGTTACTAAAATTCTAAATTGACCATAATGCAAGTATTATGAACATTGCACAACAAAGATTCAACATTTAATTTTTTAACTCTTTTTTAAAGCTTTTTTGTTTGTTTATGTTTAACTATTTTTTACAGCTTTTATGTTTCAAAACAATTACGTATATGTTAACTACACAATGTGAATGTCATGTATCATCATTATTTACTGCAAGAATGAACATTGTATACTGTTTGTTTGATTACGTTACTTATATGTAGTTAATTACTTTTACTGTTTTACCTAAGTGTCTGTTGTATAACGTTAGTTGTGAAAACACTTGATTTTTACAAACACGATATTATATATATGTCAAGTTTTGTTAGTGTGATGTATTAAGGTATATCACAATATTATATCTAGCACCAAAGAAAAACATAAATTCAATATATGTTGCACCCAGAATAATAAAGTAAAATACAAGCAACCAATTAAACCCACAAATAAGGCTTCATCCAATATGATACTCTATTCACTTAGGTACTTGGGTTTTGTTAAGTTGTTATATAAATTTTGTTTTAACTTCTCATATATTCGTAAAATATATATTCAATTTTGCAATATCTTTACCGGTTTACCTAAACGAAGCAAATTATAGGTGTAGAAAAACTTACAATTACCAAGTCGCCACATTATGAGCCACAGACCGTGAGATACCTTAAAATGTAAATACGAAGTTAGCATAAATTTACAACTTGTGCATCTTTGTATATGGCAGTTTTATACATGGAAAAACTTACCAACGTTACAAGTTTCCAAATGAGTAATCGTATCAAGTGACAACAAACCGGTGTACATGAACACGCTGCAAATCCAGCCGAATAGATGTTATTCATTATACAATTCATAGGGTCAAATCCAATGAACAAACCATCAGATTAGTATATTTTCAAATTATTTTTAGCTTTAAAACAGATTTTCGACCTGTCCGACATGCACCGTAAATCCGATGCCACGCATACTGGATCTACACATCTGTGTAGACATCATCCAGTCGATGTGACAAATTTACGGTGATTTTAAAATTTTCGGCCGAATATATGTTATTTAATACAGAAATTATAGCTCAAATCCGGTTACCAAACCATCAGGGTAACATATTTTAAATATATTTTCCGATTTACAACAGATTTGCCGCCTGACCGACATGCACCGTAGATCTGGTTCAACACATACCGGATCTACATGTCCGTGTACATATCGTCCAGTAGATGTTAAAAGTTACCGGTGATTTAAAAATTTCCGGCGAAATTATGTTATTTAATGTAGATATCACATGTCAAGTCCGTTAAACAAACAATCAGATGAACATTTTCAAAATAATTTTGGATCTACAACATTTTTAACGACCTGACCAACATGCACCGTAGATCTGGTGCAACAAATACCGGATCTACACATCCGTGTAGACATTGTCCAGTAGATGTTACAAATTTTCGGTTAGTTCAAAATTTCCGGCCTGATCTATCTTATTAAATATAGAAAACATAGATCACAACCGGTTAAGATCCCATCAGACGAACATTTTTTAAAATCCTTTTGGAATTACAAAAAAATTAGCGACCTGACCGACATGCACCGTAGATCTGGTGTAACACATACTAGATCCACACATCCGTGTGCACATCGTCCAGTAGACGTTACAACTTCCCGGTGATTACAAACTTTCCGGCCGGATTTATGTTATTTAATATAGATATCATATGTCAAGTCCGTTTAACAAACTATCAGATGAACATTTTTTCAAAATAATTTTGGATCTACAAAATACTTAACGACCTAACCAACATGCACCGTAGATCTGGTTTGATCGGCCATGGAATAGCAAGCTTACCCGTTCACGGTTGACATGCACTCATGTTGCTCAGTCGTGCCGTCGTTTTCTATTGTCTCGGAGGATAACCGATCGGTCCGTAGCCGTGAAGCAGGCCGACGCCGCCATCTCCTCCATCTCCATCGACGTTATACACGATTGTCCCATTTGTATCGTACGCGTTCCCTCTGATGATCAGCTGCCGTGAAACCCCGTAAACGTTTGGCGGCTGGCGTTTGCTGTGAGCGGCCGTGTGTTTGGTGGAGAACGCGATTAGGGTTGCGAAAAATAGGGTTTGAACGGAACAGCTCATAGACTGACATATTTATGTCTCTTTCAGTTGGGTCGGATCCGGGCTACCCGTACCAACGCATCGTTTCTGTCACCGTGTACTGTCACCCACACATAATGTTATTAAAAAACGTTACTTGCTTCCGATTTTTAATTCATTTATAGTTATAGTGCGTATGCAATGATTATTTTCAAAAAATTTTTAAACTCATGCATTGTATGAAGGCAAGTTTCAAAATTCAACTTATTTTTATTTGATGTGTTGTAGGTTTTAAAAAATAAAAATTTAGATCGGCCGGACGATTAAATTTACCTAACGGGTCAAATGGGTCTGACGCTTAAATTGGCGCGTATAAAAAAAACTAAATTAGAACATAACTTTTTTGTTGCAAATTAAATTTATAAAATGATGTACTAAACAAACTATCTTTTGAAAAAAAAATTCCAACATTATATATATTTGGTGACTTTTTGTCGTCAACCCGTTTGACATGTTTGCTTCAATATGCAAAATTTGCCACCTCTATTATTTTATACATACATACATATATATGCACTTGGGTGCAGATACAATCCCGTAATGTCCCAACCCTACAAAATGTACAAAATTATACATCAAATGCACAAATAAAAAAAACTTTATAACTTAAAACCTTTTTTGGTTTTCAATATTAATACATCTTATACTCTTACAGTAAAATTATATTTAAAATGTAAATTTCTTAACTTATACAGTAAATGCACGAATTGGAACATTAAATGCACAAATTCGTGAATAAAGTACACACCTTTATCATGAGATACGAAAATGTTTACATCAAATGCATACCTCTAATAAATGTAAAAAATTTTATCATCAAATGCATAAGTTTATATATTAACTACATAAATTTTCATCACTTACACATCCTCATGCATTGTGGGATATTGCTGTTGTTCGATTGGACTTTGTATACAAACATGATCGGAATGACGTGCTCATATTAATTTGCATTGATAAAACTGTAAGTGGTAAATACTAACAAAATACTCATATAACGTCTACTTTGTACGAATTTGTTTTTCTAAGTAAATTCATTATTAATACAATTTGTACTAGGGGGATAAAATGGCAGCCATTATCCCATTTGAGTTGATGCATATATACAATTGGAGGAATTTGGCCGTTGGTGTGTTTCATTTTCGTCGGTTCAAAATTGAAGGAAGCGGTAATAAATATCCAAGCTTTGGACCGTTTCAATTTTTACGTTCTGAGTGGAATATGTTTTTTTTACTAAAAATACAACTATTACACCGGTTACGACTGACATCGAGCGCATTGTTCCTTTATATCCCTTGGTGCCGTCACTTAAAAGTCTTGTCCAGAAAACAATGACCTCACGATTAATGATTGGTATGTCTCTTTTTTTACTATGATTGTGTATATAAATTTTGTTTTGTGCGTATAATGCATTTTAAAATATGACAGCTAACTTGTCAATTACATTATGTTAGATGTTGTGGGAAAGATCATATTCGGTCGTAGGATTAGTGCCACATTTTTCAACTTTTACAGCTCATCGTTTGAAGTATTGTTACATGATGATACGTAAGTGTACGTTTTACATGTCTTTATTATTTTTTCTTATGTACATTTTCTTTACTATACAAATTTTCTTTGGTTTCTAACTTGTATTATGTTTAGTGGATATAAGATGAAGCTGAAGTTGTATGACACTACACAGACGAAGCATGTACGTTTTTATCGTGCCATGATAACAAGATCTGTAATCTACGTTTCCCGGGTTACTCTTAGACATTTTGATTCAAGTATGATTTCATATACTTGTAATGGTTTCATTTATGAATATTTATGCAACACTTCACTTATTAATAATTCGTTATTCTATGTTTTATAATTTTTAGTGAATATGCTGTTTTCCACAGATTTAACGAACGTAATTATCGAACCGCAAATGCCAGAAGCAGACAAGGTTATAAGAATGTTCCAGGATTGATGTTTTATTAACCTGTCATTATGTGTTATTTATGGAAGGTTATGTTATATGCAACATTAATTGTTTGATGCGGTATTATTAGTAGTTGTTATTATCGTTAAGATGTTTATCAGTTTTATATTAACCGAGTATTTGTACCTGCTAACACTTTATAATTTACATGTAAATAATTTTCGTATATCACATTTTTTGTACCCCACGGTTTCAATACAGGTAGTGGGAGAAGATTGTAGGAACATTTGGTGAAAATCTCATGTTGCAATAATCGTGTCCACAAATTAATAACCTTATGCGGTCAAGTATGACAACAAACAAAAAAACAAAAGAAAAATATTTTTTTATATATTCTTCAAATTATTTAATAGAAAAATTAGAAAGTGGTTAAAAAGTTACTAAAAACCACAATAAAAACATTTGGATTTCTAATTCAAATAATTTTGTCTAAATGTATAGAATTTGTAGAAAAAAAGTTCAAGTTCTAAAATTTCTAAACTTGCATGGTGAAAAAGATCTAAGGCAACACAAAAATGTAGATAGTATGAACTAACTATTAATGACATTCATGGTTAGTGTCTAGACTAAATAAAACACACTGGATATACTCATGAAAATAAAATGTCATACTGATTGAAATACGAAGATAGTCAATATATATTACATATGTATCTTTACAAATAAAGACCAAGATTAATAAATTTGTTAACATAATACGTTTTTTTTTACCATTGTAATGATTCATTTTAATGCAACACATTTTAAAATACATTTATAAAGACTGTTCAAGGTACATACATCCCGTGCACCGCACGGGTATAACACTAGTTTAGTTTGTTTATAATTGTTGATAACAAAGTTAAATTTCATGTAATTTTCATCAAAATTCATTGTTAATATGAATTTGACATTTTTTTCAACTCATACATGAAGTAAATTTTAACAATACATAAATCAGATTTCAAAATGCATCCCTAACAATACTAAAAATTATCTTTTACCTTCACCATCAACCATATTAATAACTAAAATTTAATTTATAATCCCTTTGAATTTCATTAAGTGAACAAAATGTCAACTAGTATTTTTATTTGGGTTAAAAGTCGTACAAATACAAGAATATATTTTTGAAATTATCTATATAACTAATCTATCTTTTTTCTACCTGAATGACACTTGTACTTAGTTTTACTTGTTGATATGATGCTTTTGATGACTGGTTCCGTTTTCATCGACAAAACTTTTATTCATGTAATGTGTTGGTTGTAAATAATGATTTAGATTGAAAAAGAAAAGTATTATACTTTTATTGTTTTCACTTTTCATGATTACCATTATCTTTTGGCATTTCAACATTACTTTATATATCTTTTTATTAGTACTATAAAAATTACCGATTTCCAAGGTAATACCCGATTGAAGAGAGATAGAGAGGTGAGAACTGAAGAGGGGAAAATCGTGAATACTCTTTTCGTTCGTCTCCAAAGCCCTAACCACCATATTTCATCATCTATTGTTCTCGTTCATTATCAATAGTTGCGCTTTGATATCAGGTTTGTTTGATTTCCTGATCAACGTAGTGTTCTTTGATTTTTCTTATTTTGAAACAGACTTTTGATTTTCAGACTGCTTTAGGGTTTTAAATTTGAACTTATGTTTTTCATTTAGTTTGATTTGTAGTCAACTCAAAATTATTTTCGTTTTGATTCCTAAGCCGAATTTCTTTTTTATTCCGGATGGCAACAAAGGAGAGGGTAACCAGTAATATAAACCTACACAACTCATGATTTCAATAAATAAAATAATGAAAGGATTCAAATGTTAAAAGTAATGGTGAGAAACCAAACTTTGAAAAAACAATATATCTAAAAACATGCAAATTGTCTGTTTGCTTTTTTAAATTTTATTTCTACCTAGAACATGCATATTGGCTACTGGCACTGTTGAACACAAATTCGGTTTGGGTTTAACCCAAACTGTCTTTGATATGCACAAAAGATGATAATAAATTAACAAAAACAATAAAAACTAAAGACACTTAAATTATACATTATCTTTTTGTAATTACTTTATTTGTTTACAAATTTGTGTTCATTGTATTTTCAAATCTCATTAAAGTTGTAATTTAAAAGTATCAATCGTGAACTAAAAGCAATGTTGATTAAGAAACATATGAAATGACTCGCTATGGATGATGGTGCTGATCAAGGGCGTCTTTTAGGGTGTGCGAGAGGCTCGACTGCACAGGCCCCTCAATTTCATAGGGCCTCACGGTCATAATAAAGATCTAAATTAGACCAATAAAAATTTTCTGTATTTGAAATGTATACGTTGTGCATCAGTGCATTAAAATGGAATTCATGTCAAATTTTATTTGATTGTATTATTTATTTTAATTTCTTACTAATACTTTTTTTTTTTTGTTATTCACAACCTCCACTTTACCTATTAAAATCGAGTCTCAAAATGACCAATTTACTATTTAAAAATATTTAAGGGAATATGTTGTAATCACCATCACATGGTCTCTGAAATCCATGAGACGGCCCTGGACTGCTGATGACAACCGACTAGAGACAGGAATGTTGGAAGTACATAAGAAAATATGTTAAAAAAGATGACAAACTGTTTTACGGTAACAGAAGAGACAAACATAATGAAAATGTTTCGGTACGTTGCAAGTTTTGCAACATCAACTTAATTATTTTTTCACTAAACTTATAAGTTATTTTGAGAAATCAATTCGAAACACTTAATTAAGCACAATTAAATATCGAACCAACCAAAGATTATTCAAACCAAGCCATACCCGGCCTGTCACAAAAAATAAGCTAACCTAACTGTAACCGACCAGCCTCAGCCTCAGCCTCAGCCCGATCCTGCCGTTGTTTAAAGCTCAAATAATCGGCTACAAACTCTGGCGGTGGGTCCAGAGGCTCTACATTAATCCATCCATATTTCTCTGCATAAGGATTAACTAAAGTTTTTGGTGGGAAATTATTAATACAATCCTCCCATACATTCTTATCATCCAAATCTCTTAATACCTCCCATACGCAGCTATTACATTTGAACCCGGATCCAAACCCGATCATTAAAACCCGATCTCCTTTCTTTAACCTCTTCTTAGCCTCCATGTACCCTAATACATACCACAATGCACTTGCAGATGTGTTCCCAAATCTATGCAGAGTCATCCTTGATGGCTCCATATCCTCTTCGCTTAACGCTAAGCTCTTTTTAACCCCGTCGATCACCGCCTTCCCACCCGGGTGCAAGCAAAAGTGATCCACACCTGACTTGAAATTCAAAGCCACCTTCTTCTTAAACCTAATGTTCAAGAATTTAACACTGAATTTCTGGATATTTACCATCAATATGTAAACACAGATTGCGGTTAATGGTAATATCTTTGGTGCTATACTTTTTAAGTTTTCGGTTAGGGCTCGTGTTGCTGTTTTCGGTAGAGTTTTTCCTAGGAAAAACCCTATATGCCCTTGGTCATCTTCTTGTTGATGGCAACATGTGTAAGCTTCATCGCTTGATCCTAAGTGGGTTCGAACCAAACACTTTAACTTAAACATGGCTTGCTTTCGTAAATTTGTTTTGTTTGTTAACAGCACCGAACAGCCCCCACAACGAAACAAACAATTGGTGAGAATCATCGACTTGTCTTTGCCGTTGTACCAGTTTGGTGCAATCGACTCTGAAGTCAAGACGAGAGCAAGCTTGTTTCGATGAGTTTTGAACAAGTTTTGAACAAGATTGATAGATATCAAACTCGCACTGCACCCCATTCCCGAAAGATTGAAAGATTTGATATCGTCTCTCATTTTGTAATGGTTGATGATACGAGATGTTAGTGATGGCACAGAAGCCATCACAGACACATTGACAACCAGTATGTCAATGTCCTGGGAAGAAACCCTAGATTTGATGAATAATTTATCTAGGGTTTCAGTAAAGAACTCATCCATTTCAATTAGGCCGTCGGTTAGTGTTGGATTGGTTCCGCGACCCGAGAAAAAGTTTCTTGGGCCGTAAGTGTCTTCACCGATGCCAGAGCTAACGATGGCTCGTAAGAGAAACCGGAACTCTTCAAGACCCAAGTTGTGGCATCCCTTGATCATATTACCAGAAAATTCAGTAGAAACTTTTCGGTCATCAAAAGAAGGCTTGAAGCACTCATAATGCAAGATGTAGCATGCTGAATCAGTAGTACATCTTCTTTGATCAACGAATCTGTTGAAAAGAAACAATATTAATACAACCAATAATAGACAAGCCGCCAATATTAGTACAACCATCGTATCTTATCAACCTTAATTAATTCAAACCTACTAATGCTAGCTAAGTTGTGTGTTTATATATATATATATATATATATGGATGCATTTTATTCCATTTATATAGGCAATTATTGACACCCTCCCTCTATAATTAATTTAATTATATAATTATAAAAAGATCGAGCGCTCCATCTGTTGGCCGGATATATATATTCCGACATCTAACTTATTTTGATAACGATGTTATCAAAATCTTTGGCTGGCTTTTTATATATAATTTGTTAACTAGTTATATTAAATAATATAATATCTAAAATTTCATTATAAACAGCTAAAAATTACGAATTCTTTCAACCATCATTTTTGATATTCTTAATAGTTTTTGAAGTAATTAAATACTAGATACTCTTTATAATAGGGAGGATTTCATATATACTCCTCCAAAACTTCATAATCTCATATATACTCAACTTAAAATTATAATATCATATATATCCCTCCAAAACATCATAATATCATATATACCCAATTTGAATTATTAATATCACATATATCCCTCTTAAACATCATTAATATCATATATACCCAAATTCATTAATTTACTTATTTTTATATCATTTAAAACTCATAATTAATATTGCTTATTAATTAATGACCATTATACCCTTATTTATTTCTTCTTTCAACTAAACTTCAAAATATCATATTTATCCAACTTAAATTAAAATATCATATCTCTTTTAATAATTTTATATAATTATGTTTTTAAACTTTACTATATAAATTCTTTATAGTAAAACAAATTAACAATAACAATAAAAAAATTGTATTATGTTTTTGCTCGTTTGTAATCAAATCGTATCGTCTTAGTAAGTTTTCTTATTTGTTTTTTTCCTGCAATTTTCTATATACAATTAACTGGTTTTCTATTTCTTTTCGAATTTTCTAGTTGTAATGCATTTTGTTTCTTTTTAATTTAGTATATATTTTCTTTTCTATATACATTAGTTTCTCTTTTTTTTTTCTCAAGTTTTCTTTCTTTTATAATTATTGTTTTTTTTTCTTTTTTATATTTAATCTTGTATTTGAGTTATAAATTGTTATCCAATATTATTAGTTGTGTATATTTTGTGTTAACGATAACATTATATATATATATATATATATATATATATATATATATATATATATATATATATATATATATATATATATATATATATAGGGGCGAGTTCAATGGAAAACCACTATGCACCTGAAAACTATGGAAACCTACGTATACCGTACGATTGGGTGCATTTCATGAAAAACGCGGTGACATGATCGTAAATAAGGTGATGCATCACGCGAGATTTTGATGCATCCCGCGGGAAATTTGATGCATCACGCGGGAATTTGATGCATCACGCGGGGAATTTGATGCATTTGTGGTGGTGCAGTGCGGTTTTCACAAGTTTTCAGGTGCATGGTGGTTTTCCATTGAACCTCCCTCTATATATATATATATATATATATATATATATATATATATATATATATATATATATTAGGGAGTTATATATATTTTTGTAAGGATGCTAGAGAAAAGAGACGAGACTTTGAGGGTTTCATCGATGAGGATGTCAGAGAACAGAGACAAGATGATTGTGGTTTTGACAATGAGGACATTTGAGGATGGAGCAAGGAGATTTGGAAAATGCATAGGTCATGGGTTTAATTTATTGAATTTATGATAATAACAATAATAAGTAAATAAATAAATATTTTTATACTAAATTAAATATAAAAAGTAATAAAAGCATACTAAAAAACAATAACTATAAAAGAAAGCAAACTTGAAAAAAAAAAGAAACTAATGTATATAGATAACAAAAATATATACAAATTAAAAAAAAAACAAAAATGCAATACAACTACAAAATTCGAAAAGAAAAAGAAAAAAAAGAACGTAATATGTAACCAGTTAATTGTATATAGAAATATGAAGGAAAAAAACAAATAAGAAAACTTAATAAGACGATATGATTTGATTACAAACGGCAAGAACATAATACAATTTTTTATTGTTATTGTTAATTTGTTTTTCTATTAGAAATTTATATAGTAAAGTTTAAAAACATAAATTATATAAAATTATTAAAAGGGATATGATATTTTAATTTAAGTTGGATAAATATGATGTTTTGATCGAAGTTTAGGTGAAAGAATAAATAAGTAAGGGTATAATACACAATATTAATTATGAGTTTTAAATGATATACAAATAATTAATTTAATGAATTTGGGTATATATATATATGATATTAATGATGTTTAAGAGGGATATATATGATATTAATAATTAAAATTGGGTATATATGATATTATGATGTTTTGGAAAGATATATATGATATTAAAATTTTAAGTTGGGTATATATGATATTATGAAGATTTGCAGGGTATATATGAAATTCTCTCATTAATAATATAGTCTTATGAAGTTTTTTCTATTTTAACCAATCTCATGAACTAGTTGAGCTTGATGATGACTTAAAAAATTCTTTTTATATATTTGGAATAAATTCTTTTAAGTATGTCAATTCTTTTTTTTTTTTTTTTGTTTTGTAATTATCAGCATCATCTTTATTGTTGGTATTATTATTATTATTATTATTATTATTATTATTATTATTATTATTATTATTATTATTATTATTATTATTTGCAATTAACATTATTCTAATTTAAAATCTATCATATATATGCCTCAAAAGATTATGTAGGTTTGAATGTTTGATATGTTTTTGTTGATAAGGATATTAAAATGTTAAAATCAAGACTAGATGTATATTTGTTCCAAATTTAAATGATGTCTCTTTAATGCTTATAATTAAAACTAGTCATTTAATTAATACTCTAATTTTTTACATTATTATAACATGGATATAATCAAACCGTATTTAATAATTAAATGCTGTCCATCAAATCTAATTCCAAATGACTCATCGAAGATGGAAGGTGAAGTGCGCCATTGATGTTCTTAATAGTAATCATCTATGATTATTACAAATTATATATATATTTAACGGTTTATCATGAAAAGCATGACAAAAAGAATATGAATTCTATAGGATTATTTAAGTTGGAAAAAAATTTAAGGCAACATTTTTTTAGCTGATCGACGGATATAATCGTATTGTATGAAATTATTTTTGACCTAAATTATCAAATTTAACAGGTTCATTATGTCATCAACAAAAAAATCCGATTAGCATATATAACATTATTTAAATTGAAGGAATTTTAAGAAAATGTTTTTTATTGAGGGACTTAATGAAAAGTTTTTAGATATCAAATGTAAAATGTTACACGCCATATATGCCTATCATCTAACTACTTATTCTGTGGTTAATGATGCATTGATGGACCAATGTGTGGTACAAATTAAAGTCAACAACAATTGAATTATTATCATTTAAATAAATGACTTCATATATAAATTATAGCATCGATCAATTCAAAATTCTCACAACTTCTTTTTCAGCACATTAACCAGGGGCGGACCTATGGTTTTAATATGGGTGTCACTCGACACCTATAAATTTTCAAAATACTGAGTTACATGTGTATCAAAAATCCGAGCGACACCTAAGATTTTTTTTTTAGTGACACCTACGGAAAATTTATACAATTATAATATACATATTTAATTTATATATGTTGTTTTTATTACTTAAATTTATTGAAATAACACTGAGTTTTAACAACAAAAGTTTTAAGAAAAGCCCAACAAAATATAAAAACAATATTGAAGAATCATTCAAGTGAATTAAGTTAGCCCAAAAATTTTTAGAAAGCCCAAAAAAATTTGTCCAGAGGTCTAACCTTATGAACATTTGTTGCATTTGTTGTATTGAGAAATAATTACTTGTCAATATTTCAAACGAATATGTCATGACAATAATTCAAAAGATATAGACTCGAAGACAACAATTGTAAAACTTTAATACTTACGGTTTTTATTGCTTTTAAGTTTTAATGTATTGTACTATGTAATTTTTTAATTTGAAAAATTTTGTTATTCGTTAATTTTGTATTGGCAATCCGTTTCGATGACCCGGTCCATTTTAGAAAATATTTCAAAAATCTAAGTATTAAATTTACTCTAAAAAAGTGACACCGATAATAAAAATTCCTAGATCCGCCCCTGACATTAACTACAAACTTTATAGCTTATATACATACATTATGGTTTGACGGATTACCACTCATTATGTAACCTTTAAAAAAACTTTTAAAATTTTATTTTATTACCATGTTTTAATAAACATTATAAAGATCGTATATAAGTTTCAAATACATTCACATCTCCAACTCCTTAAAACTAACATGAGCGTACAGTACAATCACATAAATTTACATGTATATGAACGTACATATATATGATACATGATTTCATTTACTTAGAATGTGTGAATGTATGTGAACTTTATATATCATCTTTGTAATGTCAATTAAAACATGTTTATGAAAAGAAAATTCAAAAAAGTATTTTTAATATTGATACATTCTGGTGCGTTGCGTAATAGGTGGTACTCACTTGAAAACACACACACACCATTTAATAATAAGCACTGTGAGCACCAATAAAAATTTAATAAATAAAATCAATTAAAACATTTGCATGTTATATATAACTTATTTGCATAGTTTGAATGTGATCAATTTAATAAATATTGTGTATATTAAAGTTTATAAATGCAATAAATGAATCTAATGAAACTTGTATATATAAATATGAAAATGCAATGAATCAAATATATAAAAAAATTGCATATATAAAACTTTATTTTGGTGCTTACAGGTGTTTAATTATAAATGGTACTCAAAAGATCTTTAGTGTGTGTGTGTCTGTATGTATGTATATGATGACGATAAATTAACATGCATATAGTAGTCTCCACCAATAGAGTTTAACTCATTTGGTACGAGGGTGATAAGGATATGTGAGGTCAAGGGTTTGATTCCCATAAATATAAAGCTAGTTCTCATATGAGACAAAGTAATAGTTTAGGAGTGCGCTAGTTTAATGTAAAAAAAAAATATAGTAGTCTCCATCATCATATTTTTTATATTAATTTGGTTGATTATATTTCCCATTTTTCTTTATGATTCATCCGTCTAATTAATGTGCATGTATTCGCGACAACATGTCCATTAGGTGTTAGATAGCCTCAATTTATTAAGTGCATTGATTGATTAAATTTGTCCACATAGGTGAAAAGACGGAAGATAATTTAGTGTGTATGAATGATATAAAACTAGGATTTATTAAAGATTTATATATACATATACATATACCACCATATATATATAGAGAATTTTTTAAACACCATTTAATAATAAGCACCGTGAGCATCAATAAAATTTAACAAATTAACATCAATTAAAATCTTTACATGTTACACATAATTTATTTACATAGTTTGAATGTGATCATTTTAATGTATCTTGTGTGTATTAAAGGGCTTATGAATGCAATGAACCTAATAAAACTTGTATATATAAAAGCATGAAAATGTAATGAATCTAATGAATCTTGTGTATATTAATGTCGATGAATGCAATGAACCCACTGAAAGTTTATTTTATTTATTCAAAGCTTGTATATATAAAAAATTATATGTATAAATGTTTATTTCAATTGGTGCTCACTGATATTTAATTATAAATGGTGCTCAAATGATCCTTAGCCATATAAATTTTAGGTTCAAGCGAGTATCATTTATTATGTAGATTATACAAATGATATATAAATTCACGCACATTCATACATTCTAAGTGCATGAAATCATGCATCATATAAATGCAGGTTCGCATATTATGTAAGTGTACGTTCACATCATTTTTTTAGGAATTAGAAAATGTAAATGTATGTGAAATTTACATATTATCTTCATAATGTTAATTTAAACATGCTTATGGAAAAAAATTTAAAAAGTTTTTTAAGGGTGGTTGGTACGTTCTGGTGCGTTGCATATTGAGTGGTACTCTCTCGAACCATATATATAGGGTTGGGATCATTGCAGAACCTTAATTTAGTGCAGAACTATAGAATCGATCAATACCATAAGATTATAATATAACACTAGGTGATAAGATGATAAATATGCAATTAACATTAAATTAAGGACAGCCCACCAAGTTTGACTGCCCATTTTGACCATTTTTGACTCTTTTAATATCGATGTATATGCAGTGTTGCATATATGATGTATAATATTACTTCGACGTTGAATATGTGATATAAACTGTAATTCGACATTGAATGATCTCAATATAATATATTAAATGGTTGTCTAGGTAAAAAAAAAATTTTACGAAAAATACACACGTAAAATTTTTCGAAAAAAATATATCATGACCGTTTTCGTTAAATCCACCAACTTTGACTACTAATTTTGACCATTATTTTGGCTCTGTTAATATTGAATATACATGCAGTGTTGCATATATGATCCCATCTATATATATATATATATATATATATATATATATATATATATATATATATATATATATATATATATATATATATATATATATATATATATATATATATATATATATATATATATATATATAGTGGGGGTTTCAATGGAAAACCTCCATGCATCGAAAAACCTTAAAAAATCACAACGCATCATTAAGGTAGCAGCATGCATCATGATCATTTGATGCATCGTGTAGTCGGTTCAAGTTGAAACACGATGCATCACGGGAGAAGGATGATGCATCACGATTACTTGATCTATCACGCCACCGGTCCGGGGTCGAATCGGTCCGGCGTCCAAACCGGTCGAGTTAGTTGAAATCGGTTCATTGTTTATATGTTTCTCCACAAAAATAAAAATATTATTATTTAGTTGGGAATCGAACCCAAAACCTTTTGTTCTATAAACCAAAGCTTTATCCATTGAGCTACAAATGTTTTTGTTATTAATTTTATTGATTTACTTATTAGAATAACTAACTTACTTTTTAATATGTAAACTAACTAGTACATCGTAAAAAAACTAGTAAATAAAATTCGATATTGATCAATGAAATTAGAGATATTTAGTTTGATTTTTTGTAAATTAATATATTGAAGACTTGGTTTGTTATTAAAAGAAGTAAGTCAATTAATTTAACAATATGGTGATATGTAGCCTTATGGTTAAGCATTGTTCTATCTAATTGGAGGTTTGGGTTCGAATCCTAGCTAAGTAATTTCTTATTTTATTTTTGTAGAGTTTTATAAAAATGATAGACCAACTTTGATTAAATTGATCGGTCAAAAACCACACCAATTTGATGCAGTGTTGTTCGACTCGGACCGACCTCGTAATGCATCAATTGATTATGAGGGTGTTTGGTTTTGCGTTTTGAACCAGATTATCAGCTTATTACGTTACAATAACGCAAATAATTAGTTTAAAGTGTTTGGATTGCATACGTTAATAAGTGATTATTTGCGTTTAGCGTTAATCTTACCACACTTTTTCATAAGCTAAAAATTGTAGCTTATTTGCTTCATAAGTGATTATTTGATCATTTTACAAGTAAAAACGCAAATCCAAACACTTTAAAAACTGATTATTTGATAATTATGATAACAAACAGCAGAAGCTAAACTAAACACTACATTTCCTGGAGCACTTTTTGTTACAGCTATTATCTGATTATTAGTTTCCAAAACGCTACAGCACTTTTTCAAACGCAAATCCAAACACCCTCTATGATGCACAAAATTTCCGGTGTCATGCAATTTTCTCCGCGTGATGCGATATTCTTTTCTTTGTGATGCATTGTGGTTTTCCAAGGTTTTCCGATGCATGGATGTTTTTCATTGAATATATATATATATATATATATATATATATATATATATATATATATATATATATATATATATATATATATATATATATATATATATATATATATAAAAGTTAAATGTATATTGAGAAGCGTGAAGAACATTGTGATTTTTTTTTTTTATATATTGATTCTTTATTTTTTGAATATATAAATAATGAATCATAAATTCTAATTTAATTGAATCAATAATTCACTATTTTTTACGTTGATTCATTATTTTTAGGTTTATAAATAATGAATCACAAATTTAAAAATAAGTGAATAAATGTATAAAATTTGTGAATCATAATGTTTCTCACATTTCTCAATATATATTTAGCTTCTCATTATAATTTAAACACACACACACACATAATCATTTATAAACGTTTTATTTTTTGTGAACGTTATGAACAACCATAAATTTTTTTGAATATTTATTAAAGATACTAACATAAACTCTTTAAATCACAAGAAACTTGTTGAATCCTAAAAATGTTTTTGAATCCAATGATCTTATTAGATATTATGAATCTTGTCGTAGACACAACTATGAACCCTTTAAAATCTATTAATCTTACTACAGACACTCTGTGAATGATATTAATTTTGCCGTGAACACTTGTTTGTACATATGGATGATTATATCTCTTTTTTTAGTTGTTTACATATTAACAACGAAGTGTTAATTGATCGCTATTTGATATATTTAGTTAGATTTCTCACTAAACTTAATTTCTCTCTTTTAAAATCTCAATAGGAATAAAATCGAAGCTCCTTTGTTAGAAAAGGAAAAAGTAAGTAAAAAGGTATACACATCATGATATTGATAACCAACTTATGAGTTATGGGTAACAACTAACAATATAGGGGCAGGCCAGGCCCAAAGCGATTAACGAGTAGCTGGTCCATTTCCGCGTCATTAATTGCATGTTGCAAGTTGTCGAATTAAAGTATTTTAATTTAAAGGGTTAAAACTATACAAATATATCTTACTTAGAGACTTTTAAAAATTAATCAAATAACTAATCTAGTTTTTTACGAAGATAATACATGTACTTACAAATAATATGTCAAACGAAAGCTAAGTGTATACGTAGGCCCAAATCTACAAAAGTTCGATCCTTGAAAATGACACTAGAAATAATCGGTAGAGACAACAATTGAACTAGAATAACTCAAATCTCAAACCAAAAGCAATCAAAACTGTAAAAGCCGTTCAAGTTGAACCTAGGTATGCAAAAAATAACCCAAACCCGCAACAATTCAAAGCCGATCAACTCGAAATCGTTTAAGACAAAGCAAGCCAAAATCTGTAAAAAATATCCAACTAGAACTGAGATATTTAAAAATCGTTAAAGACAAAGAGAAATTGTTCAACAGAATAATATATTGTTATGTTTAAAGTTTGAATCTCCGATGAAAGCGTTCAAATGTTCCAGACAAAATCCTCAGAAAATCGATGGTACTTGTGAGATTATGGAGGTCGTCGATGGGTTTATAGTTTCAATCACCGGTTGGGTTGCGATTGCAGGGGTTTGAAGAAGGAGGTCATTGGCATTTGGCAGGGTTGAGAATATTTATGACTTTTGATTCCTTCATTCAAAATCTGAAGATGATAGCAATTGATTTTTTGTTTACTTTGTTTTTTTAATTATTATAACAAGAGTTAAGCTTATAAGAAAATAAATATTCAATTTATTAATAACATTTCTAAGGGAATAAAGTAAAATATAATACTAGTTATAATTATAATTTAGAAATCTACATAAACACACTCGTTCTTTAAAAAAAACTAAAAACTAAAAAATTATTGGTAAAATTGATTACCAATCAACAAAAGCATCGCAAGTAAATACGAATAGAAGTATAATTCTGATAAGAAAAAAATAAATTTGTTACTTATATAACTTTTGTAAAATATGTTATATTTGTGCGATTTTAATTTAATATAAATAATGAGAAAATGATAGCTGCCTTTTTAATGTAGCTATCATGACTACTTTATCATTTAATTGTGTATTAATTTAATGCTTTTGAAAATAAAAATAAATAAGCATGGTGAATTGGTGAATGTAAAAAGAAATGCATAAATTGAATGAAAATAGCTAAGTTAGTTACATTAAAAAAAGTAGCTATCATATCCCGTTAAATGATATGTTGGTTGTAATCATTAATTTAAATTTTTTGCTTATTCTGTTTTAGAAATCATAACAAATTTTAACTTAGGTTAGTTAGAAAAATTATAAACTGTATTATGATGATAAAAGACCCATTTATCTTATTAAAAGATACATTTTTAAATTATTATTTTAAAAAAAGTTAAAATTACAGAACGTATTGGCCAGGAAAAGTACAACGAATCACGGGCTTGACTTGAGCCCAAGGCCCAACTGAGAACATTGCCGCCGGCGACGATCCCATCACCTTCAGTCCTACATCTTGCGTTTTAGAAAGTCTCTGCTGATTACGATCGGAACTCTGCCAACAGACGCTTACACATGGCAACAACCTTACCATATGCCAATGTTGATTCAAGCTTGAGAGCTATGGCTGGTCGGGCCGAGGGTTTTGGCCGTTTTGCAGTCGGTGGAGTTCATGGTCCTGTGCATCACGTGACCTCCTTGGCTGGTAATTTTATCTGATTTTTCCCAGATCATTTAATTTATCCATTACAAATATATAGGCTCACGCCGGTAATGGTTTTTTATGGACTATTCGTGGTATGCGTGAATTGGGTATGTCTCGCCATGATACATGTGTTGATGTATAAGAAAGTTTCTGTTACCTCCGCTCACTTCAATTTTGAATGGATTTCAAAATACCTAATTTTCAATTTTGATCGGACTTTACAAACACTTTCTAGAGAAATTAATTATGATGGTAAATGTCGGTGACGAAATCCGATTAATATTCAATGCAACAAATGAAGCATAGAAATGTGAAAGAAGCGAAGGAAGAGCTACATAAGCAAGACTAGGAACTAGAAATATTAGCTAGCTTGGAGTCTTTCTGTTTCACTCCAGGTTGGTTCGGACATCTACAGGGCAATACTTCGCATAGAGCATTTCAGTAAGCAAGCCCTCAGCGCTCGTTCAACCCCTTCAGCTTCTTTCATTCAAAAATATAGTTTTTTTTTTCTTTTGCAAATAGCGTCTTGAAGTGGGAAAGAGATGGCAGGTCGGTCAAGTGCATTCGCTATTCAATTCTATCCTCGATCCTACCGACACTTAGGTTCAGCATGTTTAAAGTATGCTCTTCAGTACTTTCGGAATTTTGAAAGCCTCAGAGTTTTTAAGGATGTGTTTGAAAAATAGTTTGATGCCTTAATTACCTTTAATAATGGTAAATTCAAATATTTTGTACACTCTAATCAATTTCATAAAATAACGATGAAATCATCTGAATTAGTAAGTTGATGTTTAAAATTTCCAACAAGACACTGTTTGTTGGACTTATAACGTATAAGGCGGTGATAAGGTAACCCTCTCACCCATTAATATAAGAAAATGATCAGTGAATTGGGGTGGAATGTTGTTCTGAAGAAGATGCAAAAGAGAGAGTTCTATCAAGTTAGGCATGAATGTTTTGAGTTAAAATTTTGGAATATGTATTGGGAGAGGTATTAAAATCAGTTTGGTGAGAATATTTTTGTTGAAAAAACAAAATGGAAGTGGCACTGATAGGGACTTATGGGAAACAAAGCAATATTGATATTGAGAGCAAAGTTGGTGTGTGAACTTTTATGGTCATGAATTGGTCTGTGAAGAATTAGTGCGCAACAAATGAATTGGTGTATCATTAACTGATTCCTTGGCAGCTGGGTTCATTCATGAGGACTTTACACCAACGGTTTGGGTTTTAAACAACAGTTCCCCTAGAAGATGTGGGTCACTTGCAGCATGGTGATTCAAATAAAGAACGTAACAATCCAACTGCAAGGTATTTGTGAGATTCACAGTGTGGTAGATACCGGATTGAAGCCATTTTCATTTTCATTACACCTGTTGGAAAGAAGTTGATTTCGAATTAGAGTTGTGGAGCTTCTTTTGGTTAGAGGCTTTTGGATAAGTAGTTAGTAACAGATTAAGTCAATGGCTGCCATTTTGATATCTTGCTTCTTTTTAGCTACATGAGTAGAAAGCATTTCTTTGGCCTATGAAGCCCTTCTGTAAAGATATAATATTTTTAATTTTCATTATGATTGTTATCCTTTTCAAAGTCATGGGGATTATCATATCAATTGGAGAGGAAAGGGTTGTAATAAGAAATTTACTCCAATATTAAGTTATTTTTTCATGGCAGCTTAACCTCCATGATGAACATGATTTTTATTTTGTTTTTTAGTGATTAAAATTTGTGCCCTTAGATATTTATGTGTCTGTAAGAGTTTTCCAAGTTATTTTAGAGTTCTAAAGTTGATATCAGTGTCCTTATATTGTATATATGTATTTGTAGATGACGGGCCAGGATCACTTCGTGAAGCATGCCGTAGGAAAGAACCATTGTGGATCATCTTTGAAATTTCAGGGACTATACATCTGTCATCCTACTTGAATGTGTCATCACATAAGACTATTGACGGCCGTGGCCAGCGTATAAAATTGACTGGTAAAGGTTTACGGCTAAAGGAGTGTGAAAATATAATCATATGCAACCTGGAGTTTGAAGGTGGTAGAGGACATGATGTTGATGGTATTCAGATTAAACCAAATTCAAAGCACATTTGGATAGATCGCTGCAGCCTACGTGACTACGACGATGGACTTATAGATATAACTAGACAAAGCACAGACATTACCATTTCTAGGTAGGTTTGAGTTTTCTATTATGCATTCTGATGAAATATTGTTAATGACACCTGTTCTGATGGATTCTCTAATTGCTGCTAGCAGATGCTACTTCTCTAGCCATGACAAGACAATGCTTATTGGAGCCGATCCTTCTCATATCGGTGATAGATGCATCAGAGTCACAATTCATCATTGTTTTTTCGATGGGACACGGCAAAGACATCCTCGTCTTCGATTTGGGAAAGTTCATCTATACAACAATTACACCAGAAACTGGGGAATATATGCTATTTGTGCTAGTGTTGAAGCACAGGTAAATATTACTTTAGTGCTTCGGCATATTATATATTTCATATTTTCAATTTACAATCCATGGTAATTGTAAAATCAACAAACACACAGACACAAAACAACCTAGTCTGCAAATTTATTTTTAATTTTCAATCTATGAATTGGCTACTGACATCATGGTCTGTAGTAGCATATAGATACATTGAAGGAAGACGACCATTATATAAAAAGAAAACCGAACAATAAAAGGGTAAAACAGAAAACTGTCATTTTAACCATGTTAACTCACTTAACTGTTTATTTACAATGTCTAATTTTCAAAGTCATAAACTAATTTATAGTTCAAATTAGGCTCCATATCCAACAAGTGCTTGTTGCATTCAAATAGGACATCTTATAGCGAAGTTCATTTACATTATGTGACCCATTTCTTTTGTAATTATGGTTCAGATATACTCTCAATGCAACATCTATGAAGCTGGACAAAAGAAAAAAACTTTTGAGTTCTATACTGAAAAGGTAATTTCATCCTTCTTTTACTCCTTATTCAATAATTGTTATTACCATATGAATGTGTTTAGAAAATAACTTTTTTTTTTCACATAAGTGATAGCACCTACTACTTGTTGAGTTGTGGAGTTTGATACGCCCTTAGACCTCACTGCTGCTATGGAGACTTACCAATTAACCCTATTCTGAAATTATACCAAGTAACTCGTTTGTGTGGTCATGGATGTAGGTCATTTTTGGACCGAACCATGTACATCAGTGTTCTTTTCTATGCATTTGTGTGTTACTTGTTATGTTTTCTGTTTTCTCAACAGTATTCCCATACAAGTTTGTGATGTCAAATTGAAGCAATTGCCGAGTGGAGCTCAAAGTGCCTCTACTTTCTCCATTTTTATTTGTTGGGTGCTCCTAATCTCTAAGCCTTTATGAGGTTTACAAAAAAAAAAAAGATAAGAAAATCATGAAATAGTATACTTTGGGTGATCAAGGTTCCTAAGGCAACCCAATCATTTGTGGCCTTGTCGTAGTTATATTAATACTTGGAAAAAATATTGTTATTGGCGACTGCCTAGATTTTTATCCAGCAGCCGCTTAATATATCTTTTTAAATCGTCTTTTATTATATTCCTTCTAATGAAAACTATTTAGTTCAGGATTTGAGTGCTATTGTTAATAACTGCTGATGACTTCAGAACTCTTTTTAACAGAACACCCAAAAGCAGTGGGAATCACTTTGGTCATTTTTTTTTAAAAAAAAAGGATAAGAAACCTTAGGTTACAATGTCTTGATATACGACACTCTTAACATTGCAAATATGCCAGCTTGGAGAGTCCTCAATTTAAAACGAATATAACACAATTGAAAATCACAAACTTCAAATATGAACAGAGGCATTTTAAATAGCCAAAGTTAAAATATGCTAGGCGATGAAAGTGAAAGCGAACGTGGGGACTCAGGTCGGGGTGCAGTGTAACTAAGGGGTATGAAAGGATGATAGCACAAAGTTTTATTTTGCCTATGGAGGCATATATATTGGGTTTTCTCATGAAAAGAAGCTTTGTTAGCTACATAATCTGCAACATTAACACCTCCCCCCCCCCCCCCCCCCAGGCTTCTTATCATCATTCTTGAAATCTCGTTCATCCTTGATTCCTCTCTTGTTTCTTCTGTATCACTGCATTTTCTTTTTGATCTCTTCTTTGAAGACCACTGGACATGGGAATCCTTTTAACTTTTTCAGGCAGCAGATAAGGAGGCAGCAAGATCAGGATTGATAATCTCAGAAGGGGACTTGCTCTTGAATGGAGCTCAAGCATGCCCATTGAAAGACGCCAGCGGAGAACACATGTTCCACCCAAGTGAGTTTTACCCAATATGGACAATGGAGGCCGCTTCAGATTCTTTAAAACACATTCTCCATATCTGTACTGGTTGGCAATCTGTTTCAAGACCAGCTGAACAAGGTATTGCTCCTGCTGGCATTCTTTTGTGTGTTGTTCATACGTTTGCATGCGTGTTAAGTTTATTTCTACTTGTGGTAATTTTAAATTATTGATGATGCTTAGGAATTTCAACGGGTTATGCATGAGGTGGACGTTGAATTGGCTAAAACACAATGGTTTAGTTGTATATAGTTAAGGAGGCCGACTGGGCTACCGTATCTGTTAACCTTAATAAGCGAAGGAATGAAGATAATTTGATGCTTGTTTATGTTGGTGTACATGGACATCTTGTTCCGACGACTAGTGAGATTAGCCCCAGCTCTTTTGCAATAAATGAAGGATTGGATTGGAATTGGACCTTTGGAAGAGAAAAAAGAATGCTGAGTTTGAGTAATTAAAGGAAGAAGCTTTATTATTCTCTTCTTATGGTTGATGTTAAGAGGAAACTGTATACTATGGTTTTTATGTGATTAGTGTGGATTTAGATTTTGGTCTTCCATCAGGATTTATTGTGAATATGAATATGTTGATGAGTTCCAGCCAAAGACAACATAAAATTAGTAAAAGTTAAATTTTTTTATATACCATAAAAACGGTTTTTTACGTAACTCCTTTAATCCAAAAATAATTGTAAATTGGTTTATTATTATTTTTGGATTAACAGTTATTAAAAATGTCAATTTTAGTCCATTTTAATTGTTTTTGTATGTTTTTATCCATCAAGTACTTTTATAGTTTTGTTCATATGGTTTTTTGCAATTATTTTGTTTTCTTTTCTTTTCTTGGCATTTAACTTTATTATTATGGACACCAAAGCAGAATTTTTTGTGTCCCTCCCTGCTTTTATTTGTTTTTGCACATCTGAGAAGATTAACTCCATCGAAGATCAAGTTGTATAAGTTCATCATCACTCTCTTACATATTGTGGTGATTAGTGATGAGTGCAGGCAATGTGAAAAGCTTCAACTTGTTAAATTCTCGAAACACAAATCCCTTACCGTTAAACATGAAGTAGACACATGTTTGTAAAATGACCATTCAGGTGAAAAATTATTTTCACTAAAATTTGATATTCAACCAGCTTTTGACAAAGCTATAAAAACGTGAAGTATTCATTATCTTGTTTATGTGAGAACTATAAAGCAAGATTTCAGGATGAAATAAAGCATCATTAAAAAATCCATGAACAATTATTGGTCAGCATAAAAAATAGATCCATTTTGGTTTTTTAACTTGGAGCCTTCAAAAATATAAGTTGATATATTGTCGACCTTCAACAAAAGTCATATACAAACTTCACACTTTTGTCACGTATATATATCTTAATACAACCACTTGGTATTACATATGGCTCCTATCATGGTCGATGATGCACCTGAATTTTCGACCCCATTCAACCTACTATTTTCCAAACATCTAACATATAATGCTTTTCTAGTAGCTTAAAAGGCTATCGTTATAACTGTGATGATTCATGGTTGAGTCATAAAGCTTTATAGATTCATGTAAATTTGCTAAGAGGAGAAATCAACGAACACGTTATTTTTTATGGGTTCGCGGGATATAAACAGTTGTTTATTTTACAAAATGTGATGGTTTTATCATTGTTTTAGAATGCACGAGTGCTCTCCAGACTTTCTGTGAAAGGAAACTAGTTCATTTAAGGCTTGTATCTTAGTTTGGTAACGAAATTTGGGAGAAATGTCCTTTGTGTAAAGAAATTTGTTGTGTGGAGCCAAATTGAGAAAGTTCTGCAAGTATAAGGGCTAAAACGACTCATTCTCGTAAAAGCATCAGATAATAGCTCATGTTACGTCCTGACTACCACTATATGTTTTAAGAGTACATGAAACTCAATTTACCCCATATATAGTTAATATATTAACTTTTTTTTTTTTGTCTTATATAGAAGTCATAACTTATGTACATTTTATTTAAAACATTTACAGTTTCAAAATATTAAGACTTCATTATGATATGAAGTTATGAGCTATTAACTTTTAATTTATAGTTTTGAAGATTTTGATTTAATTATTAACTAAAATTAAAATAGTGATTTTATTATGATATTAACTATTAATTTCTAATTAAAAGATTATGGAGATTTTGGTTAAATTTTAATTACAATTACATTTTTTTAAAACACATACAACTTGTATTAAATTTCCGTCGATTGTGATTTTATTTATATCTCAAAATTTTATGTGCTAAGCAACATCATATCGTGCACACAAACATACTGATTTTTTAATTTTCTACCATTTCAATTATAAGGGTCTTCTGTAAAATTAACAACATAAAAGTGAATAAATATTTTAGACATATATTTTAATATATGTCTATTTTAGTCCATTTTAATTGTTTTTGTATGTTTTTATCCATCAAGTACTTTTATAGTTTTGTTCATATTGTTTTTGTGCAACTAATTTTGTTTTCTTTTCTTTTTTGGGCATTTAACTTTATTATTATGAACACCAAAGAGGTATTTTTTTTTTTTTTGTGTCTTTCCCTGCTTTTAATTGTTTTTGCACATCTGAGAAGATTAACTCCATCTTAGATCAAGTTGTATAAGTTCATCATCACGAAATTTGTCTCCAAACATAGTATCTTGCATATTGTAGTGACGATTAATGAGTGCAGGCAATGTGAAAAGCTTCAACTCGTTGAATTCTCGAAACACAAATATCTTATCTCGTTAAATATAAAGTAGGTCAGGTGGAAAAGTGTTTTCACTAAAACTTGATATTCAACCAGCTTTTAACATAGCTATCAAAACGTGAAGCATTCATTATCTTGCTTATATGAGAACTATAAAGCTAGATTTCAGGTTGAAATAAAACATCATCAAATAATCGTTGAACATTAGATATGAAGTTGCATTCATTTCGAATCAAATAGAATAATCATTTGATACAAGAAAGACATATATTCATGAAAACCGTGGCTTTATGGAAGAGGGGGGATGAAAGCTGTGGAAGAATGGCCATTAATTTTTCATTTGTGAGTATGATGTTTTCTTCCAACAAAGGTCAATTACAAACTTCACACTTTTGTCAAATAAGTAGATAGATATACAACCACTTGGTTTATTATATATGGCTCCTACCATGCTCAATGATGTACTTGAATTTATCCACCCCATTCAACCAAATATTTTGCAAACATGAACATATATATGATCCCTTTTCTGGTAGCTTAAAAGACTATCATTATAACTATGATTATTCATGATTGAGTTCTAAGGCTTTTTGATGGCATGTTCTTATATATCGTAGTTTGGATTCATGTAAATTTGGTAAGAGGAGAACTCAACGAACACGCTATTTTTTATGGGTTCGCGAGATATAAGCAGTTGTTTATTTTACAAAATGTGATGATGTTATCATTGTTTTAGAATGCACAAGTGCTCTCTAAACTTCTTGTGAAAGTAAAATAGTTCATTTAAGGCTTCTATCGTAGTTTGGTAATGAAATTTGGAGAAATGTTCTTTGTGAATGACCTTTGGGTAAAGAATATTGTTGTGAGGAGCCAAATTGAGAAAGTTTTGCAAGTACAAGAGCCAAAACGATCCATTCTCGTTACAACATCATATGATAGCTCATGCTACACCCTGACTACGACTATTTTTTAAGAGTACATGAAACTCAACCTACCTCATATTTAAAAAAAATTAGTAGGTAATGAATTAACTTTTTTTGTCTTGTATAAAAGTCTTAACTTATGTAAGTTTTATATAAAACATCTCTAAATAGAGATTTTATTATGATATGAAGGTTTGAACTATTAGTTTTTAATTTATATTTTAAATTTTAAATTATAAGGTTAAGTATAAAAGTGAATAAAAATAAATAAATATTTTAGATAAACATTCTAGTATGGCAATTACATAACAAATACATACCCATCTTGTGGCATTACCGTTGAACGCTGTGGGACTTTGTTTGATTTTTGAAACATAATTGGATTTTAGACATTATTATGAGAAATGATTGACATGTTAATACTAATTATCATCATGACACGTTTTAAAATCAATAAATGACAAAAGTAAAAAAGAAAGTCTTTAATGACAATTGTTATGCGTTGAATACTTTATATTTTTCGCTTTATGAGTTATAAATGACAATTATCTCTTTTTTATCATATAACTATGAGAATGTGAGAGCGCTAGCTGTTATTAATAAGATGCATGTTCTGATTTTGATTTCTATATTTTCTTTTTTCCTTTTGTCATTTTTTTTAGGTTTCTTCCATTTATTATTATTTCGGTTCTAAGAATTATTAATTGTATTTTTTTAATTGCGTTTTATTTTAATGTTACCTTTGAAAAACTATTTATCACACAGTGGCGGATTCAGAAAAGTTTTTCGTTAGGAGCATGAGGTTTTATAAGGTATTCGTCGTGTTAATTTTTCGAAACACATAAGCTAAAGTTCGTCAAATTTGAATTTATGCATTTTAAAAAAATCATCTTATGGCGCTAGAGCATTTTTTTTATAAATATATATATAACTTTACTTTATTTTCTTACCACTTTATAATTTCATAGGTTTTTAATACTTATAATGTTCATAAAAATGTATATCAGAATATTAAGTACTAAAATTTCATAATTTCTTACAATTTAGTAGAACTAAACGTTATTCACTTAAAACAAATGGATATATATCAGAATAATAACTATTAAACTTTCATAATTTCTAAAAATTTAGTACAAGAAAACGTTATATATACTTAAATTAAATGAAAATATGAATATACAATTATACATACACGATAGTACGATACACACACATAAAAGTGCAATACTTTAACAATATTAGAATCAAGTACTTTAAAACGTATATATTATCATAATGAGAACTTAAGAAATTTGGAATTACGATATACAAAACTAAATAAGTTTATTGGTTTATGAACACATATGTAGTATATACTTTTATCAATCTATTGTAAGATATTTAAATATTAATGTATTTGTAATATTATATTTACGCACCATCACAAGACTCGGTAAAACCAACTCACTAGGAACAGCAACTACGCCCATAACTGGGTAAGAGTAATCACAAAAAGCCCTACTCATGCTAAATTTAGCCAAAACAAACAGTTAAAAGAGTCTAACACACTTTTCAGCTCATTTTGTTTATCTTTTAACGGAACACTAAGAAGATACGAACCCATTAAGAAGTCATTTTAACTTGTTTCCTTAAAAAGGTAAACAAACAACCACTTTGTCCTTGTTTGCCTGAAACCAACAAAACAGCTGTGAACTGCCTTACAGAAAACGAAAATAAAAAAAAAAAATCAAATAGCTATGCAGCGTCAAGAGCAAAGTCCAATGTAACTAACTCATTGCAGACAAACTATCAAAAACACAAATTATGATAAATCGTACACAAACACGATTTCAAAACTGGAAAGAGATTTTACACACATAAATGCCTAAATCTCCTCCATAGTTTCCACCTTAAGCCTTGATTGCATACTTTCTCAAAGGGAAGTACTTCTCCTTCTTCTTCTCTCTTTCAGTCTTCAATGAAGCCTACATCAACAGATAACAAACTGAGCACATGTCTCCAAGTAGATTCTCCTTGCATTTAATTATGGAACCAACTCGCCCCAAAATAAAACACAAAAAAACATATTTTTAGAACTTCGTATCACTCGCAACACAGCAGCGAGATATAACTAAATAGCCATTGAGCAGTACCTGATGCTTGGTCAAACGTCTACGAATAGCTCTGGTTTTCTTCGGGCGCAAATCAAGAGGCAGATACTTCTTGTTCTTGTAGGCTTCCCTGAGTGCAGACTTCTGAGTCTGTGAAATCACTGTCAGCACCTGAGCAATTGAAGTCCTCACCACTTTTCTGCAATCATACAAGTTAAAACATCAATGAAAGTGAGTCTACTTAAAGAGTGCTAACACATTACAAATACAAATTATTTTGCACCAGAAATCATTAACAGTAACAAAAGACCAGATTATAGTAGCAAATCCAAGCCATAAGCTAACGATCATGTGTTTATAAACTCATGAACTTGGCCTACACAAAAATAGAAACAGCACAACTATATAAATAAGCAAGGATACAACAGTCTGTTGCTGGAGATGCATAAATATGCTAACAACGCACTAATTAATATAACTACTGTAATGATTATAAAAAAATATAAATACTCATTTACAACATCAAACACACAAACAGAGCAAGTCTCTAAGAACTACAAAGCACATCAATATGTTATATGAAACTTAAACCAGTTCACTAGCTTCCTACACCATATACCCGCCCGCTACATATAGGTTTGGTATAAAATGATGATTAAATTATCATTAAAATAATAATAATTACTTTTAAACAAGTTTAAATTAGAGTTAGACAAATGAAAAAATATGTTAATATTTAATAATATAAACATTGTTCAAAACATATATATCAAAGCAAAGCATAATAATTAGCAGTGATCATTTAAGAAAAGAATGTGTCCTAAAAACCTATAGAGATTTGAACTTGAATTGATACAAAACTAAATCTGATCTCGACCCATTTCTCATTACAATTTTCCCTTCTATATATACAAGTCAAAGTTTGGGCTTTTAAATAAAACTTTATAACTTTGTCTTCACAAAATCATCAATAAAGATTTATGACTAGTATAGCAGTTCTTGTATACTGCTATACTAGTTAGCAATTACGCATGTTTCAAACTACAACAAAGGATGTATGATACTTTTATTAAACTCATGAACTTAGCCTACACAATAGAAACAGCACAACCATATAAATAAGCAAGGATACAACAGTCAATGTTGCTGGAGATAGATAAATATGCTAACAAGACACTATTTATAAAAACCAATAACTATAGAAAAATCAAAATTACTCATTTACAACATTAACTCAAACAAAACAAGTCCCTAAGAACTACAACGCACATCAATTTGTTATATGATACTTGAACCAGTTCACTAGCTTCCTATAAACATAACATACTGCTACCAAATAACCCGCGCTTGATCTATATCGCTACAGAAAGATTTGGAACAAAAAAACTATTTTTTTTAGGTTTATTGACGCGAATTGCAATTCAATGACGAGAAAAGTACGCAACAGGATTGCGTAACAATTTAATTGATATGTCACATAATAAATGAAATAATTCACAAACAAGAAATGAAAAGTGCACGACAAATATACGTGTGAAGAGAGGTTTTACATCTTGGAGAGCTTGTTGGGAGCACCACCGGTAACTTTGGCGACACGGAGGAGAGCAAGTTCAGCCTTGAGATCCTTCAACTGAGCAAACAAATCAGCCTTCGATTTGGCCCTGAGTTCATGAACTTTGATACGAGCTGTGATTCCAGTAAATTTAACGAACAATTAGGCAACGTAGTGAATACAAATCGAGATCAATAACAATAGCATTGAAACAACAAAGCCAAAAAAAGCTTACCCATTGATTGAATCCGGAGCGAACTGCAATGAAGGCTGCTTGAAACTTTGAAACCCTAGCAAACGATAAATTATCGTATGGGTGGGACAAATATATACGAAAGGCTCGAACCACGTGTGGCCCAGTCCAGTCAATAAAATTTCCTTGAACCAAAGCCACCATGTTGGCCCATTAAATCTTTTCTAGAATATTTATGTTTAGGGTTAACGTAGTAGCCCACCCAATTAATAAATTTTTGAATTAATTCTCATTTGAGCTTAGTATATTATCTACTGGTTCATTATATTTTTTTATAAAATTATGCATACTTATGTATATAAACCAAAAAATTACAATATAAAAATTTTTGTAACATCCCGGATTTGAGCCTGGTACGTGGATTTAATTTATTGGCTCATTTATTTTAATAATTATTGCGTGTTCCAATTAAATTCCGTTTCGTGGATTCAACGTGTCAAGATTGAGTGATACGTGTCTCCGAGCTAATAATTAGCGGATTAATTATCTCCTTGAGATCGTGGATTTAATTGGGTTCTAATGATATAATTTGTGAAAAAGTGATATCGGGTCCGGGTTAATGGGTTCGGAACCGGACTAGAGATAGAGACGTATATGTATAGCTTCCCTTATCCCTTTCATCCTCTTATCCATTTTATGAGAGAAACCCCTAAAGGTGTGAGTGTGTGTATTTGTGCAAAGCTCCAGCAGAATCCTTGCAAATCCAAGAGTTGGGTGTGGAGATTGCTGAATTTGAACATCTTCTTCTTCCTCTATTGAATTCTTGAAGGATTTGAGGTAAGATTCTATGATTATGGTAGCTAAAATCCTTGAGATATGTATATGTTATGTAGAGGAGTTTGATTCTGAGTTTTAAGAGATATATGTATATGAATTATGTGTATTTTGATGCTGAAAATCGAGTTTGGAGGGATTAAATCCCCTGGTTCGGCTATGGAGTTCGAAGGGCAGATTCTGCTGTCTGGCAAAAGCGCGGCGCGCAAATGGAAAAGCGCGGCGCGTAAATCAGTCTGCTAGAGAATTTTGGTTTAGTTTTATAAAAGAGTTGTGGGTCGTTAATTGGTCGGATTCCTTCGGGATATTATTGAATTGAATTATTTGGGATTTTGGGTCTCAATAGGGATTCCGAAAAAGGGTTTCGGGGATCGATTGTCCGTTCGGGAATATGTTTCGGGATTAGTTTAATTGTGATAATTGTGTTGGATTGAGTTATGTTTGATTGAATTGCGTGGCTATCGAGTTTGTGATAACATGTGAGACCCGTGATGTGTTCAGGTGCTAGCCGATCACGTGCCGAGCCGCATTGAGAGTTCGGGTTTCGATTGCTTTCGGGTATCGGTGAGTACTCGAGTTCTTTTCAAACGCACGTGCATTCTTTCGAGTCATCTGTGTGGTTGTGATATATATGTGTATGAGACTGTGATAGCGCGCAGGTATGAGCTTCTCTACTCTATACGTGCTATATGTGTTTGAATTGCAGGTGTCCGCGATATGTGATCGCGCAGGCTGACTGTCCCTAACCAGTCACGAGATATGAGGATGTATATATACGGCAGTGATATTGCCAGGTCGCTCCTGTGCCTATTGAGTAGCTAACCGCTGCTGTGTGCGGCCTGTTAGCTGGGGAACGTGGTCCCCTTTTGAGCAGAGATTTGTGTTATGCATCGAGTTGCATATGTGTGCCGAGATATGTGTGTTGTGTATGTTTTATGTGCTTACCTGCAGCGTCTAACCCTCGCGTACTCACGAGCTGTCCAGCTTATGTTTTCGAGTCTTCTGTGTGTCAGGCAGTCATACCGTGGGGTCGCAGTCACAGCTGCAGCAGCCGAAGTAGAGATCGGAGCAGTTTAGAGTCGTGTATGCTGACTGTATTTTGATACCGAACTTTAGAGTTGTTATCCGTATTTTGTGCTTGATCAGTACTATGTTAGCTTCCAGTAATCCGTGTTTATCAGATGGTTCAGTGTGTATGTGTTGTATCAGAATATGACATGATGTATGACTCCTGTGTTAAAGTTTTAAATTATCAGTGTTTTCCGCTAATCCTGCGACATGTGCATTATGAGATGATTGCGTTATTGCCACCTGTGTATTGTATTGACGTGGCATTTGTGTGAGAATTGTGGGTGTTACAGCTTGGTATCAGAGCTTGTGGTTTCAGTATTGAGTATCAGTGGATGCTTGTGCTCTTACCGTGTTCAGATCCGTGGGATTCTTCCCTGAGACTGAGTTTAGCGGAATTAACTGACCTAGCTTATTGTATAACGCTGGGTGATCGATCTGTTATCTTACCTTTGTGAAATGTGCAGGTAGTTATGGCAGATCATGGCGAGGGTTCAGGGCCAGAGAGACCTGCGGGAGACGAGTATGTCCGCCGGTCAGAGATGTTATCAGTATTGACCGAGTTCTACAGAGAGAGGGATAGAGAGAGAGAGCAGCAGCGACAGAGAGCTGATCCGCCGCCAGTTACTAGTGTTGAGACGGTGGTTGGGGCATCTTCTTCTTCTGTGCGAGGTGGGTCCTTTAAGGACTTTATGGCGGGAGCCCCACCTCAGTTTCGAGGCGGTGGTGAGCCGGGTGCGGCTATGGCTTGGGAGAGAGAGATAGAGGCCGCATTCCGCGTTGCCCATGTCGATCCTCGTGATATGGTCGGCTATGCGGCTTATCAGCTAAAGGGAGGGGCTTCACAGTGGTGGAAGTCCATTGAGTCATCCATGACTACAGCTGCAGCGTATGCTATGACATGGGATCAGTTCCGTGCTATCTTCGAGTTACAGTATATTCCCCGGGATGAGCGCCGGGAGATGGAGCGTCGTTTCTTGCACCTCCAGCAGGGTAGCATGTCGGTTCAGCAGTATGTGGATAGATTTAATGAGTATGCCCAGTTTGCACCTCAGCATGTGGATACAGAGGTCCGTAAGGCCGACGCCTTTATCGATGGGTTGAGATCTGATATTCGGGAGTTCGTTGGGCTTCACGACACCCCGACGTTTGCGAGAGCCTTGGAGTTGGCTCGTGTCAGAGAGAGAGAGATCGAGAGACAGAGGGGTCAGCCTCCATCCCAGAGACAGAGGACAGGGACGTCTGAGCAGTCCCAGAGTTACTATCGAGAGCCCCAGGATTTTCAGAGAGAGAGACAGCCTGAGCAGCAGCAGGTTCAGGGGCAGGGTTCGGGATTTCGCAGAGACAGAGACAGGGGCAGAGACCGGAGGTCCAGGAGTTCTGGGCAGTATCAGGGATCAGGGACGGCCAGTCAGAGTCAGGGGCAGACTTCCCGTTACAGTGCTCCGAGTCAGAGTCAGAGTAGCGTGGGACAGGGGTCCCAGCCATCAGGGAGTCGGGCAGACAGTTCAGCTGGAGAGAGAGACTGTCCGAGGTGTCGCCGTCGCCATTCCGGTCCTTGTGTGCCGGAGCAGCCCAGATGTTATCGCTGTGGTCAGTATGGCCACACATCATTTACATGTACTTCGAGGGATTCCCTGTGCTTCCGCTGTGGGAGGCCAGGTCATATTGTGAGAGATTGTCCGGATGCGCCGCCAGCAGTGCAGGGAGCGAGCACCAGCGGTGCTAGAGCAGAGCCGTCGACTTCGAGCCGTCGTGAGTCAGCACCCAGAGGCAGGGGCAGAGTATTTCAGGCTACGGCAGAGGAGGCCCGCGAGTCTACCGATGTGGTATCTGGTACGTACATTCTGAACGGGCTTAGTGCTCGTATTTTGTTTGATTCTGGAGCAGATCGCTCGTATGTGTCTGTTGTGTTCTGTGCATATTTTTCTGTGCCTCCTACTGTTTTATCTGTGCCGTTAGTCGTTGAGAGGGTAGACGGTAGTACAGCGCTTGTGAGTCGGGTATACAGAGATTGTGTCCTTGAGATAGATGCTCACCGGTTTTCGATCGATCTACTGCCGATAGAGATTAGCAGTTTCGATGTGATAGTGGGTATGGACTGGATGACAGCCAGGCGGGCCGATATTCTGTGCGCGAAGAAGATGATCCGGATACCCATTTCAGACAGTGAGACAGTGACAGTGTATGGCGAGAGGCGCCGAGGTGAGATTGGTATTGTTTCTATGGCCCGAGCTCAGAGATATGTCGCGAAGGGATGTGAGACCTTTCTGGCTTATGTTGTCGACGCCAGATTAGAGAAGAAGACCCTAGCGGATATACCTGTAGTTCGAGAGTTCCCTGAGGTATTCCCAGAGGAGTTGCCTGGGTTACCGCCAGATCGTCAGGTCGAGTTCCGTATCGACCTTATCCCTGGAGCGGTGCCTATTGCGAAGACGCCTTATAGGCTGGCACCTACTGAGATGAGAGAGATGATGTCGCAGCTTCAGGAGTTGCTTGATCGTGGATTCATCCGTCCGAGTTCGTCCCCGTGGGGAGCTCCCGTGCTATTTGTGAAGAAGAAGGACGGTTCCATGCGGATGTGTATTGACTATCGAGAGTTGAATAAAGTGACGGTGAAGAACCGTTATCCGCTTCCACGTATCGACGATCTGTTTGATCAGCTACAGGGTTCGAGCTTCTTTTCGAAGATAGATCTGAGATCGGGTTATCATCAGCTGAGAGTTAGAGATGAGGATGTGCCGAAGACTGCGTTTCGGACGAGATACGGCCATTACGAGTTCCTAGTCATGCCTTTCGGACTGACTAACGCACCCGCGGCATTCATGGATTTGATGAACAGGGTGTGTAGATCTATGTTGGATCGGTTCGTGATAGTGTTCATCGACGACATCCTGATCTATTCGAGGAGTGCCGAGGACCACGAGCAGCACTTGCGAGAGGTTTTATCTGTGCTGCGAAAGGAGCGACTTTATGCGAAGTTCTCCAAGTGTGAGTTCTGGTTGCGCGAGGTCCAGTTCTTGGGCCATATTGTGAGCGCCGAGGGTATTTCAGTGGATCCGGCGAAGATAGAGGCCGTGATGAGTTGGGAGCCGCCGAAGACCGTGCCTGAGATTCGTAGCTTTTTGGGCCTAGCCGGGTATTACCGCCGCTTCATTCAGGACTTCTCGAGGATTGCCAGGCCGTTGACGAGATTGACACGGCAGTCCGTTCCTTTCGTGTGGTCTGATGAGCAGGAGTCGGCTTTCAGAGAATTGAAATCCCGGTTATGTCAGGCACCAGTGTTAGCATTGCCCGAGGGTACAGAGGATTTTGTGGTCTACTGTGATGCGTCAGGTACCGGTTTGGGTTGTGTTCTGATGCAGCGAGGCAAGGTGATTGCGTATGCGTCGCGACAGCTGAAGACCTACGAGGAAAATCATACCGTGCACGACCTTGAGTTGGACGCGATAGTGTTCGCGTTGAAGATATGGCGTCATTATCTGTACGGTTCGCGATTTGTAGTGTATACCGATCATAAGAGCTTCAGTATCTGTTCAGTCAGAAAGAGCTAAATATGAGACAGCGGCGCAGCCTCGAGTTACTGAAAGATTATGACTGCGAGATCCAGTACCATCCTGGTAGGGCCAATGTGGTGGCCGATGCGTTGAGCCGTAAGGCGTGCGGTCAGACAGTGGTTTCCCGAGCAGCGAGGCTCGAGGTCACCTCGACTCTTGTGGAGAGTCTGAGGCATGCTCAATTGGAGGGTCTGCGGGCCGAGAATGTGAAAAGAGAGCGTCTTGCAGGGCAGCTTGAGGTATTGAGCCGAGATAGCAGGGGTTTGTGGGCGTTTCATGATCGGGTTTGGGTTCCGAGAGTCGGTAATCTGCGGCAGCTGATTTTAGATGAGTCGCACCGTTCGAGATTGTCTATCCACCCCGGGAGCACCAAAATGTACAGAGATTTGCGCGAGTTCTATTGGTGGCCAGGGATGAAGAGAGATGTGGGCCGATACGTCGAGGAGTGTATGACTTGTCTGCGAGTCAAGGCCGAGCATCAGAAGCCTCACGGGCATTTGCAGCCTTTAGAGATCCCTGAGTGGAAGTGGTATCATATCACGATGGATTTCATCGTTAGACTTCCGCGCACCGTTCGAGGTAATGATATGATCTGGGTGATAGTGGATCGCTTGACGAAGAGTGCTCACTTTCTAGCGGTTCGGGGTACCATCACTATGGATCAGTTGGCTCGGTTATACATCAGTGAGATAGTATCGAGGCACGGTGTTCCGATGTCGATTACGTCCGATAGAGATGCGCGGTTTACTTCGAGGTTCTGGCAGAGCTTTCAGCGCGAGTTGGGGACGAGAGTTCAGTTGAGTACAGCATACAGACCTCAGACAGAGCGGACGAATCAGACTCTCGAGGATATGCTCCGAGCTTGTGCGATCGATTTCAGTGGTAGTTGGGACGTTCACTTGCCGTTAGTCGAATTTGCGTACAATAACAGCTACCATTCCTCTATTAAGATGGCTCCGTTCGAGGCACTGTATGGGCGTAAGTGCCTAACCCCGGTGTGTTGGGGCGAGGTCGGCAAGCGACCTATCAGTGGGCCCGAGTTGTTACAGGAGACGAGCGACAAAGTGGCGGTTATCCGCGAACATATGAGAGTGGCACAGAGCCGGCAGAAGAGTTATGCCGATCGTCGTCTGACTGAGCTTGAGTTCAGTGTTGGAGACCGTGTGATGTTGAAAGTATCGCCCTGGAAGGGAGTTATCAGATTCAGGCATCGAGGTAAGCTGAGTCCGCGGTACATCGGTCCATTCGAGATTATCGCCAGAGTCCGAGATCAGGCTTATAGACTGAGATTGCCTCCCGAGTTGGCCGGAGTCCACGATACATTTCATGTGAGCCACCTGAGAAAGTGTCTGGCCAAAGATGATCAATTTGTGCCGTTATCCGAGATCACCGTGGATTCTCATCTGAGGTATGTTGAGCAGCCTGAGGCGATTACTGATCGAAAGGTAAAGAGATTGCGGAATAAAGAGATCACGCTAGTACTCGTTCAGTGGAGGCATCATAAGGGTACTAGTGCCACCTGGGAGCCCGAGGCCGAAATGAGGAGCCGATATCCGCAGCTGTTCCAGAGTCCGAGCTAGATTCCGGGACGGAATCTTTTTAAGAGGAGAGGATTTGTAACATCCCGGATTTGAGCCTGGTACGTGGATTTAATTTATTGGCTCATTTATTTTAATAATTATTGCGTGTTCCAATTAAATTCCGTTTCGTGGATTCAACGTGTCAAGATTGAGTGATACGTGTCTCCGAGCTAATAATTAGCGGATTAATTATCTCCTTGAGATCGTGGATTTAATTGGGTTCTAATGAGCAAACAAATCAGCCTTCGATTTGGCCCTGAGTTCATGAACTTTGATACGAGCTGTGATTCCAGTAAATTTAACGAACAATTAGGCAACGTAGTGAATACAAATCGAGATCAATAACAATAGCATTGAAACAACAAAGCCAAAAAAAGCTTACCCATTGATTGAATCCGGAGCGAACTGCAATGAAGGCTGCTTGAAACTTTGAAACCCTAGCAAACGATAAATTATCGTATGGGTGGGACAAATATATACGAAAGGCTCGAACCACGTGTGGCCCAGTCCAGTCAATAAAATTTCCTTGAACCAAAGCCACCATGTTGGCCCATTAAATCTTTTCTAGAATATTTATGTTTAGGGTTAACGTAGTAGCCCACCCAATTAATAAATTTTTGAATTAATTCTCATTTGAGCTTAGTATATTATCTACTGGTTCATTATATTTTTTTATAAAATTATGCATACTTATGTATATAAACCAAAAAATTACAATATAAAAATTTTTGTAACATCCCGGATTTGAGCCTGGTACGTGGATTTAATTTATTGGCTCATTTATTTTAATAATTATTGCGTGTTCCAATTAAATTCCGTTTCGTGGATTCAACGTGTCAAGATTGAGTGATACGTGTCTCCGAGCTAATAATTAGCGGATTAATTATCTCCTTGAGATCGTGGATTTAATTGGGTTCTAATGATATAATTTGTGAAAAAGTGATATCGGGTCCGGGTTAATGGGTTCGGAACCGGACTAGAGATAGAGACGTATATGTATAGCTTCCCTTATCCCTTTCATCCTCTTATCCATTTTATGAGAGAAACCCCTAAAGGTGTGAGTGTGTGTATTTGTGCAAAGCTCCAGCAGAATCCTTGCAAATCCAAGAGTTGGGTGTGGAGATTGCTGAATTTGAACATCTTCTTCTTCCTCTATTGAATTCTTGAAGGATTTGAGGTAAGATTCTATGATTATGGTAGCTAAAATCCTTGAGATATGTATATGTTATGTAGAGGAGTTTGATTCTGAGTTTTAAGAGATATATGTATATGAATTATGTGTATTTTGATGCTGAAAATCGAGTTTGGAGGGATTAAATCCCCTGGTTCGGCTATGGAGTTCGAAGGGCAGATTCTGCTGTCTGGCAAAAGCGCGGCGCGCAAATGGAAAAGCGCGGCGCGTAAATCAGTCTGCTAGAGAATTTTGGTTTAGTTTTATAAAAGAGTTGTGGGTCGTTAATTGGTCGGATTCCTTCGGGATATTATTGAATTGAATTATTTGGGATTTTGGGTCTCAATAGGGATTCCGAAAAAGGGTTTCGGGGATCGATTGTCCGTTCGGGAATATGTTTCGGGATTAGTTTAATTGTGATAATTGTGTGGGATTGAGTTATGTTTGATTGAATTGCGTGGCTATCGAGTTTGTGATAACATGTGAGACCCGTGATGTGTTCAGGTGCTAGCCGATCACGTGCCGAGCCGCATTGAGAGTTCGGGTTTCGATTGCTTTCGGGTATCGGTGAGTACTCGAGTTCTTTTCAAACGCACGTGCATTCTTTCGAGTCATCTGTGTGGTTGTGATATATATGTGTATGAGACTGTGATAGCGCGCAGGTATGAGCTTCTCTACTCTATACGTGCTATATGTGTTTGAATTGCAGGTGTCCGCGATATGTGATCGCGCAGGCTGACTGTCCCTAACCAGTCACGAGATATGAGGCTGTATATATACGGCAGTGATATTGCCAGGTCGCTCCTGTGCCTATTGAGTAGCTAACCGCTGCTGTGTGCGGCCTGTTAGCTGGGGAAAGTGGTCCCCTTTTGAGCAGAGATTTGTGTTATGCATCGAGTTGCATATGTGTGCCGAGATATGTGTGTTGTGTATGTTTTATGTGCTTACCTGCAGCGTCTAACCCTCGCGTACTCACGAGCTGTCCAGCTTATGTTTTCGAGTCTTCTGTGTGTCAGGCAGTCATACCGTGGGGTCGCAGTCACAGCTGCAGCAGCCGAAGTAGAGATCGGAGCAGTTTAGAGTCGTGTATGCTGACTGTATTTTGATACCGAACTTTAGAGTTGTTATCCGTATTTTGTGCTTGATCAGTACTATGTTAGCTTCCAGTAATCCGTGTTTATCAGATGGTTCAGTGTGTATGTGTTGTATCAGAATATGACATGATGTATGACTCCTGTGTTAAAGTTTTAAATTATCAGTGTTTTCCGCTAATCCTGCGACATGTGCATTATGAGATGATTGCGTTATTGCCACCTGTGTATTGTATTGACGTGGCATTTGTGTGAGAATTGTGGGTGTTACAATTTTAATTAATTAAAATATATAATAATGCTATTATTGTGTGTTATAACTATTAATATTTTATTATTATAAATAAATATGAATAGTCTACTCTTTTATTATAAATTTATGTATTTTAATTCACATACTTTGATATTTTGATTTATATATAACATAATGTTGATATTTTTATTACAAGAAATAAAAAGATAATGAAATATGTTTTTACTAAATATCTTTTACTTCTTAAACATTTAATATTTATGTATAAATAAATACATAGAATAAATTTTTAATAAGATATATAAATAAATATAGATAATATAAAATAATGAGTTGCATTTATCTTTTATTTTATTAACGTTACATTGTATTTATCTTTTCTGATAAAAAAAATAGAAACGACATGTAGGCATATAATATTCTCGTATTTATAAATACTATTAAATGATAATATGTCACGTGTCATTTTCTCGGGGGATTTTAAGAAGATGAATTATTTATCAATTCATTTATTTTACAACTCATGTATGAAGTTTTTTTGTCAAGTATATCACTTATGTATGGTTCAATGACAATTCGATACCAAGAATTCATCGATTTCATGTAAGCTATCATTTTACCCTATTATATTGTTTTATAATTAAAGAAATAAAAATAAATTTAACATAATTTGATGGTTTTGGATTTAAATACGAACGAGCATGATCAGTCTATTATGAAAGGATTTAACTATTGTAAAGTTTTAGAAATCTACTATTGGGTTTTTTTAGCAAAATGTTTCAAATCAATTAGGTTCCACTGCTGATGAAAATAATAAAATTGCATTTTTGTAGGTAACATTTTGATGATAACTAGATTGCAAAATTTATCTATTTCGGATAATTAGTCCATTCGTTGGGTGATATCTTACTCTCATGTTTGAGTGTTTGCTTGTCGTTTAAGTCAGTGAGTGAGATTTCTGCTAATTGCAATGAAAGAAATTCCATTATGCATGACAACAAGATCAGGAGGACCAGGATACGATCCTATCCCGTTGTTAATTCTCACTTTCATTCCACGTACATCCCTGTCAAGAAGTAAGTTGACGTCCCCATCTTGCCCCTATCGAGGAGTTTCTAACTTTAGAAGGTAACAAATTTAAAATGTAAATTGTTAGTAGGAATTGAATCTTTAATAATTTACAAAATCATTTAATTTAACAAATGGGCTTATGTTTAATAATTTTTAATAATTTTATTTTTAAACATAATAAAAAAACATCCACATGAATTAAAACACATAAAATATATAAAAATAAATTAATTAAATTTAAAAAAAATGAATAGATATTAATAGGCAGATATGATTAATAAATTATATTAAAATTATAATAATATAATTCATATTTTACTATTAATAAGATCCGGTTCAGAATTAAGCCGGAGTCAATGTCAAAGATGAAGATTCTCGTAACAAGGTGTACCTCGCCACACAATGATTTACAGACACTAGTTCTTCTAATTTAAGAAGAGCATAATTAATAATATATATTGTTTGCGCAGCAGAGAGAATGTTTCGATCTCCACCGTCGGATCTATCTACTTTCAAGGAAAACCCTTGATAAGGGGTATTTCTTGAAAAGCACATGGTACAACTTTTTTATGCAACAACTACTAACCACCCACTAACCCACATTCACATCTCAAACCACCCACCAATCCACATACATCTCAAACCACCCACTAACCCACATCTTACAAAAATGTAACCTCTTTTACGCAAGCTGTTTTCTATATAATAACATATGAATTGTTCATTTATTTTGTTATTCAATTGACAATGTCCGCCTGCCGTAACTCAAATGCTCCTACGCAAGATGAACATCAGTCGGCTCCTAATGCTGCAAAAGTTACTGAAGATTATGAAACATGATAAACCGGCGGCATGTGGTGCAGAACCGTACAATGCGCGAATCATCATGACAAACCTTACGTTGTATGCATACTCAAACGTCTAGATTACGGTGTGGCTACAAAAACAAGGCACGGGGCTCAACTGTAGCTCACACAGGCGCTTTTAGGTTATTTTTGGAAGAACAATACGTATTTATTTGAAGTAAAATCGGAATCTTGCTTTGCAACTCGGGTTAGGCGTTTTGGGTTATTCGTCATTCACCAGCCCATTTTTTGCACATGTATATGTGAGACTTTATCCTTACTTTTATATTTTTTGGTATGCATCTAAATGTACAATTATATTACTTAATTTATCATCTTTCTCTCTTATTTTTAAACCTTACTACATCATGCATTTCATCCTAATTTTTATACCCATATTTTTCTTGCACCTATATCATTTAAATTACGCACACACATATGTTACTTTTTTTAATATATACATGAAAAAGTATTATTTATCATTGTATAATATATACTAAAGTTTACAAACTATAACACGATTATTGTAATTTATATATAATATAAATGTATATGGTTCCATATACCGACACATTTATTCAATTTTGTAATATTTTAAAGCTATCTATAGTTATTTTTTAATGTTAAGTGTACTTTTAATTTGGTAAACATAAAAAAAAGCATTCAAATTGTAAATTATGTTTATCAATGTTTTTATATACTTACGTTATCATATATGTAAAATAAAACGGTGTATAGCATAATTTAATATTAACGGATAGATTACCATTTTCTATATGTAATATTAAATTGTATGTGAGAATTTTCTAAACTAATTATAATGCTTGCATTAATACATGGATTACAAACAACAAGTATTTTAAATATTTTCTATATCATATTAAGATATACTAAAATCTACATTTGTTACTATAGTATATATGTACAGTAATAAACGATTTGTAAAGATTTATATCGAAAAGAAAATTAGCATCAATATAAGTTTACATTAAATTAATAATTAGTTGAAATAATGTAAAATCCAATTTGTACATTGATGTAAATACATGTCATATCTTTAGGAGATAAAAATTGTCAGTTCTTTTATATATTAACTATTATTTACAGATAATATACTATTATTTATAGATTATTACAATATACTATATTTTTATATATTGTTGTTATATGATCTTGATATTTGCATTATCAATTGTTTCGTAAATTGTTGCCCTTATATTTATTTAATTGTTATATATATATATATATATATATATATATATATATATATATATATATATATATGTTTTACATTTATTTTATGATAATATCCAGCACATCGTAGGCTTTTAGAATGGGTAAACCAAACATTATCCCTTTTACTAATACTTTTCTAATTTGATTGTTTTGTATCCTTACTTGTTTTTATTCATATGTTTGTTCAATTATGGTAAAATTATTGAAATAAATTGTTATTAAAGAACATATTCTAACATCTTACACTAATAATTATAATATGCCACAATTAGCACGTAAGTGATCTAATATAAAATAAAAAAAAGACAAAAATAGCTTTTGTCATATTATGTTAATGGACTTCAAATTACCATGCATTTAAAAACATAATCCGAGCGAAAATAGTTATACATGTATGTTGATTTAGTTGATTATTTTGTTCTTTTACTTTTGCTGATATAGAAGAATTTAAATTTTTTTACGGTAAATCCGGGCACCGCCTGGGTAAAAAAACTAGTTATTTGTTTGTTTATGATAACAATATTACATTGAATTATAGTTGTTAAGGATCGCGGGTAAAATTATAGGATCGGTCGATCCTATGACCCACCAAATTATTTCAAGCATGACCGGTATTTAGCAACAACGGGTGTGCGATCGTGGGATCGATCTCGATCCGATCCTATATTTTACTTGATCCAGACCCTTTCAATCGGTTATCCCGTAATATCGTTTTTAAGTCCGATCCAACATTTACATAGATCCAACCATTTTATCAATTAAGATAGTGACTCAAATCGTAAGATACAATTGGTTGACTTTTTGAATTCATAAACATTTGAAACATGAATATACATTAGTTTTTGAATTTAATGTGTAAACATTTATTTGAAGCGATATGTTATATTATAGTATAGTAGTACGTATGAAAAAACTTAACAATTAATGATTTTGTAGTATAATTTTATGATCCTGATTTCATCCCACAATCTTGATCACGTAGTCATGAAAATGATTCTAGGTAAGATCACGATCGAGAGTCAAATCCAACTTTATAATATGTAGCTCCCGCTACAAATCAATTGATCACTGACCCATTATATTATATTATATAATAAATATATATTGCGTTAATAAATGAAAAATAGGTTAAAGATTTTCGTTCAAGGATATTCTAAAAATAGAAAAAAAAAAGTTATAATATATTCCAAAATCCAAAAGGTTAGTTAGTGCAAGGCGGCAGCCACATAGCCGCCGTAGAGTCCCTCAAGAACCCACCTGTGGCTGTGCCACCTTACCCCAAAGAAAGGAATTCCATATTATTAATTAATTAAAATCATATAAACTCGATCCTTTAATTTCTTTTACTTATTTATTTTAATCAATGAAAACATATATATATATATATATATTTAAATAATTGCCGACCTAGCCTTTATATTTTCGCTTTTCCTTTTAACATGTTCACTTGTCTATATACATATACACATATTATTATCCACGTACATATATAAACATTACTGTACATTTATAAACATTATTATAAATTAACAATACGGACATTCAATAATTCGTTCAAAAATAAAACACATATATTGCCTAACAATTTATTTTATATAAACACTACGTACGCTCACGACCGGTTTTGAGGGCGTCCAAAAAGGACGACCGCCTAAGACCCAAAATTTCCTAGTGTCTCTAATTCACACGTTCTTGATGTATATTTATGTAATATTAATATTGTACAAACATAAAGGAAATAAAAAGTAATACTGTACAAACATGTATATGCGTGTATGTATATTTATGTATGTTTAGGGTCCTTTTTTACGTTTTCGTCTGGGACCCCAAAAATCAATGGAACGGCCTTGCGTACACTTATTTAAGTATATACTTACAAATTTATTAGTGATTTGGGAGAACTGTATCAGTTAAGTAGATTCGTTGAGTCATTTTCGTAAGTTAAGATGTTAACATGACGTTTAATACAAAAAAATAGTTCTTTTTATGTATCTAAAACAAATAAACGGTTCTTTACAAGTTGATATATAATTGTTTCGATTTCAAAGTAAATAATAACCTTCTATATGATTAATTTGGCATGCTCATGAATTATGTATTATGCAGTTGATGTAATTTAAATATATGAATCATCTAGTCTCTGACTCCTCAGATTAAATTCGGATTTTTATGTTTGGACTATTAAATAATTTAATCACATAAATTAACTTTTACTTTATAAGTTTTTAAAAAAATTAATTAAACCTTAAGTTTATAATGATACTTTTTATTACTTATGATAAACTTTTAACAAAGGGTTGTGCCATAGCACATCTCTTGTAATTAATATTTACTAATTACAGTATTACACATTTTCTTTCTCACATGAATTTTGTTAATGATGTTGGACCCGCTGATTAATCTTAATCAATCCTATCACATTAGGAGTAGGAGGTGTAGTTAGTAATAGTAAGGAGGAATGTGTGTGTTTAGAAATACCCTTAACAAAGTCAATTAGGGGTTGTTTGTTTAGTTCTTAATGGAACCATTAATATGTTATTTAAAAATAAAATTATCTCTTAATGATTCCATTAAGAGTTAAGCAAACATAACCATTAGATTAGATTTCTCATCCAAACAGTCTAATTTGTTATAAGAGACTTTATTATTAGGCATCATTTTGTAGAATGGGTAACAAATATTATATTATAATTTAAATATTAATAAATGGATAACTAAATATGTCATTTGTCAACCCCTCATTTAATTTATCATGAGTAAGTTTGCTTTTAAAAAAATTATGTGTTGACACTTCATTGTGCCACATAGGGTTGTAATCGAGCCGGATATCATCATGCTCGAACTCCATTATATACTCGAGCTCGATCAAGCCTAATTTTCCAAGCTCGAGCTCGGCTCGATGAGTTAGTTGACACTGTAAACATAATTACATCGATTAAGATTTATTAATCCGGTGAAAGTTTTTATTACAAAATAAAAATAAAAATGGAATTAAAAAGGGTTGTTTAAACATCCCAAAATCATTTTGTTAATCATAACCCCTCATTATTGTGATTGAGAATTAAGTTTGATCAGTAAATCACAAGTTATCAACAAAAAAACATATGAAAAGAGGTGATGTACGAATAGTAAAATTAAGAAATGAATTATGTAATATAACACGACCGAACATGAAGAGGTAAAGAAAGGTGGACCCATGCCTATTTCTTACATAACTTATAGCACACTTGCATGGATGAAATTTTGATACAATGTTCATCGATGATTGAATTTGTATATAATTTAATTGTTAATGTTACACATCTTTGTCATATAATGACATATGACATTCATATATTATAATTATATGTAAACATAAGTGTAATATCACTATCCTATAAATATTGTGTGCTTTATTATAACTATGATATAATGAATCACACGTAGCTATGTTTTGTTTTACGTCATTAGTATAGTCGAGATTTAGTTCCTTCAAATTTAGACCTACCATCTTTATATTGATAATTAACATCAATAGTAATTTTATTCGTAACTCCTTAAAACTTCATAATATGCGCTTATTTCAAAGATCTAACCGTTAAAACCACATATTAACATGGTTTGATACCCAATAAGATTGACCTAAACCTAGAACAATTCACTCGTATTTTTTCTTTAAGTTAGGGTCTTTTTTTTCCGAAGTTATCTTGACAAATTGTTAAGCGTTTTTATTTACATTATAACTTATAAGCTGAACATGATAAATTTAATATTTAGATAACATCATAACAATATTATTCCAATATAATATCTTCGGTCACTAGTTTTGTAGCATCAAAATACTTTTAACAGCTTAAAAAACATAAAAATTGATCATTTTAAATTATGAAATGAAAAGACAATAATACCCTTTAAACCCCTAAGAAATAAAATTAAAATCCAAGATGCAAAAGTCTACCTCTTCCCTCCATATAAGTAGGGATCAACTTCCCTACTCCACAACCACTTTCATCATCTTCTCAGATTCTATAATCTCTCCCATCATCTCAGGATCCACACAACAAACAAAAGACTTTGTGTTTTCTTAGAAAAAAAAAACACACACACACACACAGGCACACACACTCTGTTTCATGGTATGTCTCTGTTCTTCCATCCTCTGTTTCTTCGTATATTTGAATTCACATGATTTATGTTTTGTTAACTGATCGGATTGTTTTCCAAATTCTCCAGGAGACTGACACTTCAAATGTCAAATACGACGAGGACACTTCAAATGTCAAATACGACGAGGTACTGTTCGAATTTGTTTATGGATGGAGAAAAGTTTGTTGTATTTCTCTGTTTATGATTTGATTGCTTCAGTGAATCATGCATGCATGAACCCACCAACCAAATTATCCAAATCTTTTCAGGAATTCATTACAAATTCGAATGGAATTAAACTATTTACGTGTCGATGGCTTCCGGCTGATTGTGAACCGAAAGCTTTAGTCTTTCTTAACCATGGTTATGCCCTGGAGTGTAGTGTCTCCATGAAAGGTCTGCATGATCATGTTGTTTTTATTTGCTATTGTTGATGAATTACTTTGTTTATTATTCTTGGAATGATTAAAATTATGATTAAATAGGAGCTGCAATGAGGCTTGTAAAAGCAGGATTCGGAGTTTATGGAATGGATAATCAAGGCCATGGAAAATCTGATGGAATTCAGGGGTTCATCCCTTCTTTTGATGATCTTGTTAATGATTCTTCTGAATTTTTCACAAGCGTTTGTGGTAAGTTTCATTTATTATTATTTTTTAATTATTATTAAACATGTGTGTTCTTGAGGTTTTATATCTATTTATGATGAAAAAAAAAAAACTTTGAGGAAAAAGGGGGAAGAGTTTTGATGTTGACCAATTCAATTCAAACTTGGAGGAAAAAGATTTCGGGTTGCTTCATGGATAACTATAAAAAAATCTTCTAAATAATGAAAATATAAAATGTTTTTTTTGGCATCCAAAATTCTAAAAATTTTAAAATAGCAAAAGAAGTAAAGAACGGACGAAATTGGCCACAGCAACTTATAAATTTATCTGTTCATGAACCAAAATATCTATAAATATTTACCATATTCAAACCCAAAAAAAAAAGAAAGAGAGAGAGAAGCAAAGTCAAGTCGATTTGATAAAAAACCTATTTCTAAATTCTTTTTTTTTTTTTCCAAATTTTTTAAGGGAAAAGTGGTCAGATTGACAAAACTTTGTTGAGAAAACTAAATAGATATGTAGAAGTAGAAAAAGACAAATGCTAGAAGAATTGGAATATTAAAATTGTATTTATTTGATTCTACAGAAAGAAAAGAAAATAAGAATAAATTGAGGATATTGCTTGGTGAGTCGATGGGAGGAGCAATGGTTCTCCGGTTACATAGATTGAAACCAGACTTTTGGGATGGTGGAGTCTTGGTTGCACCCATGTGTAAGGTGTGTGCACCCTTCCTTATTTCATGTTTTTAGTTTTTATAATTCGACCCACTTAACTCTTGTAAAATAATTTTGAGTATGGTCCAAGTTTTATATCTACTGCTTATTTTATTTTCTTTGTTTTTTTAATTGCTGTTTCATTTTTATAAAACAAATATTATGTAAAATAATTTCAGCTTGCTCAAGATATGAAGCCACCACAAATTGTGGTATCTGTATTAACACAACTTACAAGATTCATACCAACTTGGAGAATTGTCCCTGGTCAAGATATTGTTGAGGTTGCTTTTAGAGATCCTAAAGTTAGAGAGGAGGTGATCATGTTTATTTAAACCATCAACATTACTTCACAATATTATTGTTTTGTTTGTTAAGTATTTGTAAATATGCATGACAGGTTCGTAACAACCCGTTATGCTACAAGGGTCGCTTACGCTTGCAAACTGCAAACGAATTGTTAAATGTCACCATAGACCTCGAAAAGAGGCTTCAAGAGGTTAAAATGCCATTCCTTGTTGCACATGGAGGGGATGATAAAGTGACCGATCCCTTGGCGAGCAAACTTTTATATGAGACTGCTTCAAGTACCGACAAGACCTTCAAGTTGTATCCAGGAATGTGGCATGCCCTCACTTACGGAGAGTTCAAAGAGAACATTGATATTGTGTTTTCTGACATAATTAGTTGGATCAATGTGAGACTTGAGCAAGGAAATGCGAGAATGGAGAGGGAGCAAAAGAACATGAATGACGAGCTTCACAATACACACATCTCAAGTAAAGAGAATGATAAATAAGGTTTCTATTTGTGTAAAAAGTCAGTCCTATCGTAAGAACTCTTGTATTCTTCCAGATCTTTCCATAAAAATCATAATTCCTCCATTTTTGAGGTATGTACCAGTGTATGCAAGTAAGCTAATTCCAAATGTGTCATTAGTAATCTCTTTGGAGGGAGTTGAATGGTGATTGAGTTGGAGATAACAAGTCACATTGTTAATTTTACCATTGATTTCAACTTTCAGGATTATCTTTGGATAGGTGGTTTGTCCAGTCCCATAAAAAAATTCCTACCCATGTCAACAAAATTGACTGAGGTGGGATTTTCCTAATCACCCAACAAAAAAAGAGATGCCAATAGAGTATCAAACACTCATCAATCATTTGAAATTATTGATTAATTAAAGCATGTATAAATTGAACCAAGAAACAATACCACATCAATCTTGATATGACTTATGAGATGGTAAAGCTCTACCTAATCTTACAAAATATAAAGACAATCATTGACCTAATGGAACAAATAATGGATTTTCAGATTCCAAAACCCAAAGCTTCAAGGGGCAAACCTACCACAAGAGTTGAAAAAAAAACTTCAAAATTCAAATCAAAATATCAAATATAGTAGGTGGTAGCTAAAATAACAACTTCAATAAGGCATATGCAGACCATTCTTTATGATCCCAGTTCCATTAATTTCTCTCCTGCATAAGCTCCCAATTCATGGTTATGATAGTTCCTACAAGCTAGCATTTAACAGTACTTTTGGTTTGTATTTTACTGTCAAAAACAAACTTAACATGCATTCCGTTTTTGATTTGGTTCGAGTCCTAAAAATATTACCTAGTTATCTAAATTGCGGAAACAAAAATATTTTTTGTCTTAAATTGTTGTTGTCTAAAAAATTAACCAATACAAGTATTTTACCTTCATTTGTTATTGAAGTTGATCAAATATGGTTTTTAAACCAAACCACTAACCGAAGACAACAACTCCATATGAATACCAGCCATCTCATGAACTCCACTGCATCATCATCATCCATCATATATCCACACTTTCTCTTCCAAGACTGTCCTCCAAAACACAGGGAACAAGAATGTTGTCAGTGGAGGAAACAACTTACCCTTCGCTGCTGCAGGTCAACTTTCGCCGGCATAACCGTCCAACAACTCATGTTCGGTTCAATCACTGTCATCGACAACGAATTAACAGAAGGGCATTGTTTTACCTCTCAAGCTCATTAGATGGGAGTAGCCACACATTTGCGCTCTCGACGTTGTTCCATGGTAGCGATCATGAGGTGGATGACATATTTAGCTTCTTTGGGGTTCGTCGAACAGCTTCAGAAATCTCTCACATCACCGTCATCAGTGGGAACGGCAAGTATGAAGATGCCAAAAGGTATGCTACCACTGAAAGTCTACCACAGGTGGATGAACGAACACATTACTGATGGTGTTGAAACCATTGTTCATGTCAATGTCTACCTTACTACACCATAAGGGCTCATCTTTATTAATTTGTGTTTTGTGATTCTTGCTCGAACTGGATTACTTTCAGCTTCAAAGGTCGTACCTCAGAATGATCAGAGTGATTAAAATGACATCTTTTTTCAATTATTCATTTAGCAAAATTTGGCTTGTACTGGATCTCTTATATGCAAAATCAAATGTTGTATCTCATTCTTTATTTCTTCCTTTAACGAAATAACGAACGAATGTGGATTCTTCAAGCACACGCTACCTCTGCTGCTAGCTCGTCAAACAAAAAGGTTTCAATCTCTCTCACGAGAGAATCGAGTTCGTCTAGCGCATCAAACCACAGTCCTCTTCCAACAGCCTTCTCAGACACCCCATCGACTCCCTTCTCTTGATTATTTAACAATGTCAACAGTTCTTCCTCGATAACCTCTCTCCTTAATATACTTTGCATCTTTCTCCTCAGAGGCTTAGAGAAAACATGAATGCCTACTTGTGGTCTGAGAATCTCTGTCATTCCTATATTTATACGATCAAATAAAAGCTTCCTCTCCGCCTTATGCCACAGTTCTTGTTTGCCGTATTTCTTCTCTAATGCATCAAAAATTGAGGGGCCAGCCATGATTTCCGGAGAATGCCATTTTTCAAAGCTTATCTCCACGTTCCAACCTTGGAAACCTAATTCGTCGAGTACATCTACCAAGTACGAAAAATCCCGACTTTCTTTGGCTCCAATGGATATCATTGATCTTATGTGTTGATCAGTATAAAAAGACCTTTCATCATCACTCGATGTAACCATTTCAGGGTTGATGTTTTCTTCTGATTCTGACTTAAGAAGCTGAAGCTGCATCCACGGACCTACCAAATATATAAAAACATACATGAGACTACAAATATATAAGGTTATGATAAGGAAAAGAATTTGTTTGGTATAAACTAACCATGGAGATCAGCTTTATCACTTTCACAATAGTCAGAGTTTGATGGGTTGTCTTCCATGAACTGGGGTTTTAGAACCGAGTTTGGACTGCGCTGATGAGCTTCCACCTTGCTATCCAGACGTTCTTCATCCATTTGTAGGCAATTTGAAGATATGGAGCTGTCTTCGTGGGATCTAATCAGTGAATCCTGCAAATATAAGGAGTAACCATGTAGCTCTCTATATCATAAACCAAATACATAATGACCAAGTTCATGCTAATGCGATGAGGTAAAATTTGATGAAAAGTTACAATCTCTGACATACGAATGATACCTGTTCAGATAAAACATCCGAAGAATCACAAGAATATCCTTCTGTTGCAGAATGACTATGGAAAGATTCAACATCTTCGGTTTCTGCATCTGTTTTAGAGCTCATAGTGAAGGGAGCTGATGAATTTGAAACCAAATTATTATTCTTGCTCCTTAAAGACATATAAACTCTATTCGTTTTAACAGATATTGTGGTCGAATTAGAAGAGAAGACTGGTAATTTGGTAACAGATTTATATTTACAACTTTTTTTGCTACTAATACCAATCGAACTTCCAGAATCTAATATAGACATTGATTTAGTAGTGTTCAAAGATAACATTTCACCAAGACTACGACGCGGACTACTTCTAGACCAAAGTTCTTGAGAAACTTTGGTCGTTTTGAGCCTCTCTAATAGTTGTTTTTTGGCTTCCCAGGCGATAGTGATTTGAGAATCAAGTAGATAGGAAGGCCTAGATGCATGTTCTGCATTTGATATCTTTGGTTTCAGAACAACAATCGTTGTAGGCAAAGGGGTTGCTTCATCTTTCAACTCCATCTCGGATTTGCCATTTTCTCCATTGTTTTCATAATCAAAGGTGATTGTTGGCTTCATGCCCTGCATACCATCAATACCTAAACGAGACTGCAAAAAACCTCTCGGTAAAATATCTTTATTTGAATAATTTGTTCTTTGATTCGCCCTTTTCTTGGATCTCAGCAGAATGTTTTGTGAATATGTTCTTGATCTCTTCCCTATAGCACCAACTTTCTGTAGATAGGTCTCGGACAACACCCGTTGTCTAGGAACAGGCTGTCGTTGAGGTCGCATCTCATCAAGACCCATCAACTTTGCAATTACACTAGACATACTTTGGCGGTTTTCCATCACATTCAACAAGTGCAAATCTGTGTGGACAATATACATGTGAAAGCTCGCTAACCTTATATTCTGAAATACAAACTCAATAGCAACTGCAAGCAGTGAATTAGATGGTAACATTAAAGGCCATTCATGTTCATATTTTTAAAACACAAATCTACCAAATACATGATGAAATCAAATAAACAATAATGAAAATATAGAAATGACAAACTAATTCCGCATAGAGTCTAACAGTTTAGGAGATCACAAAATCAAGCATCACCCCCCCCCCCCCCACCCTCTGTCTCTCTTCTTCTTCTGTATTTCCTAAAGTTCACAGCAGATGGCAACTGACGAAAAACTGGACTGAAATATATCAACTACAGTTAAAGTTGAATTGAATAGTAAACATATAGTTTAGTGTCACAAAGAAGGCAATAAACATAATAAATCTATAAAGAATTCAAGGCCCAAATTGCTAGGTAAAAGTTGTTATCGTTATAAGACAATTATCTGTGTCTCTCAAGTATCAATATCATAAAAATACAAGTGTAAACAATTATCAAATTCAACATTCATATCCAGTTAACCAAAACCAAAAGGCGAGCCAAGATTACTTCACTCTAAGGAGTTAAAACTTATTTCAAAATCAAGAAAAACAAACCTTATTCGAGGGATTCTGCTTCTAAAACGACCAATACAAACTAGAACTGTAATCAGTACATCTTACTTGGATCCTACTTCCGCAAGTAATCACAGAAACTTGAATAATTCACCAAATTGAAACAATAAGAAGAAAGAAATTCCTTCAAAGATCGATTCATGGCTATACATTGATATGGACAAATATCGATTAATGTGACTGAAGAAGGTGGAATCTACAAGAGACAAAATAAAATGATAATAAATAAATAAAGTTATTGAATAATAATTCAGGAGCGATGGGACAGGGAGGGCTAGGTTTTGAATTGCCCTGTTATAGGCGCCGATACAGTAATTAGTCAACACCATAACCAATTACGCGCCATAAATTTTAGACGGAAGGAAATTCCCCAGTCCCCTCCCCGATTGGCTATTTCCAGATCTCTCAAGTTTGCTTTTCCGGTATTTTCAGTTTGATCCCTTGGGATTGGATAAATTTACGAATGATTCTACGCTACAAAATTTAAGTATGGGCGTGGATTGATCCCGTATCGGGTGGTACAAAATTTTCTTATTCAAAACCAATAAACAAATCTATACTATATATAATAAGAAAACCACTTGGAGTTTCTGGACCATTGGATGGAAATAAATCAATGGTCCAGATTAATGACAACTCATAGTTATTTATGAAATGTCTATTATACCCTTAACTAAAATAAATAATTACCCCTATGCCATATATTAATTTTTAGAAGTTACCAAATTCAACTCATAATTATTTATGAAGTTACCAAATTCACTCATTACCTATATATGGATTATTAGGTTATATGGATTATTAGGGTTATATTTTTATCTCCAATGGGTCAAATAAGTATATTATAAAAAATTAAATTACAATTGAAACCGGTTGAAAGTCACATAAAGTATGTTCAAGTGCATATAATATAATTTGCCAATAATAGACATGGATATTTTATGATGTTCAAGTCCTATTGTATTAGTGACAATTAGTGCCACAAAAATATCAAATTGACACATGACGTAAAATTAGTGACAATTAGTGCCACAAAAATATCAAACGATAAAAACAAACATTGTAAAATATAATTTTACAAGTAGGGTCTATCCGAAAAAAATTATTGTAATATTAATTAAGTAACTTAATTTAATTTACCCACGTGTCCGTGGGTCATAATCTAGTTTAATATCAAAGCAATGAAATTAAAATCAAATTCAACAAACAAATAAAGTTAATATCAAAATCAACAATAAATGTTACCATCAAAACCAATATATAAAGTTAGTATCAAAACCAATAAAAAATGTTAATCATCCGTGGATATATATATCGGTGCAAATTCAATATATATATTTAAATGTCAATGTAAACATATATAGTTAGATATAAATTGGTAATAAAAATAATAAATATCGATCTTAAATATATTTTTTAGTCGGTTATGTATTGGTACCGTACAGATATCGAAACAGGTAGTACCAAAATTTTTTGAGACATAATATTAATACCGAATCAATTATAGAATTTGGGTACCAGTTTGGTTTCAAGAAATCGATAAAAAAATGTCACCCATACATTTAAGTATGAGAACACATTGTACCAGCATTGTTTAAAATGAAAAGGACAAGGAATATAAGGTTATATACATTAAATTAGTATCGGCATAATCAATAGTGTTTAAAACCTAATTTGTATTGTTCATGAATAATAAAAAAGGAATTATATGCAATTTTCAACTATATAGTTTAGGAATTGATTGTTTTGATTTTAGGTTTGAAGTCAACCAAATATGGAAGTTTGAGAATTGAAATAGTAGTTGATCAGGTGCATTGAAGAAGAAGGCTACTGCCTACTGATTATTTTCCGCACGATCACTAATGCTTAATTTAGGCTCAAACTGTAAAGAAGAATTAGTACAGGGGGCAATAGTGAAGTATTCAATTTCTTTGTTGTTTTTAGTTTGTAGGAAATTCCATTATTTTATCTTGTTAATTGTATAATCTTTTTATTTTAGATTTATCTTTATTATAAAGTATTTATAAGATATTGATATAAATTGCCATTCAACTATTGTTTCCCTAAAAGTTAACATAAAATCCTAACTATATTAAGGATAATAAATAATTAAAACTATGCGCCACGACGACACGAATGGTAAATTACAAGAGCTTATCACGGGAAAAAAACCAATATGCTTTCACATTTTTTGCATCTTCGTCTCTCCGTGTTATTTTTTATCAGAAAAGTCTCCAAGTTAATTTTTTTATATTCTGGTTTAGTAAAATTTGGCTATTAGAACCTGAGTTTTCAATTTAAAAAAAAAACCAGTAGACTAACCAGGCAGTAATAATCAACTTTCAAAAACTAGAAAAAAAATTTACCTTGAAACTTTTCTGGGGAAAATAAACAACACTGAGAGACTTAAACGTAAAAACACTGTAAATATATTGGTTACCCATTCAACAACTCTACATGTTACACGGATAAATTATTAATAAATTTATTTATATAACTTATATATATATAAACTCAAAATAAAAATATATAAATATTAGTTTTCTAAGAATAACACAAAATAATAAAGTATTATTATAATTTTGTCATGAATAGATGATTATTGTTTAGTCAGCCTTAAATAAGATATAACTATATAAGTCCATATAGCAAAATAACTAAAATAAAGTTCACCAAGCTTCAAGCATTCAAATTAAACACATATACTTTTTCGCTTCATTAACAAAATATTTAGAGATATGCAATGATTCAAAATCAAAAAAATTAAAAATAAGAACCAAACAGCGATCACATTTATTATTTATCTTTTTATGAATTATAAAAAGAATCATGCAAATTTTAACCAAAAGTTCAAAAGAACTAATAACCAAAACTATCGGTACTGGTTTTTCTATGATTTATCTATTTTACTGTTGAGACTTGATTATTGCACTCTTTATATTGAGTGATTACTTATTAAGGAACTGAAATTTAAATTTAATTGTTAGTGTATTTGATGGTGATGGTAAAAAATAGTATTTAGTATTTGCTAAGGAGGTATGTTCGAATCTAATTCATATATAATATGAAATCTAATTCATGTTTGAGTTGGAACAAATGTTAAATTTATATAAACAAAGAATTTGATGTTAAATAAATAAATTTTAACTTTTCGTCTATATTAGCCAAAGTTCTAAACAAACTAAATTTGAATTCCATTTCTTTTCAATTTCATTCCGCGTACTGTTATTAAAGAAGTATACTAATAAATGAGGTATATATATACAAAAATGTAAAGTGTGTTTGGTTTTGCATTATGATGGAGATTATTACATTATTACATTACAATAACGTAAATAATTGATTTAAAGTGTTTGGATTGCATGGTCTAAAAGATTTTTCCAATACTAAACGTCACATGTAGTGTGAAACAAAAACATTTCATAAAAAAATTGAGAAGTCTGACAACCCTAACCTTTGGATCTCACAACATTATCCAAATCCCAAGAGTCGTGCGCAAACAATGTTAAGTTGGGTGGCGGTCCATTAAGAAGATTCAACAACGATGATTGAACTTAAATTATTTTACAATCTCATTCCTTTCAAAATAAACCGAGTGTTTATGCTAGTGAATATTGAAATTATAAAATAAGAATGAAGATTGGATGTTTAAACCACTATGAAGGATAAATTATATTGGTTTATCATCTATTTTCTTAGTGAATATTGAAATCATAAATAATAATGAAGATTAGATGTTTCAAACCACTATATATGAACTCATCATATTTTTTTCTTTATATATGTTAATTGCAAGCATTTACGTTTTACTTAATCATGTATAGTTTGTGATAATTGAAAAAAGTGTCAAACTAAGGACGTGGTTCTTCGGTTTGTGACGGTGCATTTTCCTAAGTATTGTCGAATAGGAAAACAAAAATTAAACAAAAACTTGCATAAAAAGTATGTTATAGACATAAACTAATGATACGTGCATCAGAAACACCAGAAAAGGTCAATGCATCAAAAATTATACTTTTATCGATATTATATTCCAAAACCTGAACGGTCCTTTAATTCGTCATCGATCAACCGAAACCCATCAACCCTTGGCCTTAACGGCTTATGCATAAAAAAACACCTAATGCACCATTTGTTTCAAAATTGGGCATGAATGAATGATATCGTAACTAACACTTGTGATCATCTCTTAACCAATCACGACTAGCCCAAACCAAACCAAACCAAACCCAAACGAAACGACTATCTGGGACCAGGTATGGTTAAACGTTAAAAAACATCAAGAGTTGAATTAAGCACGAGTAACTTAAGGAAATAAAAAACTGATTTGATAAGCTTTTCCACACGTACTATTTTAGACCGTTGATTCATATTTCCTTGTAGAAAAGGAAAAAGCATATGAAATTGACAGTTGATGGACCCAGCAATTTTAGCTTCATTTAATTTGTCTCTACATAACAAGAAAACAATACAAAAATGGTTTACCATTCCTACAATAAAACTGAATCAGACAGTGACTACCTTCCCAGCCAGAATTGATTCTCTTCCTACCCCAACCCTCCGTTGCTACTCTGCTCCTTTTTATTTCACAAAATCATCAATAAATTATAAATGTAGCGTTATATTAAAGAATATTGATCATATGCATGGTGTTTTGTGTTGTTAATTACTTCTCGTCGCTATCTGAACTCTCTGTTTGATGCTCAGATATCATCTTTTGGATTAGTTCGCTCGTCTCTCCTTCCGACATCCTATCTGCTCTGCTTGAGGACTCGTACTGAGTCTGTGAGTAGGACTCGAAAAACTCCCTGTTCTCTTTCTCTAACTCGTTCCACACTGCATAACATATTAACTAGTGTTTAGTACAAACACGGAATTAAAGATTCTTGTCGAATGGCTCCCTGTTTAATTATATATAAATAGCTATCTTTCGCTTTCAGGTTGTTGATTTCTAGGGACAAGCACGTGATGATGACTAAATTGATCAATCATCTAGCACCTGCTTTTAGCTAGGATGTGTGGTAGAGGGGTGAAGTTCTCCAATCCCCCATGACCATAACAAAATCGTGTTGCCATTCATATAAGAAACTATCATCCCCACAAGGCCACAACCCCATAAAGAATGGAAGAAAAACACAGTGATCCTGCATGTGCATGCATGGTCTGTACATAATAAAGATTATGGACAGAAACAAACCAGTGGAAGTGATGACTGGTTTTATGTTTGCATGTTTCGAAAGAGCCTCCATGCACTCGTCTTTGGTCATGCGGAAGATCAAACACTTTTCTATAAGATGTTGCACCTACATCAAGTAACAAAGAGTAAATAATATATAACAAGATGAAACTTGGCATATGAAACAAATCTAGATATGGAGATATTCTTAGTACCAAGTGTATATAAGAAGCTGAATTGTCACCCATATATCCACACGAACTACGTATAAACTCAGAGATGTATAAGAGTTGGCTAATTCGTTTCGGGATTCCAATGGTAAGCACAGGAACCACTGGTTTGTTTGGGTTGTGTATAGCACAGGGATGATCAGAGGTGCAACAAGGTAAAGCAATCATGCTGCCAAGGAAGCACAGATCAAATTATATAGACACATAGAAATCAAGAGATGCTGATGTGATGTGGGCCAAGGAATCCCATGTGGGAGATAGATAATAATTGGTAGAGAAGGGTTTAGAAGAGATTTGTAAATGAGTATTTCTGTCACGTAGGATTCCCACTGGGCAGCCAGCCACCACGTGACTGGCGGGTCCCGTCTTGTTCTATGCAAATTCTCTACAGTTAAAACCAATAGACAACTCCCACCAACTTTTATCCAATAAGAAAGCGCCATATGGCAGTCTTGATCTTAACAAAGCCAATTAAGGGTTGCGATTGATACCATGTGTACAGTACAGAGTCAGATAATAGGTAACCTGCCTTCTGCAGTTCTGTTCTTGAATCTTAACATTGGAGATATTATGGTAACCAAAGAAAGATGCTAAGATGAAGATACCAACCATCAAAAGAAGATGCATGCATCTATAATACTGCACATTATATCTTCTTCATACTTTTGCCGACTTTATATAAGTCCTACACAGAGACAAAACTCATGTCACACCGGAACCCCACGCCTTCCATAAACTGGAGAACAAAATCAACCCTATTTTTAGCATAAATGCCATGTTTCATTAATGAGAATGTTTGACTATTAGTCATATATCAAGATGATGCATCATTATAAAAAAAATAGGAGAACCTTATATACCAAAATAATTGTCACAAATTTACAATCCTTGGTAATGATCAGTAATGGGCTAAAGTAAAGCTAAGTTTAGACCGAGATTATCGAATATGAAAATAAAAAATCTTGCATTTATATTGGAGCTACAGAAGTAAAAAAGGTAGTTTCATTTAGTTTGGGACTGAGGAACTAATAACTAGCCATTCAAAATTGCAACTCCTCAAAGGTTACTTTTCTTGATTGTTATCCCTTTAGCCCCACTAATCATCATTATTAAGACCTCAAGCTTTGGTAGGAAACCTAAAACACTTTGAAACTAGTACACTTGAAAAAGCTAGAAGATGTGGTCCTTGATATGTGCTTCCTAAAAAATCCAACATTATGTCGTCCTATGCACTGTCCTGGCATGAGGTACAAACAGTCACAATTATAGCTTCAACACTTTAATGTATGCCTCGCCATCAAAATAAAATTCAAGCACGAAAACGAGGCCAATTTAATTTTAATTTCTGATCCATATCAACAAAGTGGCTGCATCTGAATAACAATCTTGGCTTCACGCATCAACTTATTAGTATATCATCAGATGTCTAAGAGATGTAATGAATCATTGATGTGCTTTCATACTCTTAACAATGTATACAGGGAGTGAGCAAAAATTCATAAGCAATGACATGAAGGTTCAAATATTAAGTGTTTACTACAATGATAGAAGGTTAAGATTCGCGGATCTCTTTGCACAAATACATGCAAGAGACAGGTACAATGGAAGCAAAAAACTATGGTTAAAACCATGCAATCTTTAAATATGTAGACATTACATCTATATTGAACTATTGCCCAGAATCTCTCAACACATGTGACTTGATATAACTTTATTCCAATTCTACAATTAGCAATAAAATATATCAACAAGCACTTCTGTTTTCACAAAAGCTATTATGAAGATGAACTTTTATTGTGTTGATTAATAAGGATTACAAAATAACATGTGCCCATTGCAAGAGGCATACAGTTCTATGAATCTACGAAAATTGAACAGAATCTGGTCATCGTGACCTGAATGAAAGAGGTCGTCATATCCATGGCCTTGGTTATGGGAATGGACATATGCCCCGTATCCTCCCTATGCTATCTTTTTCTTCCACTAGTCCTTAATCTCTCTAGGTGTCTTTACTTGGCCTCATTGCCAAGGCAGTCCAATAATGAAGTCCAAAGCTAAGCCAGCAATATTTGGCATTGACATGTACATTCCTTCAATACTGCTCAAGATGGTATAAGCCAGTGGTTTTAACCGACCACACTATCCAAAGAGATATACCTGGTTAAAATAGAATTGCAGGTGCTGAAACCATCTATGTTAACCAACAACTTTCAATGCATGATTATCTGTTGGAACATATGGACAACCACAAGGAGTGTGTGCATTCAGATCAAATATAAACCTAAAAGGACATTAATAAATAATAAAACAGTGAAAGTTTCTAACCAGATAATGTTCACTGTTTCACATATATACAAACCATATAGATGGAAAAAAATATATACAAACCATATAGATGGAAAAAAATATATACAAACCATATAGATGGAATATATATATATATATATATATATATATATATATATATATATATATATACATACATACATACATATACATATACATATGGGCACCACCCCTGGGCACTCACACCGAATGATCCCACAGCCAACATGGTTATAATAGAATTGCAGGTGCTGAGACCTCTGCTGTATTTTGTTGTATGTCTTTCCCTCCTTTACCTAATGGCCACCAAGACTTTCAAATCTTAGCCTAAAGTGAAGAATCCTATGTTATTCTCATCTTCTTTCACCTTCAATCAAGTTCTACCTCTACTAAAAGAACAGATAACCATACGTCCAACAGTCTACACTCTAATGATGCAAGTAGCTTTTTAACACATCGGAGAGCTCATTATACTGCACCAAAGCCACACTCATATACACATACGGTGGTAGTATTCGAGACATCACATTCTGTGATTAATACACAAAGAAGAGGTTTTTCTTGATGTACCCTCAACATTGCAAATAAAAATAGTAGTTGATATGCTCACCAAGGACCATGCCACTAGATGGTACGTGGAGTAATAGAAAATTGTTGTTTTTCGAGTTGAAGAGTTAAAGATTGAGTAAAAATCACAGACCAGCTGTGTAATCCTCTACTTATTTATATTTTTTAAAAGCGGGAAAAACAAAGGAGCTAGGCACATATCAATAGTTTTACAGAATCGAGTACTATCTATTAAAACACAGGACTCAGACCCATGTGCATAAGCTGACAAATTACAAAGTCCACTCAATGAACAAATATGCATATCTAAGAGTTTGCATAGTGTTAGTTACCAATGTAAAGATAACAAGATTTTAGAACCACTAGCAATGTCGTAACTAAGAGTACCTCTGACCACTGCAAAGTCAAATGTAAGGTGAAAACTATCCTAGTTATTTATAAGGATGATCTTATCTTAAAGAATAATTAACATACAACCACAAAATTGGCAAAGCCATATCCGCCTCCCCCTTTTTCCCTGGATAAGTGGCTTCCTATTATCTATTCAGAAGTTCTTATTGGATTCATCTCCAAGTATTCCATGTGTCTAGGTGGATTTGGAATCTTTATAGCAAGTGAATTCTTGTGACGATATCCTCCAAAGTGTCAAGAAAAATAATAAACTTTTAACTAAGTTATAATATTATTTATACAATTGCAAAAATCTCCATCATGACAGCAATCACCTGAAATGCAAAGATCTTGCAAAAAATATAATATTAGATCAATCATTTCTTTTACCATGGTGCCACGGGCTAAGATATTACATACTGAAAACAACAGTGTCAATCATTCCTGATACAGTTGTCATGTAGTGACAGGGACAGAGCACATATACAATCAGCCAAGAAGAGGGTACTTCACATCAGACCAAATTTAATATCTCCATCTTTTGCAGAACAGACACACCTGCTTGCTTTTTTTACTTCTTTTTCAAAATTGAATCAACCGAAGAATGAAGATCAACAAACTCCCGTTGAAATCATCATCAAATTGCTGAGGATATACATAACTATAAATTCACACACATTACAAATTCTATATAGATGATGTACACACATAAACAAATACTATCACACAGGTATATGGCTTAAATAAACAGATAAACCGGAACCAAATACAATAACAAACTTCATGTCTAGGTTGCCATTTTCGTCTGAAAAAGTTGAAAACACTAATTAAAATAAGTTCAAAATAAAAAAAACGCGTTACTGATTACCATGTTTTCTGTATAGGGAAAAAGAAAAAAGTACCGAAGGTTAGGGTTCATACACCTGATCGATCCAGGACACCAGTCGATTAGGGTTAATACACCTGAAATTCAAACCATATTCCACAAAAAGGATACAAAAAGGGTTCATACACCACTTTTCATTTTTTATATTTTACTTTTTTATTATCTACCATATCTTTTTTATTTTTTACTTTATTTCTCTATCTTAATTTTCTATTATCTATCCTATTTTTCCTATTTTATAGTCACCCATATTATTTTTTCTAAAACTAAAACTTCATAATCTAAACAAGTTTTCACTTTTTATAGATACCTTGTTTTTTTTATCTAAAAACCATGACTTGAAAAATGAATAGTTTTCGTTAACTAAACGCAACTTAAATATTCTAGATTTTGCATCATTCTGTATATATAACGTTATAAATAAGTTAAATTAAAAAAAATAATAATAATAAGATTTGTTATTAAAAAAATTTAATATGTTTTCATATTTTTTATGTTTGCGTTCTTTCATATATTTTTTATCAGAAAAGTTTTCAAGCTAATTTTCTTTTTACAATTTATTAAAATTTGATAATTAAAATTCGGTTTTTCCATATAAAAAACCCAGTTTAAAGTTAAAAAGATTAATTGTATAAGACAAAATAAAATAGCAATTTTACATTTTAATCGATAATAACAAAGAGCTATAAGTAATAGTAGCATTAATAATTTACTTTCATACTATTATTAATATGAAATTAAAGTGTTATTATCATTGAAAAACATTAAAAATGAATCCTACAACCCACGTTACATAAATACATGATGTCTCATTTAATCCTTAAATTTTAAAGATTTGTTTATGAACATGTTATACTATTATTTTGTTGTTTTGATAAAGAAGAACATTATAACAAAATACAAAAGTATTACGGATAAGTAGACATAATTATTGTTAAAAAACATAATACAAATAGGATGTTGCTATTTCAGAATTAAGTGAGATGTTAACCCCAAAAGTTGTGCAAATTAATTAAAGTGGGCATTATATTGTTTTTGTGATTAACTAGTTTATTACCCGCGTATTACGCGGATATTTTTAATACATATAAAATATAATAAATAGAGTAAAGGACATTTTTGGTCCTTGTGGTTTGATGGTTTACCCGGATTCAGTCCTTTAACCATAATAAGGTCAAATTTCATCCCTATTTTGCTAATTTTGTGCCCTTTTAGTCCCTCGTCCGTTAAACTTAACGATACAACCGTTAAAGTTATAAGAATGACATTTTTACCCTTTTCATTGAGACGCTTTTAGTCCCTATGGTTTTATTATTTACCCATTTATAGTCCAACATTTATTTTTTTTATTTTATCTTTATAATTATATTATTTATAGATATACTTAATTTATCTACTTATATTTTAATATTTTATTTACATTTACTATTGTTCGTATTTTATTTTAAAATTTAACATTTATTTTAATTTAAATATATATTTCTTTACTAATTTATTTAAAGTTCATCTCCTTTATTAATTTTAATTTTTATAATATTATTGTTGACATTTATATATGTAATTTTGTTAGTTGTGTTTAAGTAGATATAATATCGTCGATATTTTTCTTCTCCAAAGTCACTATTTCTTCAAATATCTTCCAATCTAATCAATTATCGACACATAAATTATATACATATGTGAATATACTTGAAGAAATAATGACATTGGAGAATACTTGAAAATATTATATATATATATATATATATATATATATATATATATATATATATATATATATATATATATATATATATATAGATTGAGGTTCAATTGAGAACTTTTATGCATCGGGGCACCTCGAGGCACTTTTGTGCATCGGATAATCCACCAAGGGTGCACAAAGGGCATTTAGGGAAAACTAAAGACATGATAATTAATTTATTTCTAAAAATCATTAAATGATAATTAGGAGTTACATTTTGAATTAAAATCTCATATTAACTACATTCCTCATTTTCCTCATCATTTCTCTCTCTCTCTCTCTCTCTCTCTCTCTCTCTCTTTCTCTCTAATCGTGTTCTTCATGATTTTTCTTAGTGATGATGATTTGAAGACGAAGATTAACGATGAACAACGATGATGATGAACATGAACAAGAGAGGTAACCGATGATAATCATGAAGAACATGATGCATAGATGGATGATGAACGATGAATAATGATAATACATAGATGGATGATGAACAATGACAACGCATAGATGGATGATGAACGATGAACAACGGAAAATGATGATGCATAAATGGATGATGAACAATGACGATGCATATATGAATGATGAACAAGTTGAACATGATGCATAGCTGAATGAAGAATATGAACGACAAACACGATGCATAAAAGAATGATAAACAAGTTGAACACGATGCATAAATGAATTTGTGTATTTTTTTTTGTTAAATGCGTTTTTTTAACACAATGCATAGATAAACATGATTAACGATGAAATGCATCGGTCTCCATCATCTTTTTTGAATTTGTGTAATTTTTTTAAATTTGGAAATGTATCAATTGAATTTATTTAGCATTTATTATTTGATTATTTGTTGAAATATTAAATTTAATGAGGTATGCACATTTCCCAAAATGTCATTCTTTCTTTGTTTCTATAATGCACAAGATGCATAAAATTGTCCAACTATTTACCCTTTTGTCATTAATCTAATCCATACAATTTTTTGATCTAATGGATGATATAGGTACTTTTGTACCTCGATGCATAAAAGTGCTCAATTGAACCTCCCTATATATATATATATATATATATATATATATATATATATATATATATATATATATATATATATATACACACACACACACACACACATATATATATAGAATATGGTTCGAGGGAGTACCACTACTTATACAGCGCACCAGAAGCTACCACCTTTAAAAAACTTTTTTTTAATTTATTTTTACATAAACATGTTTTAATTAACATTATGAAGATTATATGTAAACTTCACATACATTCACATCTTCTAGCTCCTAAAAAATGATGTGAACGCACACTTACATAATTTTGCATATATGTGGTGCGTGATTTCATGCACTTAGAGTGTTCGAATTTGCGTGATTTCATGCACTTAGAGTCTTACGGATTATATATATATATATATATATATATATATATATATATATATATATATATATATATATATATACATATATATATATATATATATATCCAACACATATAATATAATTTATGTGTTGATAATTGATTAGGTTGGAAGATACTTAAAGAAATAGTGACTTTGGAAAGGAAAAATATCGACGATATTATATTTACTTAAACACAACTAACAAAATTACATACATAAATGTCAACAATAATATTATAAAAATTAAAATTAATAAAGAAGATGAACTTTAAATAAATTAGTAAAGAAATATATATTTAAATTAAAATAAAAGTTAAATTCTAAATAAAATACGAACAATAGTAAATGTAAATAAAATATTAAAACATAACTATATTTATAAATAAAATAAGTGTGTTTATAATGAATTAAGTATATCTATAAATAATATAATTATAAAGATAAAATAAAAAAAATAAATGTTGGACTATAAATGGGTAAATAATAAAACCATAGGGACTAAAAGCGTCTCAATGAAAAGGGTAAAAATGTCATTCTTATAACTTTAACGGTTGTGTCGTTAAGTTTAACGGACGAGGGACTAAAAGGGCACAAAATTAGCAAAATAGGGATGAAATTTGACCTTATTATGGTTAAAGGACTGAATCCGGGTAAACCATCAAACCACAAGGACCAAAAATGTCCTTTACTCTAATAAATAAAAAGATAAAGATATAAATATTATTTTTAAACAAAAGTATATAAGATGATATTATTATTTATTATGACCTATTAATTTTGTATATTTCTAAATATACATGAAGAGTAATTATTTTCTTATATATATTTTTTAAACTTTTATTATATTATCTTATAATTAATAAGTTAGTAAATTATTAGATTTTGTTTGATTTGATTTGAATTTAAAAGTGGATTATATTAGATTTGGATAGATTTAATTAGTATGTTAGTAGAGTATTAGATTTTTTTTGATTTGTTTTGATTTAAATTTAAAACTGGATTATATTAGATTTGGATAGATTTGATTTAAAATTCTTTATTATAAATGTCATGTGTCGATTCATGGTGATGACACGTGACTTCACCAGAAATGAGTATAGTTACTCTTTTAATACCATAGATAGATTAACAAGATGATATTAAATGGGGAGGGCATTTGCGCATGAAGTTTCTTTCCCTCAGAACGTTTCACATGACTTCACTCTCCCAATTAAATACACAGTCAAAATTCAAAGCCTTTTCTTTTGGTTCGTTCAAGATTCCATACTAACTACTTCTTCACTCATACTCATTCCCTCTCCAATTCCATCTCATAGATTATCTTCCTATGTACTGCCAATTTGGTAAATCTCTTTCCCCTTCGTAATTTCCTATTTCAAGCAACCATTTGATCTATATGATAAAACCCTAGAAATTCCACAAATTTTAAAGTTATTGTATTCGCAGATCCTTATCACATGTATTTGGTTTTGTTTTCTGGAGTGATTTGATGTTATGTTTATAATTCCCAGTCTACGTGTGTCTGTTGATTTGTTACACTTGCTTCTGGTTATTTGATGTTGGACTTGCAGGTGAAAAACTTCGATTGTAGCATCTGTAGTTTAGTTATGTAAAACTCTAGGGTTTATAGCTATTCAACTATAGATTTTGCTTGTACGGTGTTTTTTTTAGTGGAATGTTAGGTAACCAAGATTTTAGTGATGGCGGTGATGATGGCGGTGGTGGAGGAGTACAACACACTATTTCTGGTAACCGGAAAATGTATTGGCGGTCTGCATCTTGGTCCTCATCAAGGATGTCTTTGCCACCGCTTAATCCTGATAGTGAGAAAGACGGTCTAGATCCAAATGGAGGTAATGTTGGGAGTAATAGGAGGATTCCTGCCCCTTTAACACCTAGATCAAATAGTAAAGGTCGGTCTCTTCTGCCACCACTTTCGATTGCTAGAAGGAGTTTAGATGAGTGGCCAAAAGCTGGTTCGGATGATGTTGGCGAGTGGCCGCTTCCTGGCACACCTCGTGGGAGAGACTCGAGTAACGGTGGTGAAAGGTTAAAACTTGATTTGTCGACAATTCAACGAATCCCGGATAAGAATGCTGCTCTGGGCAAACGAGAAAAAATTGCATTATATGATAAGAAATGCTCAAAGGTTGCTGATCATGTTTTCCTTGGTGGTGATGCAGTTGCACGAGACAAAGACATACTTAAACAGCATGGAATTACCCATATTCTCAACTGTGTAGGTTTTGTATGCCCTGAATATTTCAAGGAAAATTTTGTTTATCGAACTTTGTGGTTACAAGATAGCCCTTCAGAAGATATTACAAGCATACTGTATGATGTTTTCGATTACTTTGAAGACATTAGAGAACAAGGTGGAATGGTTTTCGTGCATTGTTGCCAAGGGGTTTCCCGTTCCACTTCATTGGTAATTGCTTATCGTATGTGGAGAGAAGGGCAGAGCTTTGATGATGCCTTTCAATACGTCAAGGCAGCTAGAGGGATTGCTGATCCAAATATGGGTTTTGCGTGCCAGTTGTTACAATGTCAGAAAAGGGTACATGCTTTTCCGTTGAGTCCAAGTTCGTTACTTAGGTTATATAGAATCGCTCCTCACTCCCCATATGATCCTTTGCATCTTGTTCCAAAAATGTTGAATTCACCTTCTCCAGCTGCTCTGGATTCTAGAGGTGCGTTTATTATACATGTACCGTCGACAATCTATGTTTGGATAGGTCAGAAATGTGAATCTAATATGGAACGAGATGCTAGAGGTGCTGTTTGCCAGATTGTTCGGTATGAAAAAGTTCAGGGACCTATAGTTGTAGTTATGGAAGGAGAAGAACCATCCTACTTTTGGGATGCTTTTTCGACTTTTCTACCTTTGATGGATGTTGTTGAGTCATCTAAAGTTTCCCCAGGCAAGAGAATGGTTGATACATATAATGTCGACTTTGAGATTTTTCAGAAAGCAGTTGTTGGTGGATTTGTGCCACCATTTGCATCATCCGAGACAGAGCATGAAACACACCTTCCTGCTAGAGAAAGTACCTGGAGTGTGTTGAGGCGCAAATTTGCGTCTGGAAATATGAAGGAATTTGTTTTGGCTTCCAAGTCATCGATATCTCGAGTCTACCCAGATTCCACTTCACTTGTAGGTATAGAGAACAACTCTATATCTAAACCGCTTCTGCTTTCTTCAAATTCTTTGTCATCACCATCGTGTTCATCCTCCTCGTCCTCTCATCTTTCTCCCAATTCTGTATCTTCTGATTCAAGCATTAGTTCCAAGTGTTGCTCAGATTCTCCTGCTGCATCTCCTACAGTAGGGTCATCTAGTCATGCATTATCATCAACATTATCAAACTTATCACTAGTCTCAACTGAACTTTCTCCTCACTCTATATCTAAAAGTTCAGAATTTATTGACGTCAATTTTACTTCTAATGCATGTTCTCAGTCGGTCTTGTCACCATCAAAAAGGTCTTCACTATCTATCGCTGAACGCAGAGGGGGTACATCTAAATCTCTTAAGTTGCCAGTGTCGAGCAGTGATTCACATGCCTGTGAACAAGGATATCTCAAGACAAATGACACTCCAAAGGACCAAAGTCAAGAGTTATCGACTCAGGGCTCTTCATGTTCAAAAAGCTTGGCCATGGAAGGTGCTACCAGCGCAACCAGCCAGACTTCTATTAATTCTACTGACATTGATATGGAGGAAACAGGATCATCTTATGAGAATGTAAAGCAACAGATAGTGGCACGGGAATGGCCTAGTTTGGAGCAGGTTCGGAGAGTTGATTCTGGTGATATGGATTGTCGACAGATGTTCATTTTTACTGCTCCTAGTTCAGGTTCAAGAAACCCAGGCGAATGCATTCTTTATTTATGGGTAGGAAAAGATTTCAAGCCTCACAACAGTAGCCCACCCAGAACAAGGGAAGGAAGTGTCGAGCCTCCAGATTTTGACATGACAGACGTAATTAACGATGTTCTCTCTCGAATGGGCCTGTCAGAGGATCATTGTATTAAGGTACAAATCATTTCCATAAATTAATCACTTAATATAATATGGTCTCTCTAGTGTAAAGTGTAAACGATGCATAATGGACTTTTCAGTACTTGATGTTAGGTGCTCTATAGTTACCTAAATGTTTAACAATAGATATCAGTTACTCCCATTATGTACTTGTGATGGATTTTTTGCATCTCTAGATAAACCGAGGGGGTGTTTAATGAACTCAATGTAACTAAGGGGTGTTTGGATGTGTGTTCTTCGTAGTGATTATTGTGACTCTTAGGAATAGATACAAGTTAAGGATAATTACATAAGTAATATTACATATTAACCTCAAATCTCAATCTAGTTTCTTGCAACAGCTCCTATTTTTTTCTTCCAAATCTGATTATTTTGGCTCAAATTTATTTAAAAAAATTATAATCAAAATTGGTTTTTTTTTTCAAACACTGATATCCTAATACTCCTTGATAGATTTTGAACAAATTAGTAACTCAAGTTCCAATACAGGATGAATTGTTGTTTTTGTGTATAACGGTCGAAGACTTGAAAGCCTATCATTTTTAACCATCTTAGTAGGACTTGGAATGAACATAACACAAGTTTAATTGGATAGATAACATTTTTCGATTGACATTTTTGAGTTTTTGGTATGGTTATATAAAGCGTATATTCAACTGTTATAGCTAGTTGGGTTCAAGTAACTCAACTAAAAAGATAGAAACAAAATACATATTATACACAAAGGAAAATAGAATGAAAGATAAAAGTTAAACGAAAAATAAAAAGAAGACGATGCTCAAAACCTAAAAGAATGAAAATCACAAAACAATGCTTTGATTGCTTAGGATTATAGTTTCTATTTTCTTATTTAATGTCAAAATGGTGTACAAGCAGGTAGTGAAGCAAAACGAAGAACCTTCAGAATTTCTTGCACTGCTTAGTTCTTTGTAGCACAAAGTTCCTGCAAATCACATGCCCTTTTTTACAATTGATTGCAAGAATTTGGTTCTTGAAAATCCGAAGAATGCTGGGACGGTATCATTTTAGCGAAACTTCAAGCTGAAGTTGCTCATTTGCCCAATTTCAACCTATTCATTTTGGCGCACAAGATTCATCTACTTTTGTTTTATGAAGGTTACTTAGATATTAGATTCATAGTTGGTCTACTTTTCTCCTTTTCCTTCAGAATTTGGGATTGCATGGGTTTTAGTTGCCTTTTTGTCACTTGACCGTTCCAGTTGATGGAATTTAATGTATATTGATTTGTTAGAATAGTTTCAAAGCCCTAATTAAGCAATACATTTATTGCAGGTTTGCATTTTTGCATTATGCTTGATAATTGTAATTTTATATTTATTGCCAATTGTTTCAGAGAGAACATTAGAAATCTTTATGCTAAAACACTGGTATTGCTTGATTGATTGTAAGCGGCACATTAGGCAGGTTGGATGAGTTAGGTCATCATCGGTTAAAATGAGTGAATAGTCACGTCGTCTTTAAGTTTTTATTTTTGTTATTTGTTAATATAAAAAAGAATATATGATCATAAAACTAGTCCTAAGATAGGGAGGTCATTAATAATAGTTGAGTGTACTTAATTAAGTGTTAACTTGTTGGACCCATTGTCAATGAAAATAATGTGTTGGAGCTGCTACAACTGAAATTAATAAACTTGCAACTAGTTTAACCAAATTAAAATGAAAATGATTAGAATTATAAGGAATCAACAATTATATAAACTACATGTCCTTAAGTATATCAAACAACCCGATAAAACACTAAGGTAGTCAGTCATTAAATTATGTTTGATACTTTGATAGTGTAACGATTGAAGAATTAATAAAGGTTGTGTTAAAATTGTCTCTCTAATCTCTATGCCGCCGGCATGCCCGTCTTTAAGGAAGTGGAACAGGGGTAGACCTGGCAAAATAGACCCAATTGAAAAAGTTTGGGTCATATTGGGCCTTTTTTAAGTTCAAGTGGGTTTATTTGGGTTTATGTAATTTCAGAGTTGGGTTGAAATGGATTTTAAAGGGGAAAGAAACGGGTTGAATGGGCCAAACGAATGTTAGGTTAACGGGTTGTATGGGCAGAAA